>CM035423.1:26570875-27170875 GCA_020310875.1 Ceratopteris richardii
CAATGAGACAAGAATGACATCAAATGGATACAATATGAGGGAGAACCAATGCTAACAATTGAGGGGTAGAGAGTTGCAACACTACCTGCACACACACATAGATATGCCTACTAAAAGAAAACAAACAAGCAAGCAAGGGGCTAGCTTAAGCAAGGGGCTTGCTTATCACAACTCCAGCACTTAGTGCTCACTTTACATGAGCTAAAATGCCAAGAAGATGGCCCAAAAGAAGTCGGGATACCTACTGCTTTTATAGTGAGAAGTGTGCCCCTAAAATCTAGGAACTATCTTTCCAAATCAGCCTCCTAACTTGGAGGACTTAGTTGAGATGACTTGGGGAGTGGTTGAGTGACTTTTCTTGATGGAATCTCGTGGCTTTTGGCTTCCTTTGATTGCTCCACATGTCCATAAAAGATTCCCCACGAATTTGTAGCTTGAAGCTTGACTTTTAACACTCCCCCTCAAGCTTCAATTCTTCGTCTTCATCCAAGCTCCTTCATGTTGGTGCATTGCTTGAATTTTGAAATCTTCAACCCATCCAAAGCCTTTGTAAACATGTCCGCAACTTGATCCTTGGTACCAATATGATGTATTGAAACTTCCTTGGATATCACCTTTTCCCTCATGAAGTGATAGTGCACTTCAATATGCTTGGTTCTAGCATGATAGACAGGATTCGATGCTAGATGAATGCTACTCATGTTGTCACAAAAAATTGGATATGTGTCAACCTGCAAATTAAGCTCCATAAATAACTTCTTAATCCACATTAGCTCACATGTGACTTGAGCCAAAGCTCTATACTCAGCCTCGGTGGAAGATAATGCCACCGTGGGTTGCTTCTTTGAAATCCATGAGATGATCTTGCTACCTAGCATGACTAGGTAACCACTTGTACTTCTTCTATCCTCCTTGGAACCGGCCCAATCCGCATCAGAATAAGCTTTGACCTGCATATCATCATCAAATGAATAGAACAATCCTTCATTTATAGTGGCCTCGAGATATCGTAACATTCTTCTTGCAACTTGCAAGTGTGTAGTCCTTGGACTATGCATAAATTGTGATAATACTCCAACTCCATATGCTATGTCGGGCCTAGTTATTGTGGCATAATTGTAAGAGCCTACAATAGATCGATACAAAGTTACATCCTCTAATGGATCTCCATCAATGGAGCTTAGCTTTACATTAACTTCCATGGGATTTGAAATAGGCTTGCAATGTAGCATCCCAAACCTCTCAAGTAGGTCTAGAATATACTTCCTTTGTATGAGCATAATACCTTCTTCTTTGTATACAACTTCAATGCCCAGAAAATACCTAAGATCTCCAAGATCAGATATCCTAAACTCCTTTCCAAGATTTGCCTTGATCTCCTCAATGCCCTTTGTATCATTACCTGTAATGATAAGATCATCTACATACACACACATGTAGACTACAAGTTCTCCTCTTTGTTTGATGAAGAGAGATGGATCCACCTTGCATTGATTGTAACCACATTTGATCAAATAGTCCACCAATCTTTGGTTTCAAGCCCTTGGAGCTTGCTTTAGGTCATAAAGTGCCTTCTTCAACCTACAAACATGATGTGGAAACTCTTTATGAACAAAACCTAGTGGTTGCTCCATGTATACCTCTTCTTCTAAGTCTCCATTGAGAAAGACATTCTTGATATCCGATTGGAAAAGCTTCCATCCTTTGCTAGCAGCCATTGCAATGAGTGTCCTAATGGTGCTCATCTTTGCCACAGGGCTGAATGTCTCTTCAAAGTCCACTCCATAGGTTTGTGCAAAACCCTTGGCCACCAATCTTGCTTTGAACCTAGAAATAGATCCATCTGAATTCCTCTTTACTTTATACACCCACTTATTACCTATTACCTTCATGTTCTCCTTCTTGGGTACTAGAGTCCATGTTTGATTTTCCTCAAGTGCGTCGATCTCTTCTTGCATTGCCTCTTTCCATTTGGTGTACCTGCTTGCATCTTCATAGCAATCGGTCTCATGATCTTCTACTACTTTGTTCATATATGCATAATGCGTTGCCATGTATGAATCATAAGTAAACCTTTGAGTTGGATACTTAACTCTAGAAGACTTCCTTTCTTCACCTTTTGGAGGAATAAACCTCCTTTGCCTTGGGAACTTGATGTTGCTCTAGCACAATGGTGAGGACCACATTAAGAAGCTCCACCTCCTTAATGTCAATCCACGGAAGAGATAGGAGTGATATGAAGATCGTGAAAGTGAGATGAAGTGAGAGTGAAGGTGAGAAGCATAGAGATGCACACACACATACACACACACTAAGAAGAGACAAGCAAGACACAATGGAAGGTGAGAAATCAACTCTATTGCTCAAGATCTCAATTACAAGCTCAAAATAGCTCTAAGCTCACACTAACCAACCTCAAAAATGAGCTCTCTAGCTCTTTTTATAGATTCTAGACTACTTTTGACCGGTTTCACATCTAGTGATTGGCATAGTTAAAAAATAGGTCCTAAGTGCTATTTGAAAGGGTAAACGGTGTCTAAAAATAACCAAAATTGATACGCTCATTCTACCTAAGCTCCTCAAGGTCGAGGACTCCTCGGCTTGCACAAAATGGAGATATAAATTACAAAAAGGTTTTTTTTTATGTTACATATGTTACAGTAGTGATGAAAATCACTGTTGGAGGTTTTGAAGAATATTTATAAAACATAAATCTTTGAAAAATTGATTCGACTGAATCCCTGCTCTGTCTTTACATGCTTCCGCATCTTCTGTGCCTCTGGCTACTGCCAACACCCCCCTCCCTCTTGCTTCTGTCGTCCTCGACAGAACCTTGTTGTGAGGTCTATCGGATGTAATTCTGGAGTAGTTCCTGAGCGAGGGTGTGTTCTGATATTTGAATGCCTCGGGCCAAATCTGCCTCGAGTTTCTCCCAATCAATTGGTTACGGTTCATCGGATGGTGGGAGTCGTTAATGTGTGGAATATACCATCTGTTCACAGGCGAATAACTGAAGCAAATGAGTGGGCCTGCTGATGGACACTTCTGAATGGTATTCCCAGAAACCGGTTGTGAACATTTCTTCGAACGTCTGCTTGTAGCATGCCGGTAAGTATTTGATTCTGCAATGTCAGGTGTAACACACCCGAAGCGATGGCGTTGTACTCATATCATATGCAAGATCTAGATTGCCATGCTCGAAGCTCGGGGTGTTTACATGAGGTGCCTTAACGCGTCTGAAGACTTTAAAAACCATCTGCATCATGTCAAATATCTTGACAGTCATGTGCGCTGCTATATCGTCCATGTGTTTCAAGCGAGGGAGCCAGTGACGAATCGTTGCCATCATGTATCTGACTGTAGGTGGTCCGGTGTGTGGGGTGAAGTATGGGTAATTCAACCAGTCCTAGCATTGCTTGTTATTCTGTATTTTAATCGCAAATGCCTTCCAGGAGTGGCGACGTGGCACTGGTCCCCAACATGGGTTGTATTTTAAGTGTAGTGGTGCCTTTGCCCATGTACTCATCATCTCAGGATATTTCTGTAAGAGATCCTTGCGCCATTCTGGTTGATAGATTTCTCCTTGCTGCGCGTCTGTTGGCAAATCGTCAGGCTCAAACTGAGTAGCGTGAGATGGTTTCTTGCCTGTTTCTTTCTCTATGGCCAACTGATATTCGGCCATTAACATAAAATACGGTTTGTACTATAGCTCATGCCCTGATATGTATCTGCGAGGGGCCAAATGAGCAAAGTATGGGGACTGTAAGATGCGTTCTTCAATCATTGCCATGGCATGAAGCAGCGCTTCTACTCGTGCTGAGTGGGTTTTTCCTAATTCTTCAATTGTCTTCATCCATGCGGGGGTAGGAAGTTCGTAAGTCATCTGGCCTTCGGCCGTGACGCGTCCGCCTGGGATGGGTTGGGGCTCATAGGCTTCTTCAAAGGTTTCCTCCACCGGAATGGTTACAATTTCTTCATCAGCTGGTAGCTCTGGTGGGGAATCTGGCCTTGGTGGTGCTTCATATACCGCTATTTGTGATTGGAGCGTTGATGCCTGGGCCCGTAAAGCGTTGAGTTCCTCTAGGATGTCAGGAGATGGGTCTGCAGGAGCTGGTAGTCCTTGTGCTATTGGTGCTCTTAACTGAAGTAGTTTATGATCCTCTTTCAATTTCTGATACTCTTCGTTCATGCTATCGTATTCATCTAACAATCTAGCGTGATCCTCTAGCAACATTCTCATAGATTCAGAGGGCACTGCCTTGAAGCGACTAGGGCTTAATGGTTGGTCTCGATGATCGAGGGCAGCTTCTAAGTTCTCGCGGTTTTGTTCTTGTAAGCACTGGTTCTCCTCTTTTGTTGCTGCCAAGTGTCGTCGGAGTAAGCCCATGTTTCTCGTTAATGTTGCGTTGCGAATTGTCTGGGCTCTTAACAAATTATCAAGATCAGCAGTGGCTTCTTTGGTCTTTTCTTCACTCTCTAATTCCAGTTTATGATAAGCTTCACGTAGTTCCTGGTACTGTAAGTCGTTGGTTGTCCTCTACAGCTGCTGATAATTATTTCCAAGAGATGTGAACTCATCTCTTACTTGAGTCATACAGGTGAGCATTTGTCAAAATGCATTATCTACAGTGGGTGATAATATTAATGGTGTGCTAAGTGAAGATGCAGTGGGTGTAGATGCAAAAGGAATGGGGAATGGGGGTGGGAAAGTGGATGCTGTGGTGATTGTGGAAAATTGTGGTGTGTTTAAATATTGTGGTGCCACAAATGAAGTGAGTGGTGGTGCGGTGGGTGGTGATATATCCATGTCGCTGGATGTGGTGTCGAGTGTAGTGACTGTGAATAGTGGTGTGATCGTGGGTAAGTGTGTGGGTGTAAATACAGGATTTACAAAGGTTGAACAGTAATTTACAGAGGGGTTGTCTTGTACTCCTTGGGGGAAAGGGGGAAACAGAAATACGGTGGGTCGGGGAGGTGAGACTGGGGAGAAAGTCATTGGGGTTAGAAATGGACATAGTGGTCTCAGGGGTGTAGGGAAGGATGGAAAAGATGGATGGAGAAATGGACTAGATAGAAGAGTGGATGTCTGAGGGGGAAAACTAGGTTGGGTGGGTGTGGACATGGTGAGAGGAATGGATGTTACAAAGGCTTCTGCTACTTTGCCATGGAAGGAGGTGGATGTTCTAGGAGAAGGAGGGTGTATGGGGGAGACTAGGTGGATGGGAGGTGAAGGGGGAGCGGTTGGGGTGGTAGGTACTTTGACAATTGTGGTGGTATGTACAGCTGTAGTATGGGGTGGGGAATCTACAAGGATGGCTTCTTCTACCAATGAGCCTTCAGGGACAAGACGTGCTTCCCTGGCCTGTTCTGAAGATTGTGCACCGGTGGGTACACGAATGTATTCACCAGGTTTGGTTAGTTAGCGGATTCTATGAGGATCATACTGCGGTAGCGGTTTTCTCTGCAAATACCTTAAGGCTTCGATAGATCCCACTGATTTGACAAGTTCTCTGAAGCCTCTGATGTATACTTCTTCGAATCCACCGGAGACAAGTTCTTGTTCTATAAGTGCTTGACTCTCTTCCTCAGTCAATTTCTTGCACGCCCAAACTTTCTCCATAGTTTGGGTGTCAGTGTGTCATCCTTGTTCATCTGACTGTCCATGCTCGTGGGATTCGTGAGTGCCCTGGATGGCTTCATCATCGCCATCATCTTCATCTGTCTCTGTTCTTTCCTCTTCAGAGCTAGACACGACTTGTCCGTGTGGTTGATCTCGGGGTGTGGTAGGGTAGCTTGGCCGTTCGTATTCCTGAGAGAAAATCTGGCCTTCTGAAAATTGAAATTCATTTGAAAATACGTCCTGCATCTCAAAATCAAATGTGGTGTCTGCTTGTTCTGCTTCTAAATGGGGTATCGGAAAAGAGAAAGCTTCCGCACCAATAGTGGTGGGAACTTCTGCTGTAGTGGTGGTAGGTCCTGGGACTGTGGCTGCTTGAGTAGCGACTATGCTGGTAGTGCCCTTCGTTGTAACTGGTCTCGATAACCGTATGCGAATAGGTTGTACAGGGGGTTCACTAGGAGACTGTTCTGGAGAGGGTTGTAGTGACGATGATTTTGGGACCTGTAGGCATGGGATAGTACCTCTCATGCGCTTTCCTGCTCGTCCTTTGCTAGGCTTCCTAGCTTTCTTTGTTGTCCCTTTGAATGCTTTCAGCTCTTCGCTTATCATTGCTCGCTCGATAGGTAAATCATAGGCCAAACACATATATACAATGCGCGTGAGGGTGCAACATCCATTGATAACCTTCTTTCTTTCCCATCTATGTTGTGCTAAATACAACTGGTCAATGATCCAACTGGCTAGATCAACTGTCTGGGGTCCAATACAAGATAAATACAAACCGAACCATATTCGTTTGTGAGGCATTGTGAATCTGTCCTGAGCGGGGAAAGCAAAATGCTGCATACATATCCGCAGTGGTTTTGAAAGCTCAGATGTGATCACCGAAATCTCTTCCTATTTAGTGACGTCCCCACGTTTCATAGGGTCTGGAACTAACCTTTCTCGCTCTGTGGGCATGTGGGTTCCATGTATCTTGATTGCAGCTCTAATCAATTCTTTGGAAAGATAAAACCTCTTATATGGAAGATCATTTACCAAGGATAGCAAAATGAAGGTGCCTGGTAGATCCTTGTTCTCCGAAGCTATCAAAGTGGTGATTAAGTAATAGCATCTGTAGAAGTCAGGTTTAGGCAAAGGGTCACTGAAATACTCTGTGAAGCCGGCTCTTGCCCAAACATGTGTTAAGTCTTGTGTGTTCTGTAGCCCTTCGAAATCTCTTGAGAAAAACTGATATTTGCCCCAGGTACGGTCATCAAAAGTCAAATTAGCCTCAAATATAAACCCAACATCCGCCAATGGTCCTGCTAGCCCTTGAAACCAGTGAGAATTGCGATGAATCTTCTCAGTATATCCTCTAGGAGGATCGTCAATAGGCATGGGTCCTGGGAATCCTTGAAATTCTGGCGGTGGAGCCGTCGGATGGGGCTCCGCAAGTAAATCACCAATAGTAGCCCCGGGTATACTTGTTCCAGCTTCAGATGGTCCTTCTTCGGTTTGCATGATGACTGACGTGCTAATGGAAAAGATCTGCTACAAAAGATTAGCACATTAGTATGGAAATTAATTATGATCCCATTAAAGTGAGTCCACAATCCCTTTCCATAACCGATATGTAACCCATGTAGCCAAGTGCTGTGAAGTGGTTGATGCAATGATTTTTTGCAGAGCTAATGCAGGTCTCTAGACACCTACATGCTTCAGATGATGCATACATTTCTTGATGAGGTGTTATTACAGATGACGTTGGGTTATAGTGTGTGGATTTATACAAGGTTCAGTCGTGAATGAGTTATTACATGGTTGTAGATTAGTCGGGGTGGGAGTTATATTAGACAATGGATTAGGAGAAGACTTCTGGATACGTTTCGATATCCACTTCCTAAGAGTTTGTGATTGAGTGATAGGTCTCTGCGGAGGGACAAAAGATGATATCGGATTTGGTGGTATGGAGGGTTGAAGAGATTTCCAAGGGGTGTATATTACATGGCTTGAGGGTTGAGCTATAATACATTGTTTGGGTACCCAAATCTACATGGGTGTGGGTGGATTCGTTAGGTAATTCTTGGCGATCCAAATTTGTCGAATGTTCATACTCGTAGAAGAAGGTCGAGAAGGTGTTGAATATTGACTCTGCTTCTGCCTTGACTTCTTCTTGTCATTGTCTGCATTGTTGAAATCTGTCGATGGTTTTTGTCCTTTTGGCACCCATATTTGTCTTGTGCCTCTTGCTTTATGATACTGATACTGCAGCTTTCTTCCTTGTGTCGTCTGATGTTGTCGTCGGTCTGGGTTCCTTCGCGTGGTTGACTCTTTTGTGATTGAGGTTGAGAGGTTGGATGGACACTATGCTTTGGAAAAGAAGGGAGGTCCAACACTTGCGAAACCTGCTGTTGGCAGATGAAGCAAGTACGAGCATACATGCAGATCTAGCACTAAGGCAACCCATTAAATTTTTCCAAACCTTACACCATGTTAAAAGTGATTCTCATCACTAAAAACCCTTGTAAATATTGTTTCACCTTTTTGTAGCTCCATTTTGTACAAGCCGAGGAGTCCTCGAGCTTGGGGAGCCTTAGAAGTAGTGGCCTGCCAATTTTCATATTTTTTAGATCTCGTTTGAGCCCTCGAATAAGCCCTGAAACCTAATTTTTAACTAGGCCAGACACTAGGTCTGGACAGGGCCAAAGCTAGTCAAAAACTATAAATAGAGCTAGAGAGCTCATTTTTGGTGGTAGCTTCTTGTAGTTTTGAGCTTGTATGAGAACTTTGTTGCAATAGAAGTGATTCCATTGTCTTACTCTCTTTGTTCTTGCTGTGTGTGCGCGTGTGTGTGTATGTGTGTGCATGTTAGTGTGCTTCGCACTCACACATTTGTGCCTTCACTTGATCAAGGTCTTCATACCATCCTCATGTCTTCCCAGATTGACATTAAAGGAGGTGCTACTCATCACTGAGTTACACCAAATTTTGGCACCGTTGCCGGGGATTCGAGCTTTGAGGACGAGCGTGTGATGGTAAGACGTAGAGAGGACACGTTGGAATGGTAAGTAGTAGGTAAATTTCTGATTTTTCCCCATCTCCATCTCCATCTTCATCTCCACCTTCATCTCCTTCTCCACCTTATATTCTCATTTCCAAACCATTTCCTCATTTGCTTTGTGCGAGTTTGAGAGAGAGCGAGTGTGTGTTCTTGCTTGTGTGTGTTTTTTTTGCATGTTTCTTGCAGGTTGCAGCTCCATCATCATCTCCAGCAAGCTCAGCAGGTACGGATTTTGTCTGCGCAAGCCCCGAGGCGTCGAGCTCGAGCTATCGCGACACTCTGAAAACTTCACCCGATCACGATTCTAAGTGCACCACGACACTCCGCAGGCCTAGAGCTCCTAGGATCACTAGACATAACAGCAAAATTCAACATAACCCGACCTATCGCAACACCTCGAAGTATCGCGATACCCACGACTTATCGCGACACCTCGAAGTATCGCGACACCCCCGACCTCACCTATCGCGACACCTCGAAGTATCGCGACACTCTCGACCTATCGCGACACCTCGGAGTATCGCAACACTCCCAAGTATCGCGACACCCCGACCTATCGCGACACCTCGAAGTATCGCGATACCCACGACTTATCGCGACACCTCGAAGTATCGCGACACCCCCGACCTATCGCGACACCTTGGAGTATCGCGACACACCGACCCCACTTATCGCGACACCTCGAAGTATCGCGACACTCCCGACCTATCGCGACACCTCGGAGTATCGCGACACTCCCAAGTATCGTGACACTCTCAAGTATCGTGACACCCCGACCTATCGCGACACCTCGACCTATCGCGACACCTCCATCTATCACGACACACCGACCCGACCTATCGTGATACACGGCCTTAACGCATGAAAATTTTAGAGTGAATTTTTGAGTGAATTGAGGTATATTTGGGCTTAATTTTAGACACATTGGGATAACATTTGAGCCTTAGGAGTGGGCAAAAGACCTAGAAACCAGAGAGGGATCTCCTGAACCGTGAGAGCCTGTTTTGACCCCTAAGTGCCTGATTGGTCATAACTTCACCATACGAACTCTGATTGATGAGATTTTGGTCTCGTTGTATTTTTAAGTTGACCATTAGGTGGAACTAGGTGGTCATAAGATTTTGGGGGATCAGTGAGTTACTCCAAGGGGGGTCCATAATTGCTGATGTGTGTCTTTCAATTCATTGTGGTAAATGAGCTATATTAACTTGTGAAATTTTGCAGGAACATTGCATGCACTCAAGGTATTCCAAGACAAGCTAGCAAGGGTGAGTACCAAGCTTGGGAGAAGGCTTCCTGGGCTGGTGTAGAAGTCTGAGCAACCAGAGTATTGAGGTTGGGAGTTCTCTCAACCCTCCTTTGTCAATTCCTAGCCTAGGCTAAGTACGACTTAGGTGTGGTAATTAATTAGGTCAGCGTTAGGCACAAAATAAGTCTAAGAGAACTAATCAACCAAGTGCAAGCATTAAGTAGGACTTAAGTGTGAAAACCCTAAGGAAAAAAAGTAAACTTGAATCGATCAATTATCAAGTGCAAAATTCACTTAAGTATTCCGCACGCCGAGATATCAGACAAGTTCATAAACATAATAATCAACTAAAAAGAACAAAGTGATTGGTGCAAAATAACCTGCAACGAGAGTGTACTTGGGACCAAAGGGGGTAGATAAACCAGGCATATGAACCTTAGGTCAGGCAGACACTTAGGCCGAGACAGACAAAGCCTCAGATCTTCTCAAGCTAGTGTCAATCACACTGCTAGGTCTTGGGCCCAGCAATTGAGTGATTACCCATACACTCCACGATAAGAAACAAGTGATTCTGAAATGTCCTATCACATGGAGAGACCAGTAGGTAGTTCAGGGGTGGCTTATCTAGAAAAGCCAGAGGGACCTTACAAGACTCAATTGGAATACATCAGGACTAATCGTCTAGGTACTCGCATCTACGAAGACGGACTGAGAAGATCTGTGGTCCAGATTAAGAACCCCGATCAACCCCATGGACTAGAACACCCGGTAGTCAAGTTTGAGAATGGAGCATACCTAGATAAAGAGGGGACTATATATGTAGTCACCACTCTTCTTGATAGAACTGATGAGTTCGGAAATGTGATTGCAGAGACCGACATGGGTGATATAGAGCAAGGGAATTTAGAGAGAGAGGCAAGAACTCCCCGTGGTAAATCTGTCTTGACCAGAATCATGACTCCAGAGTGGATTCCATAGGATAATAAAAGCATAGATTTGCTTTTAAACCGAGAAACCGATGAGGCCTTTTGGAGATATAAACCTGATCACTCTCAAGAAGTGAGTGATCTCACAATCTATGAGTTTAAAGACCCTGACAGCCCAGGCAAAGTAACATACCTAGACAATACATCGGAGAGAATCTTCATGGTCACCGAGCATGGAAGACATGCCTACACATGGAAGGGTGAATTTGTTTTTCCCCAACCACGGTCTAATGTGTCCTATGGTCACCAAGGAGCCGGGACCTCCCAGGCTCATGGAGCTCAAGGAGATAGAAGTAGAGATAGACCTGAAGTAAGCTTTGCCAACCCCCAAGGAAGAGGAAGAAGGAGAACGGGGACGGATAGAGAAGAAACCGAGAGATTTAGAGACCCAAGGAACCAAAGAAATGCTGATGATTTTCCTTTGCCAAGGCCGAGAGAACACACTAGGACTCTGAGGCCAACTCAACTGGTGAAGTCCATGAAGAATTACTTCGATGGCACTGGAGACCCTTATGACCATGTGGCAGAATTTAGGCAAGTCTTGAAAGCTGAACAGGTAGAGGATCTATTCATACAATATAATGCTTTTGGTCTAACCCTTAGGAACACTGCCCTCACGTGGTTTCAACCACTGAACGAGAGGCATTTCAGAAACATAGACCAGCTCCTAGAAGCATTTATCATTGAGTTTTCCAAGAGTGGTATAAGGCACAACACTTCCTCACTAATTCATAGCTTCAAGCAAACTCCTCAAGAGACGGTCAGACTAGCAGGAAGACGGTTTAGGCAATACCTAGAGAGGTGCCCGATGCCTGAGTTACCCACACAAGCCAAGCAAGTGGCTTTGTTCTTAGATGGTTTGTTGAGCACCAAGCTTAGGTCATATGTGTATTTTAAGGACCCCAGAACTATGGAAGAATGCGTGCGCATGTGCATAGACATTGAGGATAATCTAGGCGAGGACGGAATCTGTGCATTCCATAGGATCAGGATCCTCATGGATGCATGAAGACACCCACTTATGGATGTGCAAAGTGGCAGTAGAAGAAGAGAAAAGAGAAAAAGCCAGAGAGGTAGGTGCAAAAGAAACACATAGATCAATTCAAGACCCAGCCTATGCACCTGTAGTCTTTCCTGACGAGGAATTTGAACCCCACGGCTGGGCAGAAATCCTAGCAACAATGGATGTAGCCATCAATGAAGAACAATGGACACCTCACTGTGATGAAGATGGCTATGACATTTCAGTCTTCTCCATAGAGCCAATCATGGGAGAGGCAGTGTTAGAAGAGTGTGAACCTAGCCCTGATGCATTTGAGGATGCAAGTGACTCCGATCTAGAGTCAATCATTATGGAACCACCCTTTGCATCAGATGAAGAATACTTCTATGAAGTAGAATTTCAACCCCAGAGGCATGGAGAGCTTACAAATGATGTAAGGCTAGCCACACATGTGACCCTGAAGGAGGAAGGAAAGAAAAGAAAGAAGAGAGAAGTCACACCAGAAGAGGAAGAATCTTTGTTTGAGGTTCCGGAAAATTTTAAGAAGTATGAGATAGATGACAGGAGAGTCATGATCAGAATGCCTAAACGAGAGGCGCAATCAGGGGAGGCCTATGATAACAAAGAAACCACCAAGAAAATTGTGGTAGCTGTGGAAGAAGGACAGGAGAGATGCACGTACATAGGCCATGACCTAACGGAAGACGAAGAGCATGAATTGATAGCCTTGCTAAGAGAATACAGAGATGTATTCGCTTGGAGCTACAAGGATCTGAAGGGTGTTGACCCAGACATATGCTCACACACAATCCCCATGAGCTCAGATGCTAGACCCTCTAAGCAGAAGCCCTACACATACAATGACAACTACGCCGCCAAGATTAAAGAGGAGATAGACCGCTTGGTGGAAGCCGGGTTTATCTATGAAATTGAGCACACTAAATGGGTATCCCTCATTGTAGTGGTGCCCAAGAAGAACGGCAAATTACGAGTGTGCATTAACTTGAAGAAGGTTAACGCAGCCACTATCAGAGATAATTATCCGCTTCCTATCACTGAGCATCTATTAGAAAGGGTAGCGGGCAAGGAAGTGTACAGCTTCCTAGATGGGTTTTCGGGCTACAATCAAGTAGCCATTGCTCCAGAGGATCAACATAAGACAACTTTTGCCACGGAGTGGGGCATATTTGCCTTTCGGGTAATGCCATTCGGGCTTACTAATGCACCTGCAACCTTTCAAAGATTGATGTGTCACGTGTTTAAAAAGTTCTTGAGGAAGAATTTGGAAGTCTATGTTGATGATGTGTGCGCTCATTCCAACATTAGACAGACCCATATACCTGAACTCAGACAAATCTTTGATAAATGCAGAGAATATCAAGTCTGCCTGAACCCAGAAAAGTGTGTTTTCATGGTCAGGCAAGGAAAAATTCTAGGACACATAGTGTCTAGGAACGGCATATCCACTGACGAAGAGAAAGTGAGAGCCATCGCAGAACTACCTAGGCCAAAGAACGTCAAGGAAGTACAGGCTTTCATGGGGCATTGTGGTTACTACCGCCAGTTCATCCACATGTATGCTGTCATTGCAAAGCCCATGTACGGACTTCTGACTAACTTTGAATGTGAGAATTCCTTCCAGGAGCTTAAACGAAGATTATGTTCAACACCAATCTTGACCACACCAAATTGGAACAAGCCATTCCATGTTCATGTGGATGCCTCCAATTATGCTATCGGATGTGTACTTGCACAACCTACGGGTGAAGGTAAAATGGATCTCCCTATTGCCTATGCCAGTAGACAATTGAATGCTGCTGAACGGAACTATACAACCACCGAACAAGAAGGATTAGGCATGGTGTACGCGGTTAAAAAGTTTAGACACTATTTGCTTGCAAATAAGTTCAAATTTTTTACTGATCACCAAGCTCTACTGTACTTGGTAAACAAGCCGTGTAATACAGGCAGATTAGTAAGATGGTTTCTGTTACTAATGGAATATGACTTTGAGGTAGTAGTGAGGAAAGGCAGGACTCATTTGAGAGCAGACCATCTCTCTAGGCTCACATCTGGAGAGGCCCCACAAGGAGTATTAGATGACTTACCTGATGCTTACTTGTTTAATTTGGAAGTGGTGCCGCAGTGGGCTAAACCATTAGTGCCAGTATTGACATACGGGCCTAACCACCCAGTAATAGCCACAGAGGATAGAGAGGTAGTAAAAGCCCAAAAGTACCACATCATGGCTAGAAGTATGTACAAGCACACAGATCAAGGGATCTTGGCTTGTTGTGTAGAAGAGGATGAGTACGCTAAGTGGTTGCAATTAGCACATGTAGGTGCATTAGAGCAACACTACTCAAAACAACAAACCCTATAGACCCTGAGGAGACTAGGAGTGCATTGGCCGACTATGGAAGTTGATGTCCAGAAGTTGTGCAATGAATGCCCAATCTGCTGCACTAAACCACCTGTGGAACATGCCACTCTTTATCAAGTGTCCATAGTACCGGATTGGAGTGAACCCCTAGTATCCTTCCTGAAGACGAAAACATTCCCTCCAGACATGACTATGACGAGGCAAAGAAGTCTAGAACAAGAAGCCCTAGATTACTCACTCATTGGTGATAATCTATACAAGCGTGGAAAAGATGGTTACCTAAGACTTTGTGTTCATGAGAGTGAATATCTAAAGATCTTGGAAACTGCTCACCAAGGTGTAGCAGGAGGACACTTTGGACCAGATCGGGTGATCAAGGCAATACTATTTGCAGGCTTCTGGTGGCCGACCCTTCACATGGATGCACATACCTATGTGAAACGGTGTGATGTGTGTTAGAGAACTCAGTATCCTATACGCAAAGAGGAGATGCCACTGAAACCTATGATGGGTGGACATGCATTCTCTAAGTGGGGAATAGACTTTGTAGGCCCTATTAATCCCCTAGCTAAGGGTTCACATGCTGAGTATATCATTGTGGCCACTGACTATCTAACTAAGTGGGTATAGATAAAAGCCACAACAAAGAACGATGCACAAACAACAGCTAAGTTCTTGTTTGAGAATGTGTTCACCAGGTATGGATTACCTATAAAGCTAGTCAGTGATAGAGGGACTCACTTCTTGAATGAAGTTATTGAAAATCTGCTCCAAGAATTCTTGGTAGTACATAAGAAGTCTGCCCCCTATCACCCCCAAGCTAATGGCCAGGCTGAGAGTACAAATAAGATCTTATGCAATGTACTGACGAAATTAGTGAACAATAAACGATCTGATTGGGACAAACAGCTACACCATGCTGTTTGGGCATACCGAGTGGCCTATAAAACGGTACTCCAAGCCACACCCTTTCAGATGGTGTTCGGTCAGAATGCGGTGCTACCCTTGGACTTTTTGATACCTACATTGAAGGTAGCACAAGAGCATGAGTGGACAGGCCATGAACTCTCCTCTCGAATCTTTGATCTTGAACGTCTAGGCCAGACACGATTGAGAGCTGCAACAGGATTCTATGCAGCGAAGAAGAGGCAAAAGGCATATTTTGATACACATGTGAAGGATAAAGGCTTGAAAGCAGGAGACCTAGTCCTAGTCTACACATTGAAGCAGCATGCACGAAAATTAGAGAAAAGAGGCTATGGACCTATGATCACAAATAGGATTTCAACTAGTGGGGCAATACAACTAGCCACTTTGGAAGGCGATATTCTTCCTAGCTACATAAGCGGATGTAGAGTCAAGTTATACCAAGAACCCCTACCTGAAGAGATGTTAAATCGGCTCAACACTGCCAAGAAACGTAAAGAGGAGGAAAAACGAATTCGAGAGGAAGCACAAGCAGAGGCCTTAGAGCGCATCCGACGAATGAAATTCAGGAGGCAAGGGAGAGATCAGCCTATGATTGACACTCAAGAGTCTCCAGGCTATCACATGGCCATGTGTGAGGCTTCAGGTGAACGTACCCATAGGATAGTGGATCGATGACCTTTTGTGACCCTATAAGTTGGACAAGGAGACAGTACAAGGACCGTAAGAGCTTTAATTGATTCAGGTGCAGCCACTAGTGCAGTTCGGCTTTCTTACTGCCAGCAGCTGCAATTGGAGGTAAAACCCCTAGAAGCATATCTGATAGGATTAGGAGGTGTTGAAACCCCTTGCATGGGAGAGGTGGAACTTCCCCTCTACATTCAAGAAGTCCTCATGCCAGCAAAAGTGCTAGTGTGTGAAGACGAGGATCTTACCGAACCTCTTGTCTTGGGCCAAGACTGGATCTATGATCACGCAGTCCTAAGAAGTGGAATTCTTCAGGCTTGGGCAGGTGAAAGCTATCTTACGATTGAATTAGAAAATCAAGCACTCAAACCAGTAGGAAGGGCACCAACTCCTGGTCTCTCCAGGAATCCACATGAAGGTAACAATGCTGTTCTTGTCCAGAGTTCTATGGTGCAGAGGAGTGTCCATCTTCCCGAAGGTACAGGAGCCAATAAGGAGTTCCGAGCTGATCCAAAGAAGATTCTAAACAGGCAGACCAAACATCACTCGACACGAAGGAGGCCGCTGATCAAGAGGCAGGAGCGCCAACCAGTGCAACACGGAGTACCTCATGGCGCGAAGCAGATCTGGATACGCAAGGATGGAAAACCCACAACTCTAATAGCACGTTCTCGAGGAGCCAAAAAATAAGCCACACCATCAAGGACAAAATTGAAGGAGTACCCTTGGCAACCTCCTAGGCGCACCACGTCTATTTGGGTCCCTAGGCGGTTAATGAAGGCTAGCCCCAATGCTAGACACATATGGGTGCCCAAGTCCTGTTTACGAGCCCAAATAGCTCCAACTCTAGTTACTGGCATAATTCAACACTCACAAGTCCTCTCGACTAACAACGCAGGAACTCTACCTAAATACCACCCTGACCCACACTCAGTCAAACCGAGGAATGTCTGGAAATGGGTGCCCAAAAGGTCCCAACTCCATCACACTCTAGTTCATAAATCTCTACCTATCTTTAGCTCTAAGAGCTACGAATCCTCTATCAAAGTTTGGAGACTTAAACCATGTATCAAACCCCCTGACCCAATTTTGTAAATCCATCCACTCTGACATAGGTGCATTCTGAGTCCATTGCATAACCAAAGTATGCATCTAGGAAGACACTGACCTCTAATCACCACTCACATCTATCACAAACACTTCACCTCTAACCACTAACCTTCGGGATTGTCATGTTAGTATTGTGAAGGGAACACCATTACATCCTGTTTCCTATGCAACACTAATGTGCCTTTCTTCTTCTAGCAGATAAGCACCCGATTCCCATGGCAGCAGCAGCAGGCACGAGCTCTCAGGCAGGCACTAGCACTCAAAGCAATTGGGATACCATGCCTATGGAGGCTCCATCGACAGCTAGGCCTGAAGAGTTTTTGAACGTAAGAAGAATTCCCATTCCGGATCCACCAAGTGGCCTAACCGAAAGAGTAAAGGGGCATTCTCATTGGTTCAATGAGATGCCAGGAGACTTGGGAGACGCAGATCATATCTGAGAATCCAAGTTGGAATTCGGAGGAGTATGGTGGACATTCCAATTCTTCTCAAGAGAATTTGAAACATTACAGAATGCAGCTCCTCTTCAGGATATCTGGCAGAAAGCGGGATTGCAAGATTACTTTAGTGCAGCTTTGCCTAGACCGGATTTTCTCAGGTGCTACTACTTGATTGCCACACTGAAGCCGACAGGAGATAAAGATCATTCAGGCACATTCTCGGTGCCCTCTCTATCAAACTAGGAAGAAATGAAGAGGTTTGAATTGAATATTACTTTAATCAGGGAAGCCCTTCAGATGTATGGCACCCATGTACCCTCCGATCGAGATCCCTTGATACCAGAGTCGATGAAGAACAACAAAATCAAGAAGTTGAAAGAAATGTGTGCCCTCACCCCAACATCTCCATACCACTGCGGATATGCCTTCAACACTTCGCATTTCCAGCTCAAGACCGCTTCACCCAACCTCATAAGAAAATATGGTATGGATTATACCTAGCAGAGACTGGAAGCTTGCCAATTAAAATGCCCGTATGGATCCTGGACCAGTTATATGAAGCAGGCAAGCGAGGCGTGAGGAAGCATACCTTGAATGGCTGCTGTGCGATTACCAGAATTATCTATAGATGCCTTGCCTATGATGTGCCGATCGCAAGGGCCCTTAAATACTCACAACTGGAATTCTTCAAGGAGCGGAAGTCAGGGGTTCAACCTGCGAAAAGAATGCGTGGATCACTTTCACAGGTCTTGATCCCTCGTGAGGCCACAACAGAAGCTGCCCCTAGAGAAGAGGCCCAAGTAGACCCTTTCACCATCCATCTCCAAGGAACACAATCAGGGGATATGGTACAGCCCACTCCATCTGCCCCTCCACTACCCACCGATGCTGAGTTTGCATCCATGGCCACATTAGCAGAGGATCCAAATTTTGACTTTGAAAACTTCCTGCAGACTGCCCACTTATCTGATAGTGAGTGTTTTTCTGACAATGCGGGTCCCGGATCATCATCCCAAAGAGAACAGCCACAGAGTGAGGCAAGAAGGGTACATTGGGAAGATGAGACACAACATCCTCATGCTCAAAGCACACAGAATGAGGAAGAAGCACGGGGAAATGAACCAGAGGAGAGTGAAGAGGAAGCTCCTGCCTACACGGTGTTGGTGCAGACCAATCACCAATTGAAGATTTGAAGGACAAAGGATGGAGATAAGAACAATTCTTGAAGCATAGAAGGTGATTACATTCACAGATTGAAAGACATGTACACATATGTACATTAGTGAAGACATAGATCACTTATACTTCTGTTTAGTTATAATCTTGTACATATTTCCCTATAAATACTTTTGAAAAATGTCGGGGCGATGAGGAGACACTAAGAGAGTATGAGAATAGTGCATTTGTAAGTTGTAAGACTCATTAGAGTTCATAGGAATAAGAAGAAGTCTCTCTCATAACTCAGTTGTAATTTTCTGAGGAATAGTAGAAAATTTGCGCCCGAAGTTTTCGTGTCTTCTCCTTCTGTGGTAGATCTTTTGTGGAATGCTTTTGTACAAGTCTAAGTCTAGAGTTGATTGATCTTTGTACAAAGTTTTAGCTTCCAATTGTGATCAGGCTAAGAGAATTGTGTGTAGGAACATTTACATGTGAGAAGTATTCACTGGTTCCTGAAACAGGCGCAAATTTTGATCTTAATGATTTGATCATTTCTCACTCCACAGTTTAAAGTTTTGTGCAAGTAAGCACTTAATCTTTAAGTTGGAAGGTAAGCTAATCATGGCTAAAAGCATTTCCTTAAACGGGTTCTATACTGAGAGAATTATGTGTTAAAAGTTAGGGGTGTCCAAATCGACTTCTCAGAAGTGCAGATTTAGACATAGGTAACTTGCTAAGTAGATTTCTCAAGATCTACAGAATCTTTTGGAGTGATTTGACTTGGAGGAGGTGCATAATCTTTAGGCGACACCTTGTGCAAAGTTTCATAAAAAACTTTACACATCTACTTAGTCAATGAGAAAGATATATGTAGCAGACTTTCTGAGTAATTTCCTTCTTCACAGTTTGTTCAAGAATTAGATATTTGGTCATTGATTTTTTAAATTGGTGAAGGTTTTGACTTACTCTTGATATAGAGGTGATCTAAATTCAAGAGTAGGTTGTTCTTTTGGAGATTAACACTCTCCATCAGTGGTATCAGAGCAGGAAGCATGAGAAGTAAGCGAAAGGAGACTCCTACTGCTGCAGATATACAAACTTTACATCTTGGAGGATCAAAAGGATAAAGATTGAAGAAAGTTTGAAGGAAGACACATTGAAGTTGTCAAAAGGATCAGAAGGAGTAATATTCGAAGCCAAGGTACATTTATTCCTCATAAAGTTTAAAGATCTGTTAATACAGGTGAAGAAAGATGGGAGATTCTCTTCAGATAGAGAAATTGGATAGAGAGAACTATCCTGCATGGTCAATGAGGGTGGAAGCTCATCTAATGAGTAGAGATTTGATAGCCTACGTTACAGGAGAAGAAGAAAAGCCACAATTCAAAGATCCTAGTGTTCCAACTAGGGAAGAATTATCAGATTTGAAGAATTGGATGAAGAGAGATGCTCAAGCTAGGAGTATTACCTATATGGCAGTCAATGACTACTTGCTACCTCACATTAGAGGTCTTGAAAGTGCAAGTGAGATATGGAATGCTTTGGAGGAGCATTTCCAAAACACTACAAAGTCAAGGAAGGCATCCCTATGGGCAGAGTTTACTACTTTCAAGAAGAAGGCTTCACAATTAATATCTGATTATGTGACAAAGATGAAGGACATTGCAGATGCATTAGGAGCAGTGGATGAAGACATTGAAGAAGATAAATTGGTAAGGAAAATTCTCATAGGACTAAGAGGTGATGAGAAGTGGAAGCCTTTTATTTTTATCTACAGAACTTTCATTGGATCATTTCAATCCTGATTTGAATCAATTGTTAGGACATATGCTAACTTTTGAGAATGATATCAAAGGAGATGTTGACAAGAGTGCAGGTCATGCAATGTACTCTAAAGACAAGAAGAAAACTAACAAAGGAAAGCAACAAGCAAATGAAGAAGAAGGCACAACTAGTCAAGCCAACTTCCTAAGAGGAAGAGGAGGTGGCAAAGGTAGAGGAAGAGGCAGGAGTAACAAAGATGGAGCCAAAGCTTGCTGGATTTGTGGCAAGACAAAAAATCATTTAGCTAATGATTGCTGGCATAACACTCAGAGTAATGGTGGATACAATCAGAACTATTATTCAAGAGGAAGAGGTGGCAGAAATCAAAGAGGTAATTTCAGAGGTAGAGGTAGTAGGGGTTACTTTGGAAGAAATGCAGGTAGAGGATTCCAAAGTCAATAATATAACAATACCTACTACAATTATGCTTCAGATCAGAAGGAAGATTCAACATTGATAATGAATGCAACTTGTGAAAGGCAGAGTGAAGATCAAAGAGTCTTCTACATTGACTCAGGATGTAGCAATCACCTGAGTGGTAACATAGCCTTGATGACTGATTTGGAGAATAAGGTATCTAATCATGTTGTTCAAACAAGTGATAATACAAAGCACAATGTGAAGTCAATTGGATCAGTGAAGGCCAAGGATGGTAGCACCTTATTGAGTAAGGTCTTGTATGTTCCTACAATTCCTAAGAATTTGATAAGTGTAGGACAAATTGTGGAAAAAGGTTATGAAGTGAGGTTCACTAATGAAGGAGTGTTTGTGGAAGACCCTAGCAATGGGTATAAACAAATTGTTTCAGGTAAGAAAGAAGGAAGATTGTTCACATTGAAGATTCAAGGTAATGTTGGTCATGCCTTGTTCACTTATGGAGGACATAAGATCTTTGAGTTAGATCTTTGGCACAAGAGGCTTGGACATTTCAATGAAAGAGGTATAAAAGATATGATTAACAATGGTTCAGTGCTTGGATTGCCTAATGTTGCAGGTCAACATATGACTTACAGATGTGAGGCATGTCAATTAGGTAAGGCTCATAAGCAATCTTATTCCAAGCATGGTTTTATGTATTCAGAGAAGCTTGAGTTGGTACACACAGATGTGTGGGGACCATCAAAGGATTTCAGTATCAATGGTTCAAGGTACTATGTGATTTATGTTGATGATGCTACCAGATGGGTCACTATCTATGTGATCAAAGATAAGTCAGAGGTATTCAATACATTCAAACATTATCATGTGTATGCAGAGAGAATTACATGTCATAAGTTGAAGAGACTAAGGTCAGATGGAGGGGGAGAGTATTTCTCTAATGAGTTCAGTGATTACTTGTGGAATGCAGGTATAAAAAGAGAAGTTACTTGCAGGTACTCTCCTCAACAAAATGGTGTAGTAGAAAGGAGGAATAGGACTCTTGTTGAGTTTGCAAGATCCATGTTAAAGGAGAAAAATTGCCCAAATTATTTGTGGGCTGAGGTTGTAAATACAGCTACTTATTTGGTCAATAGGTTACCATGTAAAGCTTTGCAGGGTATGACACCATATGAAGCATGGTGGGGTAAGAGACCTACACTAGACCATTGCAAAGTATTTGGATGTTTGGCCTATGCATATGTGCCATCATAATTAAGGCACAAATTGGAACCTAAAGCTGAAAAATATGTGTTTATTGGTTATGATGATAAGTAGATGGGATACAGGTTGTGGAATCCATCCACAAAACATTTTCTTGTATCAAAAGATGTTACATTTGATGAGCAAGGTACTTGGTATGCAGGTACTATCAATATTAATACAGATGATGAAGAAATTGGGAGTCAAAGGAAAGGTAAATCAAAGGTTCAGATATTTGATGAACAAGAGAATCATGAAGTGCAGGTTCAAGTGGAAGAGACACCAAGATTTGATCCTGAATGTGAAGAACCAGAAACCTCAAGAAGTGGAGAGCTTAGGAGGTCTACAAGGCACAAATGGCAACCTACAAGGTATAGCTATGATACTTCATTTTTGACTACTAAGGATTATGCATACATGATTAAAGCAGATGAAGACCCTTTTACATATGAAGAGGCAAAAGGTAAAGAAATTTGGGAAAAAGCTATGCAGGAAGAATATGATGCATTGATGGAGAATCAAACATGGGATTTGGTTCCAAAACCAAATAGCCAGAAGATCATTGGATGTAAGTGGGTTTATAAGACAAAAAGATTTGCAGATGGAAGTGTGTCTAGGTACAAAGCTAGACTTGTTGTGAAAGGGTTTGCTCAGACATATGGTATTGACTATGATGAGACTTATAGTCCTGTAGCAAAGATGACAACCATCAGAACACTCATAGCAGTTGCTGCATGTAAAGGTTGGAAATTGAGTCAATTAGATGTGAAGAATGCTTTTTTGAATGGTTACATTTCAGATGATGTTTTCATGGAGCAACCTCAAGGATTCAGAGATGGAAGGTATCCAGATCCTTTGTGTAAGCTCAAGAGAGCTTTATATGGCTTGAAGCAGGCCCCAAGGGCATGGAACTATAGGCTTGTGAAGTCAAGTATCTAAAGCAGATAGTAGCTTGCTTGTCAAAGCAAGTGATGATGGGTTCATTTACATATGTATATATGTTGATGATATAATTCTTACAGGTACAGATGAGAAAGGCATACAAAGCCTAAAGAAGCAAATGGAGAAAGAATTCAAAATCAGTGATTTGGGAGATTTGTCATACTTCTTGGGCATGGAGATTTCATACACTCAACATGGAGTGTATGTGACTCAAGAAAGGTATTTGAAGAATTTGTTAACCAAGTTTAAAACGAATGATTGTAGAATAGCACCTACTCCAATGGAAGTGAATCACAAATTAAGCAGATTTGGAGATGAAGAGTTCAAGGACATGAAGCAATATAAGAGTTTGGTTGGTAGTCTTATCTATGCTACATTAACTAGGCCTGATTTATCATATGCAGTTGGGGTGTTGTCTCAATTTATGCATTGTCCTAGGAAAGAACATTGGATTGCAGGTCAAAGAGTGTTGAGGTACATTAAGGGTACACTCAAAGAGGGTTTGTATTATGGTTTTACATCAGATACAAATATCAAGATATATAGTGATGCAGATTGGGCAGGTAATCTAGATGACAGAAGGTCAACTTATGGGTACATGTGTTATGTGGGAGATAAGTTAATCTCTTGGTGCTCAAAGAAGCAACATACAGTTGCTTTATCATCTACAGAAGCAGAGTACAAAGGCATGGTTGAAGCTGCAAAGGAAGTGATATGGCTTAAGACTCTCATGAAGAGTTTTGACACTATACAGAGCATACCTATCATTTATGGAGATAACATGAGTTCATTATATCTAGCTGCTAATCCTGTTTTTCATGCCAGGACCAAACACATTGAGATACAGTATCACTTTCTAAGAGAAGGTGATGGATAAGGAGATTGAAGTTATACATACTTCAACAAAAGATCAGATAGCTGATATGCTTACAAAGAGTTTGGATGGATCAAAGTTACAGAAGTTCAAAGATATGGCAAGTATAAAGAAGATAAGAGAAACCTCAATTGATGATTGAGGAGGAGCTGTTGGTGCAGACCAATCACCAATTGAAGATTTGAAGGACAAAGGATGGAGATAAGAACAATTCTTGAAGCATAGAAGGTGATTACATTCACAGATTGAAAGACATGTACACATATGTACATTAGTGAAGACATAGATCACTTATACTTCTGTTTAGTTATAAGCTTGTACATATTTTCCTATAAATACTTTTGGAAAATGTCGGGGCAATGAGGAGACACTAAGAGAGTATGAGAATAGTGCATTTGTAAGTTGTAAGACTCATTAGAGTTCATAGGAATGAGAAGAAGTCTCTCTCATAACTCAGTTGTAATCTTCTGAGGAATAGTAGAAAATTTACGCTCGAAGTTTTCGTGTCTTCTCCTTCTGTGGTAGATCTTTTGTGGAATGCTTTTGTACAAGTCTAAGTCTAGAGTTGATTGATCTCTGTACAAAGTTTTAGCTTCCAATTGTGATCAGGCTAAGAGAATTGTGTGTAGGAACATTTACATGTGAGAAGTATTCACTGGTTCCTGAAACACGCGCAAATTTGGATCTTAATGATTTGATCATTTCTCACTCCACAGTTTAAAGTTTTGTGCAAGTAAGCACTTAAGCTTTAAGTTGGAAGGTAAGCTACTCGTGGCTAAAAGCATTTGCTTAAACGGGTTCTATACTGAGAGAATTATGTGTTAAAAGTTAGGGGTGTCCAAATCGACTTCTCACAAGTGCAGATTTAGACATAGGTAACTTGCTAAGTAGATTTGTCAAGATCTACAGAATCTTTTGGAGTGATTTGACTTTGGAGGAGGTGCGTAATCTTTAGGCGACACCTTGTGCATAGTTTCATAAAAAACTTTACACATTTACTCAGTCAATGAGAAAGATATATGCAGCAGACTTTCTGAGTAATTTCCTTCTTCACAGTTTGTTCAAGAATTTGATATTTGGTCATTGATTTTTTAAATTGGTGAAGGTTTTGACTTACTCTTGATATAGAGGTGCTCTAAATTCAAGAGTAGGTTGTTCTTTTGGAGATTAACACTCTCCATCACACGGCACAACTCAAACGGCTCTACAAGACAATCAAGCAGGTATAGAAAAGACACAAGTTATCAGAAGAGGCAAATAGAGCACTAATGAACCAGATGCTGCAAGCGGAGAATGTCGACCCGCATTTTGTAGAATCATTGAATCTCTTGGCGGAAACATGCGGAATAGAGGAGGCCATGAGGACCATGGTCTATCGTAATACCCCTCCATATGACCAACGAAGGATCGATACAAGACCACGACGGGGAAAAATGATTCAAATGGAAGTCTCTACCGCACTGCCTACCACAACTTCAGAAGATGTTCACATGGCCAGCCCAACTCCCAGTGAGGAACCAGATGTAAATACACAGATACCATCTCCACCATCACCTCCCATCCAGCCCTCAAAACCCTTTCCCACTAGTCTTCCTGAACAACCAGTATCCACCCATGATGAAACCGTTATACACACCACCCTTTCTCCATCCTCTCCTTTACCTACATCCACCACTTCCACCCAATTTTCGGAGCCCCATATAGGTTATCCTGCCACCGATCAAACTATAATAGGTCACCCTTCATATCTCCCAGCCCTCGGACAGCCACTTGCCACTAGCCAAACCTTAACACACCCATTTCCATCCACCAATACATTTCCTCCCTCCCAACCCCTATCCACTGTACCCTTTTAACCCCCTCGGAATCAACCCAAATCACCCAACCTTCATTCTGGACAAACCTTGTAAATATACTCCAACAAGTTGAGAATTATAATAAAAAGTCCCTTCCCCAACCCAACTACCCCACATTCACGGCCACCACTAACACACCACCTACCATTCCCGTGTTCACAATTCACACTTCACACACTATCACGTCCGAGCCCATGGACATTTCACCACCCACAGGAGAACCCACCACCACGGTTGTTCCAACATCATCACATTTCACTTCACTCATAGGCACATCATCCACTTTTCCCTTCCCCATTTCCCGACCCTTTGCATTTTCCACCTCTACCCCTGCATCCACATCATTTAGTAATGCACTAGACACCATGTTCGAAGCGGCCACTCTACTTAAGCAAGAATATAAGTTACTGGAAGAGAATAACACAGAGCTATGAAACCTCTCGGCTCAACTCTAGGCACGTGTCAATGCCTTGGAGCTAAGTAATACAACATTACAACATGAAGTGACTGTCCTCCAACAATCGAATGCAGAGATGGAAGCCAAGTATATGGAGACAGGTAAGGCTATGGAGGAACAACTCAGAGATCAGTTGGGCCACAATGCTAGACTACAAAGAAACATGACTCTACTTTGTCGCCACTTAGCAGTGGCTCAAGAAGAAAACAAAAGGCTACAGCAACAAAACCAGGAGAATCTAGAAGCAGCCATGGAAAATACCCCTGGAGCACCTATAGACCCCACCAAATTCATGGCTATTCCCTCAGCACACATTCAGCAGGCATTAGAAGAATATGCTACCCTCTTGGAGGCACATGACCAGTTAGTAGACCAGGTAAAGGACCTACAAAGATCCCAAGTGCATACACCACAACCACCAACAGCTAAAGAGATGGTCAATGCTGCAACCTCACCAGAGCCTGAATCATTAATAACCAATGAAGTACTGGAGCTACGACAGCAGGTGGCTGAATTAAAGATTAAGCTATTACAATATGAACGACCCCCCTCTCCACCTGATCAGCCAAATGAAGAGGAGACCATTTTCATTTCGGTGGAAGAAACATTTGAAGATAATTATGAGCCACAACCTCTTCCAAGGGGCAGAATCACTAAAGAGGGACAGGATACATATGAGGAACCCCCATCGGCATGGATGAAACAAGTAGAAGAAATGGGGCAGACTCATGAAGAACGTATCTCCAACCAGATGTTGGCCATGAAGACCATTGAAGAAACCATACTTCAATCAGAATACTTCAGACATCTGGCCCCTAGAAGACTGATAACTAGTTCAGAGTTACAGTATAAACCATATTTTGTACTACTGGCTGACTATAATGCTGAAATCAAACGCCTCACCAACAAATACCCCACCTTCGCAACTCAAATTGAACTAGAGGATATCCCATAGGCAGCCAAAAAGGGGGCCATATTCCAACCTATCTGGAGGCAGAAATTACTGGAAACATATCCGGAAATGCTACGGACATGGGACCATGCTCCCATGCATTTAAAATATAACCCTTGCTTTGGGCCAGTTCAAAGAAGGAGATCATGGAAAGCATTTGCCATGAAGGTTCAGAACAATGCAAATTGTAAACAATGGCTAAATTATCCCTCCATTGCACCCCCAACAGGCACACCTACAGTAGCATATATGATGGCTACTATCAGATATTGGCTTCCATGCCTCCACCCCATGCCAGACGTAGCTGCCCAGATGATGATCAAAATATTGGATATGATGCAGGTAGTGCTTAAAACCTTCCGCAATGTATGTCACCTTCAGCCTCCGATTCCTGGGTTCGTTAATGGTAATTATGACCTACTATATGATATGAGCACAACCCCGAGCATACGAGTTGCTTATGCATGGCACGCACGAATCAGATATCTCCCTGCCTGCTACAAGCAAACTTTTGATGATATGTTCACCACGGGGTTCTGGGAGGCACACTCAGAGGTGTTCGCACCACGGCCCACTCATTTGCTACAGCTCTTCACATGCGAACAAACGATGCATTCAGAGCTCTACACATCACCACAACCGAACATACCGGGAGCAGTCAATTGGGATGCCCTTCAGAGAGACCTGATCAGAGGGCTACGGATCAAAGAACATGACTTGGCAACCGACATTCTCCAGAACTACATTGACCAAACTGCAGAGCAAAGGTTTGTTAGAGGCGACAGACCCTAGGGGGGGAGAGTGTTGGCAGATGAAGCAAGTACGAGCATACATGCAGATCTAGCACTAAGGCAACCCATTAAATTTTTCCAAACCTTACACCATGTTAAAAGTGATTCTCATCACTAAAAACCCTTGTAAATATTGTTTCACCTTTTTGTAGCTCCATTTTGTACAAGCCCAGGAGTCCTCGAGCTTGGGGAGCCTTAGAAGTAGTGGCCTGCCAATTTTCATATTTTTTAGATCTCGTTTGAGCCCTCGAATAAGCCCTGGAACCTAATTTTTAACTAGGTCGGACACTAGGTCTGGACAGGGCCAAAGCTAGTCAAAAACTATAAATAGAGCTAGAGAGCTCATTTTTGGTGGTAGCTTCTTGTAGTTTTGAGCTTGTATGAGAACTTCGTTGCAATAGAAGTGATTCCATTTTCTTACTCTCTTTGTTCTTGCTGTGTGTGCACGTGTGTGTGTATGTGTGTGCATGTTAGTGTGCTTCGCACTCACACATTTGTGCCTTCACTTGCTTGAGGTCTTCATACCATCCTCATGTCTTCGCGGATTGACATTAAAGGAGGTGCTACTCATCACTGAGCTACACCTGCCCATTAGGAAGTGCTCCATTTTGTACTTTTAATCTAGGCCAGTCCGTAGTAAGTGTGGAAGGATGGGCACCGCAGGGTGTTTTGCCAATGTGGACGCTGATGAAGTCCACCTGACCGATGATCGTCCCCATCTGTCCTGCAATTGTCCCCATTTGACCAAGCGGTTGGGTGGTTGACCCTTCTAATTTGCAGGAAGCCCAAGGGAAAATCTCCTGACGTCCTTCTGATTGACAATTGTCCATAGCCAAGCCCGCATGGGTTGGTGTAGACATAACGTGACTGATCTGACCAAAGGTCTTTCGGTCTTCCTTCGCATGTTGTTCATAGGGTCTAGGGTCGCGTACTTTAGGCGAACGGGTGCTAGGGAAGTCAAGCGGTATCACTCGCTTCTGATCTAAGGATCCAATCTGGAAGGAGCCTTGTCTAAGATTTAGGTCCACCGAGTGATCGTATAGCCAATCTTGGCCAAGGATTAGGGGTTCTATCAGGTCGTCATCATGGCACACTAGTAGCTTTGCTATCATGGTCACATCCTGTATGAGGATAGGAAGGTCCACCTCACCCATGCAAGGGGTTTCCATGCCTCCTAGCCCTATGAGATATGCCTCAATTGGCCGCATTTCTATTCCTGAATCCTTATAGTGGGACCATCTAATTGCACTAGTCGCAGCACCTGAGTCAATTAAAGCCCTGAGCTCTTGGCAAGGGTTTCCGTGCTCTAGCCTGACTGTAATGAATGGTCTCCTGTCCACTATGCTAAGATGTGTACTTGACTTTGCTTGACACATGGCCATGGGGTATCTGGGTGATGTGTCCAAATGGTTATAATGCTCTCTCCCTAGTCCTTGTCTTCTTAGCTTCATGCGCTTATTGCGTTCTATGGCTTCTGCTTGAGCTTCTGCACATATTCTATTTTCTTCCTCCTTACACTTCTTTGCCAACGTGAGTCGTCTGAGCATATCCTCGGTAAGAGGTTCCTGATATAACTTGACTCTACAGCCACTAATGTAATTAGGCATTATGTCTCCTTCTAAGGTGGCTAATTGTACTGCTCCACTTGTCGAGAGTCTGTTAATGATCATAGGTCCATAACCTCGCTTTTCTAACTTCCGTGCATGTTGCTTCAACGTATATACTAGAACTAAATGTCCTTCTTTTAAGCCTTTATCTTTCACATGTGCATCGAAATAGGCTTTCTGTCGTTTCTTTGCTGCATATATTCCTGCTACTGCTTTCAGCCTGGTTTCTTCTAATCATTCCAAGTCCATTATTCTTGCTGATAATTCATGGCCGGTCCACTGATGTTCTTGTGCAACCTTAAGGGTCGGTATCAAGAAGTCCAATGGAATCACAACATTTTGACCAAAAACCATCTGAAAGGGAGTTGCATTGAGTACAGTCTTGTAGGCCACTCGATATGCCCAAATAGCGTGGTGTAACTGTTTATCCCAATCTGAACGTTTGTTGTTCACGAGTTTCGTCACTACATTACATAGGATCTTGTTAGTGCTTTCAGCCTGACCATTGGCCTGAGGATGATATGGTGCGGATTTCTTGTGAATCACCATAAAATCCTGTAACAAATATTCAATGACTTGGTTTAGAAAGTGAGTTCCTCGATCGCTCAATAACTCTATAGGCAATCCATATCTTGTAAAGACATTTTCAAATAAGAATTTTGCAGTCGTGTGTGCATCATTCTTTTTCGTGGCTTTTGCCTCTACCCATTTGGTAAGATAATCTGTTGCAACAATAATGTATTCCGCATGTGTACCTTTTGCAGGGGGGTTAATGGGTCCTACAAAGTCTATACCCCGCTTAGAAAATGCACGTCCTCCCATCATGGGTTTCAATGGCATTTCATCTCTGCGAGTAGGAAACTGAGTTCTTTGGCACACATCACATCTCTTTACATAGGTCTGAGCATCCATGTGAAGAGTGGGCCACCATAATCCTACAAAGAGGATGGCTTTGATTATCCTATCGGGTCCAAAATGACCTCCTGCAACACCTTGGTGTGCAGTCTCTAGTATGCTCAGATAATCGCTTTCATGAACACATTGTCTTAGGTATACGTCTCGCCCTCGTTTGTATAGATTATCACCAATAAGTGAATAGTCTTGAGCTTCCTGCTCTAGAATTTGTTGTCGTGCTAAAGTCATTCCTTGAGGGAATGTTTTTGTCCTCAAGTATGTCACTAAAGGTTCACTCCAATCTGGTGTGAGAGACACGTGATATAATGTAGCATGTTCTACTTGTGGTCTTTCACAACAAACAGGGCATTCTTTACACAATTTGTAGACATCTGCTTCCATTGAAGGCCAATATACTCCTAATCTATGCAGAGTCTGCAATGTACGATGTTTCGAGTGATGTTGCTTTAATGCACCTATGTGTGCTAATTGCAACCAATTTGCATGTTCTGATTCCTCTACACAACAAGCAAGAATCTTTTGATTATCTTGTTTATATATACTTCCTGCTATGATTTGATATCTTTGAGATTTGGTAATCTCTCCTTCCTTGATCCTCATCCTAGGATTCTTGGGTCCATATGTGAGAATAGGGACTATCGGCTTAGCCCATTCTGGTGCTATCTCAAGGTTAAACAAATATGCATCGAGTAACTCATCCGCTACTCCTTGAGGAGCTTCTCCTGATGTTAGTCTCGATAGGTGGTCAGCTCTAAGATGTGTCTTTCCTTTCCTGACTACGACTTCAAAATCATACTCCATGAGTAATAGAAACCAACGTATTAATCGTCCCATGTTACATGGCTTGTTGAGTAAGTACAATAATGCTTGATGATCTGTAAAGAACTTGAACTTGTTTGCCAACAAATAGTGCCTGAACTTCTTTACTGCATAGATCATCCCTAATCCTTCTCGTTCCGTAGTGGTGTAATTTCTTTCTACTGCGTTCAACTGTCTGCTAGCATAAGCTATGGGAAGATCTATATTTCCTTCATTCGTGGGTTGAGCTAACACACATCCTATGGCATAATTGGATGCATCCACATGTACATGGAATGGCTTACTCCAATCCGGGGTTGTCAATATAAGTGTTGCGCACAAACGTCGTTTAAGTTCATTAAATGAATTCTCACACTCATCTGTCCATTCTAAATTGGTCAAAAGAGAGTACAGAGGCTTAGCGATGATTGCATACATGTGTATGAATCGTCTATAATAACCACAATGTCCCATAAATGCTTGTACCTCTTTTACGTTGTTTGGCCTAGGTAGATCTGCAATCACTTTCACCTTTTCTTCATCCGTAGAAATTCCATTCTTTGACACAATGTGTCCTAGAATTTTACCTTGTCTGACCATGAAAATGCACTTTTCTGGGGTCAAACAAACCTGATAATCTCGACATTTGTCAAATACTTGTCTTAACTCTGGGATATGTGTCTGCCTGATATTCGAATGAGCACATATGTCATCGACATAAACTTCCAAATTCTTGCTTAAGAATTCCTTAAACACATGAGTCGCTGGAAAGTAGCCGGTGCATTTGTTAAGCCAAAAGGCATTACACGAAATGCAAATATGCCCCATTCTGTGGCAAAAGCCGTCTTATGTTGATCTTCCGGAGCAATGGCTACTTGATTATAGCCTGAGAATCCATCAAGAAAGCTGTAAACTTCCTTGCCCGCAACTCTTTCCAATAAATGTTCTGTGATAGGAAGAGGATAACTATCTCTAATCGTGGGGCATTAACTTTTTTAAGGTTAATACACACACGCAATTTTCCATTCTTCTTGGGCACAACCACAATGGGGGATACCCATTCGGTATGCTCAATTTCGTAAATGAATCCTGCTTCTATCAAACGATCTATCTCCTCTTTAATCTTCACAGCATAATTATCATTGTATGTGTATGGTCTCTGTTTCGTAGGTTTTGCATCTGGAGTCATAGGGATTCTATGAGAACATATGTCTGGATCTACTCCTTTCAGGTCTTTGTAACTGGACGCGAACACATCTCTATATTCGCGCAATAGGGCGACTAATTCTCCTTCTTCTTCTATCGTCAAATCATGCCCTATGTAAGTACACTTTTCTTCTTCTCCTTCTATGGCTACTATGATTTTTTTGGTTTTCTCTCGATTATCATATACTTATCCAATGTCAGCTTTTCTGTTCGGCATTCATACCATTATTCTTCTATCTTCTATTTCATACTTTTTGAAGTTCTCTGGAACCTCAAACAAGGACTTTTCTTTTTCTAACATGGTTTCTTTCTTCTTTCTTTTCTTACCTTCACTTGTGTCCGTCACTTGTGTGGCTAACCTCACCTCATTCATAAGTTCTTCGTGTCTCTGAGGATGAGTCTCTACTTCGTAGAAATATTCTTCTTCTGATGCAAAGGGTGAGTCCATAATAATTGACTCTAAATCGAAATCACTCGCGTCCTCGAATGCATCAGTGTTAGGTTCACACTCTTCTAAAACTGAATCACACATGATTGGCTCGATCGTGAAGACAAAAATGTCATAGCCATCCTCGTCACAGTGGGGTGTCCATTGTTCTTCATTGATGGCTACATCCATGGTTGCTAGGATTTCTGCCCAACCATGGGGTTCAGACTCCTCATCTAGAAATACTACAGGTGCATATGCTGGGTCTTGAAGGGTTCCTGGATGTTGTTCCGCACCTAAGGTCATGGCTTCTAACCGTTCTTCCTCTTGTTTGGCTACCTTACACATCCATAAATGAGTGTCCTCGTGTAACCATGAGGGGTCTGACTCTAATGAATGTACCGATTCAGTTTCTACTTGTGTCTTATGGATGGTGTTCCATTGTAATGGGGGTACATCTCGCTGCAAATAGTCTTTAAGATTGACTTTGGTAGTCACTCCTAAATGTTGCAAGTACAAAGAATTAGTTCCCCAATCTTGTACAATTTGCAACTAACGCATGAATGGTCGTCCCAATATCATCTCATAAGCATGATTTTTACTAAAATCACAAATAGCAAAGGTATGCTCAAACTCCACACCACAAGTGGTGAGAGATATGCCTTCTAGTAAGCCTAATGGTTTTTCTATATGTCCATCAGCCATTTGTAGCTTCATCCTCGTAGGTCTTAGTGTTGGCTTACCCCAACGTTTCCATAAAGCGGTGGTAGCGATGGCTACTCCGGCTCCTGAATCTAAGATGGCTTTCGTGGTGTAGCCTTGATGGGTTATTGGAAGATAAGTGTTACCTTCCTCTCCTTCACTTACATCTCCGATCTTTTCTACGGGTATCTCTGGTATTTTCTTGTGTGTTCCTATCTGTGAGGGAGTAGTAGCAAGCTCAGGGAATTGATTTGCTACATGCTTCCACAAGTCTGGTTTTACCTTCAACAATTCCTCTAGAGTGAGGTTACATTGTACTTTGGTGTTCTTGATTACTTCCGTGTTTCTAGGGATTACTGATTCTTCATTCCTCACTATTATTGTAGCTCAGTGATGAGTAGCACCTCCTTTAATGTCAATCCGGGAAGACGTGAGGATGGTATGAAGACCTCGAGCAAGTGGCGGCACAAGTGCGTGAGTGAGAAGCACACTAGCATGCACACACATACACACACACGCGCACACAAGGCAAGACAAAGAGTGAGAATCAATGGAGTTTTTAGATTTCTTTCAAAATGTTCTTACAAGTTCGTTTCAGTTACAATCTAACCCAAAAATGAGCTCTCTAGCTCCTTTTATAGTTTTTGACTAGCTTTGGCCCTGTTCAGACCTAGTGTCCGGCCTAGTTAAAAATTAGGTTCCAGGGCTTATTTGAGGGCTCAAACGAGATCTAAAAATTACGAAAATTGACAGGTAGATACTTCTAAAGCTCCTCAAGCTCAAGGACTCCTTGGCTTGCACAAAATGGAGCTACAAAAATATGAAATGGTATTTACAATGGTGTTTTAGTGATGAGAATCACTTTTAATTGGTGTGAGGGTTTTTGAAAAGTTAAAGGGTTGCCTAAGTGCTAGATTTGTGTGGATGCTCATACTTACTTCTTCATGAGGAAAATTATTGGCCTATTTGCCAGATCTTCTTTGACTGCCATGTCTGCCTATGCTGTCCCTTCGCTCTGACTCTCTTCGTCTGGTGGCTCCTTCGGTTCCCTGACTGCTGCCAACATCCCCCCCCACTCTCGCGTCTGTCGCCCCTGACAGACCCTTGTCTAGAGGATTTTTGAACATAGTATTGGACGACATCGGAGGCTAGGTGGTGTTCTTCGAGTCGCAAGCCACGTGCTAGATCTGTGAGCAGCTCATCCCAATTCACAGGACCGGGAACATCTGGATGAGGCACCCTCAATTGTTCTGAGTAGATAGTCCTCTCCACAGCAAATAATTGGAGGAGATGGGATGGTCTGGGTATAAAGATTTTGGAGTGATATTCCCAGAATCCGGTGATGAACATCTCCTCAAAGGTCTGTTTAAAGCAGGCTGGGAGGTATTTGATTCTGGCGTGCCAAGCATATATTACTTCAATGGACGGGGTGGTACTCATATCATACACTAGATCTTGGTTTCCTGTCATAAAGCCTGCACCTAAAAAGTGAGGGTCCTTAATGTTTTTAAACGTCCTGAAGGTGATCAGCATTAATTCAAATATTTTCATGCACATCTGGGCCATCACATCAGGATTATTGCGTAGCCTAGTACTCCAGTGACGGATTGTAGAAATCATGTAATTGACTGTGGGAGGTCCTCGTGGAGGTGCTAGATAAACATAATTCAACCATTTTGCACAGGCTTTGATGTCTCTGACAGCTATAGTGAATTCAGGCCAGGTGCGTCGTCGCAGAACTGGAATGTAACAAGGGTTGTACTTAATAAACAACGGCATATTATTCCAGGTTCGGACCATTTCTAGATACGTTTCCAAAAGCCTGATTCTCCAGGTGGGTTGATGGATGGACCCACGCTGAGCACTTTTCGGTAGATCATCTGGACCAAATTGTGTAGCAAAGGTTGGAGGTTTGCCACATTGTCGTTGAATCTCTGCGTTGTAATCGGCCAAAAGTATACAGAATGGCACATACTGGTCATTATTGGTGCCGATCCATCTATGGTGAGACATGCTTCTGAAGTATTCAGACTTTATGACAGTCTCTTCTAAATTCGCTAGTGATTGGATCTGAATTGCCACCCGTTCTTCGTGAGTGTTCGCTGTCCTTTCCAGTGTCTGAAGCCACTCAGGTGCTTCCACTTCCAATGTGTCTAGTCCCTCTGAGGTTCGTCGCCCGCCTGGCATTGGCATAGGAACATACGGTTCCCCGTAAGAATCATCCACCTCAATAGGGATTAGCTCTTCTTGCTCTGGTTCTACCACAGGGGATGGCTGCCCCTCGTATGTCAGTAGCCTCTTTTGTAATTCTGCTACCTGCTCGGTTAAGGCCTTTACTTCGTCTGAGGTGGAGGTTGATGGGACACTCTTCGGTTGTTCTTCCTGTTCCTTCAGCCTGCTCTGAAGTGTGTCACGCTCTCTTTCCAAGTCATCATGGGCTTCCAGGAGATCTGCATAGCTTTCCAGAATGGTTTTCATCGTCTCCGTGGGAATTGCTTTAAATTGCTCTGGATCTATCTCGTGAGGGGAGCCTTCCATTGCCGCTTCCAAATTCTCTTCATTTTGTTTTTGCAGTCTTTTGTTCTCCTCCAGTGCTGTGGCCATATGTTTCCGTAGTAGCGCCAAGTTGCATCTGACTCGCAGATTATCGGCCTGGTATACTTCGAGCAAAGCTTCTAGTTGTTTTACACCTGATTCTGTCGATGGTTGGGGTGCCTCCAATAGTGTTTGGTGAGCCTGCTCAAGTGTTGAATAGCGTTGATTCACTTCTGCATTTTCCTCTTGTAGAATGTGAAATTGCCTTTGTAAGTCTAATGATGTGTTGTCAGTTGTTGATACCGGCCGTCCAGCGCTCTGTACTCATTCTGAAGCTGATATACACATTGATTTAATGCTAAAAATATGCTATTTACATTAAATAATGCTGGGAGGGGTGAAGATGCAGGGGGAATGGGGGCGGGAATGGGAGTTGTGAATGATGTGGACGCAAGTGGGGATGTGGGTGGAGGGGGTATGGGAGATGAAGGTGGCATGGGGGGAGGGAGCGGTGCTGTGGCAGGTGATGTTTCCATAGTGTCAATTGTTTGAGTGACAGTGTAGATGGGGATCGTGGGTGGAGTGGATGTGACGTCAGTGAAAAGAGTGGTGAAAGTGGGCATGGTGACTCCCCCGAATTGGATTCCCAGAGAGAGTGGGATGCCCATGACAATGGTAGTGGTAGTGGACGTGGTAGTGCTAGTGTCATGTGGTGGAGTGAATTGTGTAGTGCGAGGTGGGGATGGTGGTGACAGTGGTGCTTCCTGATATTCTTCTGCTTGCGTTGTCTCTTCTGGTGCTGATACATTGGTATGAATTTGTTTCCCGGACCTCCTGGGACGAACGGGAACCCTCTTCTCAAACCTGTGAATGTAGGCCATTGCCTCATGGATGGCCTCATCCAATCCTACTGCGTCGGCATGAAGGTTTATGGACTCAATGAACATCTCGTCCACACCTTCCTCAGCTAGCAACTGGTTCATGAGTTTCTTGCCCGATTCCAGTGACATCTTATGCTGTTCTTGAACCAGTTGTATGTGTGTGTATGTGTGTGTGTATGTGTATGTGTATGTGTATGTGTATGTGTATGTGTATGTGTATGTGTATGTGTATGTGTATGTGTATGTGTATGTGTATGTGTATGTGTATGTGTATGTGTATGGGTATGTGTATGTGTATGTGTGTGTGTGTATGTGTATGTGTATGTGTATGTGTATGTGTATGTGTATGTGTATGTGTGTGTATATGTGTATGTGTATGTGTATGTGTATGGGTATGCGTATGCGTATGCGTATGTGTATGTGTATATGTATGTGTATGTGTATGTGTATGTGTATGTGTATGCAGATGTGTATGTGCATGTGTATGTGCATGTGTATGTGCACATACACATGCACATACACATCTGCATACACATACACATACACATACACATACACATACACATACACATACACATACACATACACATACACATACACATACACATACACATACACATACACATACACATACACATACACATACACATACACATACACATACACATACACATACACATACACATACACATACACATACACATACACATACACATACACATACACATACACATACACATACACATACACATACACATACACATACACATACACATACACATACACATACACATACACATACACATACACATACACATACACATATGTTAAAAGTCAAGCTTCAAGCTTCAAATTCGTGGGGAATCTTTTATGGACATGTGGAGCAATCAAAGGAAGCCAAAAGCCACGAGATTCCATCAAGAAAAGTCACTCAACCACTCCCCAAGTCATCTCAACTAATTCCTCCAAGTTAGGAGGCTGATTTGGAAAGGTAGTTCCTAGATTTTAGGGGCACACTTCTCACTATAAAAGGAGCATGTATCCCAACTTCTTTTGGCCCATCTTCTTGGAGTTTTAGCTCATGTAAAGTGAGCACTAAGTGCTGGAGTTGTGATAAGCAAGCCCCTTGCTTAAGCTAGCCAGTGTTGCGCAGGCAGTGTTGCAACTCTCTACCCCTGAGTGGTTAGCATTGGTTCTCCCTCATATTGTATCCATTTGATGTAATTCTTGTCGCATTGGATAGCTATTAGAGTCTATTTTATGCTCACAAAGTCTCTGGATCATTCTCTGAGTAATCTGGGAGCAACATTCTATTTAGTGAAGTTGTGTGATTGATATCTCTCTTGGTGTGTAGGCTCTATTGGAAATATTTTGCTCTCTGTTGTAAGGGCTGGGTCTCCTTCTCTATGTGTCCATTTGCTATGATTTTGGTGTCATTGGGTATCTATTAGAGTCCTCTAAAGTTGACTCAAGTTTGAGATTCATTCTCTGTATAATCTCTGAGAAAAGCTTGCTGGAGTGAAGCGAGGTATCTGCTTGACTGGCAGTTGTGAGCACTCAACTAGCTCATGTTGTAGACATTGTTTCTCCTTGTGTAAGCATCTATTTGAAGTGAAATTTGTTTTGTTGGAAAGCCCTTGGTGTCTACTACAGGTCTACAAAAGCTCACTGGAGTTCTCTACATATGCTCTGAGTAAGAGCATTTTTGGTGTGCAGAGGTCAAAGAAGGATTCCTGTGGAGGTCATTCACGCTTCGTCGTTGCTTAGGGGTTGAGATACTTCCCCCATCAGTGGTATCAGAGCATTTGGGAATCTTGGAGGCATCACATACAAGCAAGAAGACCTCTTGGAGTTGGTGGTTGAAGATTTTCATCAACAAAAGCTTCTTGGAGGTAGCTCACATCAAGGGGGAGCTATTCTACTCAAAGTTTCAAGAGCACAAGGTGTCCATCTAAGGAAAGCTTTGGATTGAGGTAAACTCAGAGCCTCATTTTCATTTTACACACATTGGAGCATTAGCCAAGGGCTAGGTCAAGTATCAAAGAGTAGATATGGGAGACTTCAACACTCAAATTGAAAAGCTAGACAAAGGGAACTATCAACCATGGAGATTTAGGGTCTCCAACTATCTTATGGGCAAGGACCTTTGGGGGTTGATTAGTGGAAGTGAACCAAGACCTAGGCTGGATGAGAATCCAACCAATGACCAGAGAAGGGCCTTTAGGGAATGGAATGAAAGAGACAAGAGGGTTATCTTTATCCTTTCCCAACACATTAGCAATAGCATGATCGGCCATATCCAAGACTTGGATTCAAGCATGAAGGTATGGGAGACACTTGAAAGGCTTTATTCAACAAGCACCAAAGCAAGGAAGATCCAACTCAAGAATGAGCTCAACAACCTTAGGAAGAGCTCAGGGAGTAGCATAAATGACTACATACTTAAGGTCAAGGAGTTATCAGATGCATTGGGATCCATTGGAAGCCACGTAGACGATGACGATCTTGTGGCTTATACTCTCAATGGTTTGAGAGATGATGAGAAGTGGAAACCCTTTACCACTTCAGTATATGTAAGGGATAATCTTCCCGATTTTGAGCAATTGGTTGCTCTCATGGTCACCGAAGAAATGAACATAGGTGGAAGTTCAACTAAAAGCAAGGATGCACAAGTTTTCTATGCAGGTAATCTAAGGAGCAAAGGAAGACGAGGACAAGGAAGGGGCAAAGGAAGGTTTGGAGGAAGGCAAGGCCACTCAAGCAATCAAGGACATGACCAAGGCACCTCATCACAAAGAGGGAGAGGAAGAACAAGAGGAAGATGAGGACGACATCAACAAAACAGGAATCAAGATGGCGAAGGATGTTACATATGTGGCAAGTTTGGCCACTATGCTAGAGATTGCTACCAAGGAGGAAACCAAAGGAGCTATAATCAAGGTTCTTCATACAAAGGCCAAGGTAATTATGCTTCTACAAGTTCAGAAAATGACAATCTCTTGATGATGCACATGAATGGGAATTCAAGCAAAGTAGATAACACTTGGTATATTGATAGTGGATGTAGCAACCATATGAGTTGCAATTCTTCTTGGTTTACTAATCTACATGTTCCCAAAGGTAAAGGACATGTAGAAACAGGTGATGATACAGCCCATGAGATCTCCCATGTTGGAGATGTAGCTTTGGATGACAAGGAGGAAGGAAGATGTCTCAAGGATGTCTTGCATGTACCTACCATCACAAAGAACTTGGTGTCCGTTGGGCAAATGGTTGAAAGAGGCTATCAAGTAAGGTTCAACAAAGGTGGATGCTTTGTGGAGAACCCTAAGCAAGGTTTCTAGGTCATAGCAAGAGGAAAGAAGCAAGGGAGAGTCTTCACTTTGGAGGTAAATTCTCATTCCACTCAACATGTCTACTTCACATATGGAAACAAGAGGATTTCGGAGTTGGACTTGTGGCACAAGAGGATAGGTCACATCAACATACAAAGAATGAAGGAAATGCAATTCAAGAGGCTGGTTGAAGGTCTTCCCAACTTCCAAGGACAAGGTATGAAGCATTTATGTGAATCTTGTCAACTAGGGAAGCAAGCGAGACTTCCATTCGAGAAGAGTGGCTACATAAGCCAACATCCATTGGAGTTGATACATACAGATGTGTGGGGGCCAACCAAAGAGCAATCCATTGGAGGTAACAAGTACTTTGTCACTTTTATAGATGATTGCACAAGGATGGTTTGGGTTTATTTCATAAAAAACAAATCAGATGTGTTTACATGTTTCAAAGCATTCAAGGCAATGGTAGAAAAGGAAACAGGTACATATATCAAGAAGCTAAGGTCCGATGGAGGGGGAAAATATTTCTCCAATGAGTTTTCTGATTTTTTAATGGATCAGGCATCAAGAGGCAAGTAACATGCAGGTACACACCCCAACAAAATGGAGTAGCAGAGAGAAAGAATAGATACATTGCCAAGATCGCTAGAGCAATGCTTAATGAGATGAATGTACCTAACATGTTTTGGAGTGATGCAGCAAATACCGCCGTGTATCTTATGAATAGGGCTCCTACCTCAGGGATCCATGGCTTGACACCATATCAAGCCTATTTTGGTAAGAAACCTGATCTTTCCCACTTGAAGATATTTGGATGTACTTGTTATGTACATGTGCCAAGTGAATTGAGGCACAAGCTACAACCAAAGGCAGAAAAGTGTGTGTTTCTAGGATATTCAAACGATCATAAAGGTTACATGTGCTTCAACCCAAACACAAAGGACTTGATGATATCAAGGGATGTAGCATTTGATGAGCTACTCCCTTGGTATAAGAAGTATGATTGTATGCACGACTATGAAGAAGAAAAGCATGGACATGATGAAGAACAAATCGACCTAGAGCTAAGCGGCCCCAGGTGTTCCATCAATGAAGATAGTTCAAGCATGAACTCACCATGGAGGGGGAGATCTTCATCAAGCTATGAAGCACAATCAATCAACAAAGGCAAAGCAACATTGGTGGAGTTGGATGAAGAAGGTAATGAAGTTGAAGATGATGAAGGACACATGATGGAGAAAGAAGCCATGTCAAAGAAAGAGATCAAGTTCCCAAGGCAAAGGAGATTTATTCCTCCAAAAGGTGAAGAAAGGAAGTCTTCTAGAGTTAAGTATCCAACTCAAAGGTTTACTTATGATTCATACATGGCAACTCATTATGCATATATGAACAAAGTAGTAGAAGATCATGAGCCCGATTGCTATGAAGATGCAAGCAGGTACACCGAATGGAAAGAGGCAATGCAAGAAGAGATCGACGCACTTGAGGAGAATCAGACATGTACTCTAGTGCCCAAGAAGGATAACATGAAGGTAATAGGTAATAAGTGGGTGTATAAAGTAAAGAGGAATTCAGATGGATCTATTTCTAGGTTCAAAGCAAGATTGGTGGCCAAGGTTTTTGCACAAACCTATGGAGTGGACTTTGAAGAGACATTCAGCCCTGTGGCAAAGATGAGCACCATTAGGACACTCATTGCAATGGCTGCTAGCAAAGGATGGAAGCTTTTCCAATTGGATATCAAGAATGCCTTTCTCAATGGAGACTTGGAAGAAGAGGTATACATGGAGCAACCACTAGGTTTTGTTCATAAAGAGTTTCCACATCATGTTTGTAGGTTGAAGAAGGCACTTTATGGCCTAAAACAAGCTCCAAGGGCTTGGAACCAAAGATTGGTGGACTATTTGATCAAATGTGGTTACAATCAATGCAAGGCGGATCCATCTCTCTTCATCAAACAAAGAGGAGAACTTGTAGTCTACATGTGCGTGTATGTAGATGATCTTATCATTACAGGTAATGATACAAAGGGCATTGAGGAGATCAAGGCAAAGCTTGGAAAGGAGTTTAGGATCTCTGATCTTGGAGATCTTAGGTATTTTCTTGGCATTGAAGTTGTATACAAAGAAGAAGGTATTATGCTCATACAAAGGAAGTATATTGTAGACCTACTTGAGAGGTTTGGGATGCTACATTGCAAGCCTATTTCAAATCCCATGGAAGTTAATGTAAAGCTAAGCTCCATTGATGGAGAGCCATTAGAGGATGTAACCTTGTATCGATCTATGGTAGGATCTTTCAATTATGCCACAATAACTAGGCCCGACATAGCATATGGAGTTGGAGTGTTATCACAATTTATGCATAGTCCAAGGACTACACACTTGCAAGCTGCAAGAAGAATGTTACGATATCTCAAAGCCACTATAAATGAAGGATTGTTCTATTCATTTGATGATGATATGCAGGTCAAAGCTTATTCTGATGCTGATTGGGCCGGTTCCAAGGAGGATAGAAGAAGTACAAGTGGTTACCTAGTCATGCTAGGTAGCAAGATCATCTCATGGATTTCAAAGAAGCAACCCACGGTGGCATTATCTTCCACCGAGGCTGAGTATAGAGCTTTGGCTCAAGTCACATGTGAGCTAATGTGGATTAAGAAGTTATTTATGGAGCTTAATTTGCAGGTTGACACATATCCAATTTTTTGTGACAACATGAGTAGCATTTATCTAGCATCGAATCCTGTCTATCATGTTAGAACCAAGCATATTGAAGTGCACTATCACTTCATAAGGGAAAAGGTGAAATCCAAGGAAGTTTGAGTACATCATATTGGTACCAAGGACCAAGTTGCAGACATGTTTACAAAGGCTTTGGATGGGATGAAAATTTCAAAATTCAAGCAATGCATCAACATGAAGGAGCTTGGATGAGGACGAAGAATTGAAGCTTGAGGGGGAGTGTTAAAAGTCAAGCTTCAAGCTAAAAATTCGTGGGGAATCTTTTATGGACATGTGGAGCAATCAAAGGAAGCCAAAAGCCACGAGATTCCATCAAGAAAAGTCACTCAACAACTCCCCAAGTCATCTCAACTAATTCCTCCAAGTTAGGAGGCTCATTTGGAAAGGTAGTTCCTAGATTTTAGGGGCACACTTCTCACTATAAAAGGAGCATGTATCCCGACTTCTTTTGGCCCATCTTCTTGGAGTTTTAGCTCATGTAAAGTGAGCACTAAGTGTTGGAGTTGTGATAAGCAAGCCCATTGCTTAAGCTAGCCCCTTGCTTGCTTGGTTGTTTTCTTTTAGTAGGCATATCTATGTGTGTGCGCAGGCAGTGTTGCAACTCTCTACCCCTGAGTTGTTAGCATTGGTTCTCCCTCATATTGTATCCATTTGATGTAATTATTGTCTCATTGGATAGCTATTAGAGTCTATTTTATGCTCACAAAGTCTCTAGATCATGCTCTGAGTAATCTGGGAGCAACATTCATTTTAGTGAAGTTGTGTGATTGATATCTCTCTTGGTGTGTAGGCTCTATTGGAAATATTTTGCTCTCTGTTGTAAGGGCTGGTTCTCCTTCTCTATGTATCCATTTGCTATGATTGTGGTGTCATTGGGTAGCTATTAGAGTCCTCTAAAGTTGACCCAAGTTTGAGATTCATTCTCTGTATAAGCTGAGAGAAAAGCTTCTTGGAGTGAAGTGAGGTATCTGCTTCACTGGCAGTTGTGAGCATTCAACTAGCTCATGTTGTAGACATTGTTTCTCCTTGTGTAAGCATCCATTTGAAGTGAAATTTTTTTTGTAGGAAAGCTCTTGGTCGCTACTACAGGTCTACAAAAGTTCACTAGAGTTCTCTGCATATGCTTTGAGTAAGAGCATTTTTGGTGTGCAGAGGTCAAAGAAGGATACCTATGGAGGTCATTCATGCTTCGTCCTTGCTTAGGGGTTGAGATACTTCCCCCATTAACATACACATACACATACACATACACATACACATACACATACACATACACATACACATACACATACACATGCACATACACATGCACATACACATGCACATACACATCTGCATACACATGCACATACACATACACATGCACATGCGTATCTGTATGTGCATGTGTATGTGCATGTGTATGTGTATGTGTGTATGTGTATGTGTATGTGTGTATGTGTATGTGTATGTGTATGTGTATGTGTATGTGTATGTGTATGTGTATGTGTATGTGTATGTGTATGTGTATGTGTATGTGTATGTGTATGTGTATGTGTATGTGTATGTGTATGTGTATGTGTATGTGTATGTGTATGTGTATGTGTATGTGTATATGGGTATTTGTATGTGTATTATGTGTTTGTGTATGTGTATGTGTATGTGTATGTGTATGTGTATGTGTATGTGTATGTGTATGTGTATGTGTATGTGGATGTGTATGTGTATATGTGTATGTGTATGTGTATGTGTATGTGGTGACCAAGTTCGATGCAGTAGTCTACGTTCACTGTTGACTCCGATCACAGGAAGACTAGCATCTGTAATGGTTGGAGTGCGAGTAGGACATTGTTAAGTCTGTGACTAGTCAATCGTTGTCAGGAAATTTGTTGCTCAAGGTTGGCATACGATGAGTTGCATAACTTCAGGGTATATATGTGTGTTTGGAATACCTGTCTGTTCTGAAGAAGTACGTATTAGGTGATCTTCGTTTACTGAAGTAGATTATTCTATTGGACACAAGTCACCGGACTACTGCTCAGATCACTATAGTAGGATTAGTTCGGGAATTCTAAGTCCAGTACACCGAACAGTCATCAGTTGTTCAGATTTGCGCACTAAGCTAAGACGCGAGAGAGCAATTATGATTGTGTAATGAGTTGGGAAAATAGCACAGGGCCTCTGTCTAACAGACCCCTACCACTCCCAAGGACCCACATGGCTAAGAGGTAACTTAATGTTAGGAAATATTCGGAAACGTCTGAACTTGAAGGTGTTTTGAGTCTGAAGACGGAAGTTTAACGACTAACACAACCAAACTCTGATATTGCTTCATGTCCTTGAACTCTTCACCTCCAAATTTGCTTAATTAGTGATTCACTTCCATTGGAGTAGTTGCTACTCTGCAATCATTCATTTTAAACTTGGTTAACAAATTCTTCAAATACCTTTCTTGAGTCACATACACTCCATGTTGAGTGTATGAAATCTCCATGCCCAAGAAGTATGACAAATCTCCCAAATCACTGATTTTGAATTCTTTCTCCATTTGCTTCTTTAGGCTTTGTATGCCTTTCTCATCTGTACCTGTAAGAATTATATCATCAACATATATACATATGTAAATGAACCCATCATCACTTGCTTTGACAAGCAAGCTACTATCTGCTTTAGATACTTGAAATCCAAGTTCCTTTAGGAACTTCACAAGCCTATAGTTCCATGCCCTTGGGGCCTGCTTCAAGCCATATAAAGCTCTCTTGAGCTTACACACATGATCTGGATACCTTCCATCTCTGAATCCTTGAGGTTGCTCCATGAAAACATCATCTGAAATGTAACCATTCAAAAAAGCTTTCTTCACATCTAATTGACTCAATTTCCAACCTTTACATGCAGCAACTGCTATGAGTGTTCTGATGGTTGTCATCTTTGCTACAGGACTATAAGTCTCATCATAGTCAATACCATATGTCTGAGCAAACCCTTTCACAACAAGTCTAGCTTTGTACCTAGAGACACTTCCATCTGCAAATCTTTTTGTCTTATAAACCCACTTACATCCAATGATCTTCTGGCTATTTGGTTTTGGAACCAAATCCCATGTTTGATTCTCCATCAATGCATCATATTCTTCTTGCATAGCTTTTTCCCAAATTTCTTTACCTTTTGCCTCTTCATATGTAAAAGGGTCTTGTTAAACGTATAAAAGTATCGCTTTCTATCAAATCAACACGGCGTAATATGTATATCCGAGTCTTTCTGTAGTTAATCTTACCGTAAAAGTAAACGGACTCTAGCCGCGTGGGTTCTTGGGAGTGGTAGGGGTCTGTTAAATAGAGGCCCTGTACTATTTTCCCAATTACTTTCTCAACTCTTGTTTGGTTTTCACGTCTTAGCTCAGTATTTGCTCCTGGCTAGACCATCAGACTGGGGCTCAGAGCTTCCAGATTGTTCCTGCCATCGCATTGGAACAGTATCCCAGGAGTTCAACCCGACACCTTTAGTAACTTAATAGGATTACAGCGTACAACTTTACTGGTACGTCCTTAGACTTACAGCTTATCTACCTTCAAACCGGAGTACTTACCAACCGTAATGTATATTGCAGCATTACTAACATTTTACTCGTGCTTAAACTTACCGATAGTACTTTTAGTCCCAGACTATAATGCAGATTCAGTCATTTACAGAAACTCCTAACACACAGTAACTAACATCTATTCTTCACGCTCGTCCATTTCATGAAGAAACAACAGATGGACAACACACTAACATCTTACGTTAAATTGATGATATCTTAATTCGTGGGCAACAGAAACGCACAATCACAGTACCGATTCGTAACAGTGTTATGCAGCGTATCTACTCAGACGGACAGTTACTCAGACCAGGCGCGCAGAACCGGATGGGGCCAAGATGCGCTAATCGAACACATACACAAAAAAAAAGGGGGGAGAGATCCCAAACCAGAAATGCTTCCGACCACACTCACAAATTCCGCAACCGCACTCAAGTATCGTTTGAGAATGCCTTAATCATTACCGAATGAAATCTCTGCAACATAGTATGGATTCGTAACACTGGGCACAACGCGCATACACACACGACCGCAGATACAGAAGAAAGATAAAAGACAGCGCGAGACAGTAAGACTTTCTCAAATCGACACTACAGGCACAACACTACACTTGTAATTCCCAACAACACCGCGCTTCTCCCGTTCTGTTTTCATTGCTTTAAATAGGACTCTGTTACAGGGCTTGCGCGAATCTTTCTGTACTTCTCAAAAGGGTTCTATCTATATTAAAAGCTTCTGCCTAAGTACAATTGTCCTTATTCGGCGGCCGTCTAACAGTCTTCATCTGCTTTAATCACGTATGCATAATCCTTAGTAGTCAAAAATGAAGTATCATAGCTATACCTTGTAGGTTGCCATTTGTGCCTTGTAGACCTCCTAAGCTCTCCACTTCTTGAGGTTTCTGGTTCTTCACATTCAGGATCAAATCTTGGTGTCTCTTCCACTTCAACCTGCACTTCATGATTCTCTTGTTCATCAAATATCTGAACCTTTGATTTACCTTTCCTTTGACTCCCAATTTCTTCATCATCTGTATTAATATTGATAGTATCTGCATACCAAGTACCTTGCTCATCAAATGTAACATCTTTTGATACAAGAAAATGTTTTGTGGATGGATTCCACAACCTGTATCCCATCTGCTTATCATCATAACCAATAAACACATATTTTTCAGCTTTAGGTTCCAATTTGTGCCTTAATTGTGATGGCACATATGCATAGGCTAAACATCCAAATACTTTGCAATGGTCTAGTGTAGGTCTCTTACCCCACCATTCAACATATGGTGTCATACCCTGCAAAGCTTTACATGGTAACCTATTGACCAAATAAGTAGCTGTATTTACAGCCTCAACCCACAAATAATTTGGGCAATTTTTCTCCTTTAACATGGATCTTGCAAACTCAACAAGAGTCCTATTCCTCCTTTCTGCTACACCATTTTGTTGAGGAGAGTACCTGCAAGTAACTTCTCTTTTTATACCTGCATTCCACAAGTAATCACTGAACTCATTAGAGAAATACTCTCCCCCTCCATCTGACCTTAGTCTCTTCAACTTATGACCTGTAATTCTCTCTGCATACACATGATAATGTTTGAATGTATTGAATACCTCTGACTTATCTTTGATCACATAGATAGTGACCCATCTGGTAGCATCATCAACATAAATCACATAGTACCTTGAACCATTGATACTGAAATCCTTTGATGGTCCCCACACATCTGTGTGTACCAACTCAAGCTTCTCTGAATACATAAAACCATGCTTGGAATAAGATTGCTTATGAGCCTTACCTAATTGACATGCCACACATCTGTAAGTCATATGTTGACCTGCAACATTAGGCAATCCAAGCACTGAACCATTGTTAATCATATCTTTTATACCTCTTTCATTGAAATGTCCAAGCCTCTTGTGCCAAAGATCTAACTCAGAGATCTTATGTCCTCCATAAGTGAACAAGGCATGACCAACATTACCTTGAATCTTCAATGTGAACAATCTTCCTTCTTTCTTCCCTGAAACAATTTGTTTATACCCATTGTTAGGGTCTTCCACAAACACTCCTTCATTAGTGAACCTCACTTCATAACCTTTTTCCACAATTTGTCCTACACTTATCAAATTCTTAGGAATTGTAGGAACATACAAGACCTTACTCAATAAGGTGCTACCATCCTTGGCCTTCTCTGATCCAATTGACTTCACATTGTGCTTTGTATTATCACCTGTTTGAACAACATGATTAGATACCTTATTCTCCAAATCAGTCATCAAGGCTATGTTACCACTCAGGTGATTGCTACATCCTGAGTCAATGTAGAAGACTCTTTGATCTTCACTCTGCCTTTCACAAGTTGCATTCATTATCAATGTTGAATCTTCCTTCTGATCTGAAGCATAATTGTAGTAGGTATTGTTATATTGTTGACTTTGGAATCCTCTACCTGCATTTCTTCCAAAGTAACCCCTACTACCTCTACCTCTGAAATTACCTCTTTGATTTCTGCCACCTCTTCCTCTTGAATTATAGTTCTGATTGTATCCACCATTACTCTGAGTGTTATGCCAGCAATCATTAGCTAAATGATTTGTCTTGCCACAAATCCAGCAAGCTTTGGCTCCATCTTTGTTACTCCTGCCTCTTCCTCTACCTTTGCCACCTCCTCTTCCTCCTAGGAAGTTGGCTTGACTAGTTGTGCCTTCTTCTTCATTTGCTTGTTGCTTTCCTTTGTTAGTTTTCTTCTTGTCTTTAGAGTACATTGCATGACCTGCACTCTTGTCAACATCTCCTTTGATATCATTCTCAAAAGTTAGCATATGTCCTAACAATTGATTCAAATCAGGATTGAAATGATCCAATGAAAGTTCTGTAGATAAAATAAAAGGCTTCCACTTCTCATCACCTCTTAGTCCTGTGAGAATTTGCCTTACCAATTTATCTTCTTCAATGTCTTCATCCACTGCTCCTAATGCATCTGCAATGTCCTTCATCTTTGTCAGATAATCAGGTGTTGATTGTGAAGCCTTCTTCTTGAAAGTAGTAAACTCTGCCTATAGGGATGCCTTCCTTGACTTTGTAGTGTTTTGGAAATGCTCCTCCAAAGCATTCCATATCTCACTTGCACTTTCAAGACCTCTAATGTGAGGTAGCAAGTAGTCATTGACTGCCATATAGATAATGCTCCTAGCTTGAGCATCTCTCTTCATCCAATTCTTCGAATCTGATAATTCTTCCCTAGTTGGAACACTAGGATCTCTGAATTGTGGCTTTTCTTCTTCTCCTGTAATGTAGGCTATCAAATCTTTGCTCATTAGATGAGCTTTGTAGCTCAAGCGCAAGCACCACCTCCTTTACTTGTCAATCCGCGGAGACGTGAGGACCGGTATGAAGACCACGAGTAAGTGAAGGCACAAGTGCGTGAGTGAAAGCACACAAACATGCACACACATACACACACACACACGCACAAAGTAAGATCAAAGAGAGGAACAATGGAAAGCTTAAATTGCAAAAGAGTTCTCTTACAAAAGTTCTATTCTCTAACAAGCTAACCCCAAAAATGAGCTCTCTAGCTCTTTTTATAGTTTTTTGACTAGTTTTGGCCCTGTCCTGACCTAGTGTCCGGCCTAGTTAAAAATTAGGTTCCAGGGCTTATTTGAGGGCTCAAACAAAGTCTAAAAATTATGAAAATTGGTACGATGGTACTTCTAATACTCCTCAAGCTCGAGGACTCCTCGGCTTGCACAAAATGGAGTTATAAAAATAGATAATGGTATTTACAATGGCTTTAGTGATGAAAATCACTATTTTTGTAGGGGATTCATCTAAAAATTTGACATACACTTCATGGAGCTCCCTACTTGCTCCCTTTCCTTGTGTGTCCACCTTTTGATGTGCTTCCATGCTTTGTCCTTGACTTTGAGCTTCAACACTCCCCCCCCTCTCGAGTCTGTCGTCCCTGATAGACCCTTGTTGTAGTGGTTGTTCCAAGTAGTGCCTTGAGCGGGAGCGTCCCGTCTGTCTGAACAAAAGTCGTCTGACTTCCAGATGTATCTGGTTCTTCATCTAGCACTGCGAGTCATTGTAAGTTGTAGTTTCTTGGTATATGCTTCTTCCTGGGATTCCAGCATGACTGTGTCGTTGTGAGTCTCCGTTGATGTTTTCTAGATCTTCCGCAGTTGATGTTCATAGTAGTCATGCCTAGTACTCCTAACCCATATTGAGTGATGGGTAAGTGTGTTCGTGTATGGGTTGAGGAAAATATGTGCCTTGTGCACGGCCTTGTAATGTAGCCCTATGAATGCTTACTTGGAAAATGCATTGGAAGAAGTATGGTGCAAAAATTGCGGGTCTTGAGCTAAGTGCCCAAGAGTATGCTGACGAAGAGGTTTCCTAATGTATCATGGTTATGGTGTTGCCAGATTAAAGATACTTACCATGGAGAAGGTTGATCGATGTTCATCTCTTCGTGTTGTACACTCGGCCTTTGGGATGGAACATTGTTGATGAATGTCCATGTTGATGGTCCACTGATGAGATCTTTTGAGTGGTTGATCCTCTCTCCTCTTTTCAAAGCAACATTTGCCAAATACTGAGAATTCAATTTCTTTATATTCTTTGGCAAACAACATTGGGTAACTACACCAAGCTGAGTTTCACATATTCTCTTTAGCTCACCATACGCAGGAGTCTTCTCCTCCAGAACTACCCTTTGCAGATATCTCCTTGGATGCTCTCGGACATGAAGTAGTTAAGCATCACTCAAGTTGCGGACCTTCAAGCTCTTCATTCCTACCATGGTACGAGAAAATCATAGTTGTAGATGCCATGTTCATGCCAAGTGCTTGCCATCTACCAGATAAGGCAGCAATAATATCATTTGCTAGCCGAGACACAGTTTTACCCAAATTGATAAATGCCTAGTAATCAACAATTCCACCTTCAACTAAGCATGACTCATTCAGGTTCCAAGAGCCAAGCCTAGAGACAAGTTTTTTTTTTTTTTTTTTTTCTTTTTTTTTTAGAGGAACAATGTCACAAAACAAGAAGATAGAGTTTAGTATCAATCAATAAAAATCTTTGACATATGTCAATGTGCTCTTGTGCCTGGGATTCTCAAGTGTGTCTATGCACGGCTGTGTAATGTGGTCCTATATTAATGCATACTTTGGAAATGCATGACCTGAATGGTGCAAAAGACAGGGTTGTGCAAGGAGCACATGGTTGTCGCTCGTCGAGGCCTGATGTCACCTGCAAATGTTGATGTCATCTTTGTTGGAGGTATCCATTGGATCTCGAGATGACCACTTATCCTTCCTCTTGATAGGGACCCATTTTAGAACAGCATTTGGCACTGTAGAGATTACTTCAGGCGTCTTCCTCGTTGGATGCTTTCTGAACTGTGGTATCCAATGTGGTTGGCGCTTTGGTTTGATGGAGGCTACTTGTACTTTTGGCTTCCAAACCCATATCCTTTTTGCACGTCTTCCTACTATTGTTGAAGAGCTGATTTGATCTCCTTTCGGTCTCTGTATGTGGTTCTTACCCTCTTCTCCTTTTGGCTTCGCCCTTGTTGAGCTGCAGCTAACTTCTTAGGCACCCAAACTTGTTGGATACCTTGTGATTGAGCTTGTCCGAGCTGCTTCCTTCGTCTTCTGGCCTGGTTGGCTTGCCTAGATGGGATTTGTGGGGGCAAGGCTGGTGGTTGCTCTCCTTTGCGTACCCAGATCTGCTTCATGTTCGGAACTACTTTCTTATCGAATGGTGTCTTTCTATTTGATGTAGCAGTTGTCGTGATCGGTTGTGTTTGCTTGTGTGGTGGACTCACTTCTATGGCTACTTGATTCTTTGGAGAAGAAGAAAGATCCACCCGCCTTCGAACCTGTTCTTCCACGATTGATTCCTTCTACATCATAGAGCTTTTGACACATACAACATCTTCTGCCATATGATTAGTCTTAGAAGAACTACAAGATGTGGCATCTGGATTTGTGAGCATGCCATTTTCTAGTTCTAATGTAAAGCATTGTCCCTGGACCCAAACTTGAAGAAGTTGACTTCTTAGGTTTAAGTTGACTGCATTGTCATAAATCCAATCTTGTCCTAAGACAAGTGGTTCTGTAAGGTTTTCATCTTGACACACTAGCACTTTGACTTTCATTGGAACATCTTGCAGGTAGATGGGAAGTTCCACTTCGCCCAAACAAGGGGTTTCCACACCTCCCAATCCTATGAGATAAGCTTCTATGGGATTGATGTTCAACTGCAAGTGTTGGCAGTAGGATAGTCTAACTGCACTACTTGCAGCACCTGAGTCAATCAATGCTTTCACAGTCCTTGCATCCTTTCCTTGTCCTATCTCTATGGTTACAAATGGTCTTTGGTCAATGACTTGAGAAGTCGCTATGCCTGACTTTTGGCACATATCCATGTGATATTTTGGGGCTTTTGAGTGGACATCTAGGCCTAGTCGCCTTAACTTATTTCGCCTTATGCGCTCTCTAGCCTCGGCTTGGGCTTCTTCTCTCACCCTTAACTCCTCTTCTTTTCGCTTCTTAGCAGTGTTGAGTCTCGTAAGCATATCCTCTGTAAGAGGTTCTTGGTATAACTTGACTCTAAAACCACTGATATAGTTTGGCAAGATGTCTCCTTCTAGAGTGGCCAACTGAACTGCACCGCTAGTGGAAATTCTGTTAATGATCATGGGTCCATATCCTCGTTTTTCCAACTTACAGGCATGTTGTTTTAGTGTGTAAACCAACACTAGATCTCCCTCTTTCAGTGCCTTATCCTTAATGTGTGCATCGAAGTATGCCTTTTGCCTTTTCTTTGCAGCGTAGATGCCTGCAGCCGCTCGTAGCCTTGTCTCACCTAAGCGTTCTAGATCAAAGATCCTAGATGACAATTCATGTCCATTCCACTCATGCTCTTGTGCTACTTTTAAAGCAGGGATTAAGAAATCCAGTGGTAACACTGCATTCTGTCCAAAGTCCATCTGAAATGGGGTGGCATTGAGTACCGTTTTGTAGGCAACTCGGTAAGCCCAAACAGCACGATGAAGTTGTTTGTCCCAATCAGAGCGTTTATTATTTACCAATTTTGTCAATACATTACAAAGGATCTTATTGGTACTCTCGGCTTGTCCGTTAGCTTGTGGGTGATAAGGGGCAGACTTTTTATGTATCACCAAGAATTCTTGGAGAAGATTTTCAATGACCTCATTTAAGAAGTGTGTGCCTCTATCGCTCACTAACTCTATTGGTAGCCCATATCTCGTGAACACATTCTCGAATAAGAACTTAGCCGTCGTCTGAGCATCATTCTTTGTTGTGGCTTTCACCTCTACCCACTTTGTAAGGTAATCTGTGGCTACAATAATATACTCTGCATGGGAGTTTCTAGCAGGGGGATTAATAGGACCTATGAAGTCTATGCCCCACTTGGAAAATGCACGCCCTCCCATCATTGGCCTCAAAGGCATCTCGTCTTTTCTAACTGGATATTGTGCACGTTGGCATGTGTCACATTTCTTCACATAGGTATGTGCATCCATATGAAGAGTGGGCCACCAAAGTCCTGAGAATAGAATGGTCTTAATCACTCGGTCAGGACCAAAATGTCCACCTGCAACACCATTGTGTGCAGTCTCTAAGACCTTTAAATAGTCTGATTCATGAACGCACAGTCTTAAGTAACCGTCTTTGCCTCTTCGGTATAAGTTGTCGCCTACTAAGGCATAGCCTTGAGCCTCTTGCTCCATGTTTCGTCTTCTTGCAAGGCTAGCCTCTTTGGGTAATCTTCCCAACCTCATAAACTCTACCAATGGAGCACTCCAATCTGGAATTAATGACACTCGATAAAGGGTCGCATGCTCCACTGGGGGTCTCTCTCTGCACATTGGACAATTCTTAATCCACTCATGTATTTCTTTGTCCATGCTAGGCCAATACACTCCTAAACGCTTCAGATTCTGCAATGTTCGTTGTTTAGAATAGTGATTTCCTAGCAATCCTTCATGAGCTTGCTGCAACCAACTACTATGTTCATCATCCTCGACACAACAAGCTAATACACCCTCAGTATCTTGTTTATACATGCTTCCTGCTAATATGTGATATTTTTGTGATTTTACAATTTCTTCTTGTGATGTTTTCACATTCTTATTTGCAGGGCCAAAGGTTAGGACTGGTACCAACTTATTTGCCCATTTAGGAACAACTTCTAAATTGAACAGATAAGCATCGGGTAATTCGTCAGACACTCCTTGCGGTGACTCTCCTGAAGTGATGCGAGAAAGGTGATCTGCCCGGAGGTGGGTTCTACCTTTCCTGACAACAACTTCAAAGTCATATTCCATTAGTAAGAGGAACCATCTTACTAAGCGTCCAGTATTGCAAGGTTTATTGACCAAATATAATAAAGCTTGATGATCAGTGAAGAACTTGAACTTGTTGGCCAATAAATAGTGTCTAAACTTCTTCACAGCATATACCATGCCTAAGCCCTCTCGCTCAGTTGTGGTATAGTTCCGTTCAGCTACAGTGAGCTGTCTACTAGCATATGCTATGGGCAAATCTAAGTTTCCTTCACTTGTGGGTTGTGCAAGCACACATCCTATGGCATGATTGGATGCATCCACATGGACATGGAATGGTTTCTTCCAATCAGGAGTGGTCAGTATTGGTGCCATGCACAAACGTTTCTTCAGTTCGTTGAAAGAATTCTCGCATTCGTCGTTCCACTCAAAATTAGACAGCAAGGCATAAAGGGGTCTAGCTATGATCGCGTACATGTGGATAAACCTACGGTAATATCCACAATGGCCCATAAAAGCTTGAACCTCTTTAACATTCCTCGGCCTTGGCAGCTCCGCTATGGCTCGTACCTTATCTTCATCTGTTGAGATTCCATTCTTAGAAACAATATGACCTAAGATTTTACCTTGACGCACCATGAACACACACTTTTCTGGGTTCAGACACACTCGATATTCCCTACACTTGTTGAAGATCTGTCTGAGCTCAGGAATGTGGTATCTTCTTTCTTGGGAATGAGCACATAAATCGTCCACATACACTTCTAAGCTCTTTCGCAAGAACTCTTTGAAGACATGACACATGAGCCTTTGGAATGTTGCAGGTGCATTGGTGAGCCCAAATGGCATCACACGAAACGCAAAGATTCCCCACTCTGTAGCAAAAGCTGTTTTGTGTTGATCTTCTGGGGCAATGGCTACTTGATTGTAACCTGAAAACCCATCAAGGAAGCTATAAACTTCCTTGCCTGCAACACGCTCCAAAAGGTGTTCTGTGATTAGAAGTGGATAACTATCTCTGATAGTAGCGGCATTAACTTTTTTAAGGTTAATACACACTCGCAACTTCCCGTTCTTCTTGGGCACCACTACAATGGGGGACACCCATTCAGTATGCTCAATCTCATAGATGAATCCAGCTTCAATCAACCTATCAATTTCTTCTTTTATTTTGGTTGCATAGGTATCATTATATGTGTAGGGCTTTTGTTTGGTGGCCTTGGCATCAGCAGTCATGGGGATAGTATGAGAGCAAATTCTTGGATCTACCCCTTTCAAGTCTCTATAGTGCCACGCAAACACATCCCTATATTCCCTTAATAGAGCTACAAGCTCCATTTCTTCTCTTGCACTTAGGTCATCTCCTATATATGTGCATCTCTCTTCGTTCTCTTCGATGGTCACTACAATCTTCTTGGTCTTTTCTTTATTATCATATGATTCTCCTATGATGGCCTCTTTCTTAGGCATTTGTACCAAAATTTTGCGGTCGTCAACTTCATATTTCTTGAAGTTCTCTGGTACTTCAAATAATGATTCCTCCTCTTCTTGTTTCACTGCTTTTCTTTTCTTTTTCTTTTGACTGCTCTCACTTCCATCCTTCGAATTTACCATTTTAATACTTGTGAGAGGTTCTTCTTCTTTCTGGGTGAACACTCCTATATCTTCTAGATAGTGCTGCTCTGAGTTAAAGCAACTATCCATCACAATGGACTCTATATCATCGTCATTCTCTTCTTCTTCTATGACATCACTAGGGTCACATTCTTCTAGCAAGGGCTGACACATGAACACTGAGATATCATAACCCTCCTCATCACAATGAGGTGTCCATTGTTCTTCATTGACAGCAATGTCCATGGTGGCTAAGATTTCTGGCCAGCCATGAGGCTCAAATTCCTCATCTGGAAAGATCATCGGTGTATAGGCTGGGTCTTTAATTAGTCTATCTCCTGGTGAAGTTCCTTCTTCTCTTGCCTTTAAACGTTTTTCCTCTTCCTCTGCGACCTTGCACATCCACAAATGAGTATCTTCATGCAACCATGATGGATCAGGTGAACTTTCAGAATGCACAGAGATTGAATCTTCTTTTGCTTTGTGGATAGGATTCCACTGTAGGGGTGGTACATCTCTGAAGGAGTAATCCTTCAAATTGATCTTGGTAGTGACCCCTAAGTGCTGCAAGTACAAGGAGTTGGTTCCCCAATCCTGTACTATTTGCAATTGTCGTAGGAAGGGTCTTCCTAGGATCATCTCATAGACATTATTTTTCTCAAAGTCACATATAGCAAATGTGTGCTCAAACTCTACACCACAAGTGGTTAGAGTTATCCCTTCTAGCAATCCGAGAGGTCTTTCAAAATGACCATCAGCCATTTGAAGCTTCATTCTAGTTGGTCTTAATGTGGGCTTGCCCCATTGCTTCCACAAGGAGGTGGTCGCAATAGCAACACCAGCACCTGAATCTATGATTGCTTTGGTTGTGTAACCTTGGTAAGTGATTGGAAGATAAGTATTACCTTCTTCACCCTCACACATGTCCCCTATTTTGTCTAGAGGTATCTCTGGTACCCTTTGCTTAGAGCCTGCTTTTGGCATGTTGGAATCAAGTTCGGGGACCTGATCCTTCACATGATTCCATAACTCAGGTTTTGCTTTGAGAAGCTCTTCTACAGTGAGATGACATTGAACCTTAGTGTTCTTCACGACATCAGTGTTTCTTGGAACCACTGAGTCTTCATGTCTGACCAGTATTGTGGGAGCTCTGATCTGAAGAGATTCAGATTCTCATGGGCCTGGAAATTGAGGCAATTCCTCTAAGGTATTAGATTCAAAATCTAACCTTTCATCTTCTTGTTGTTCTGCTTCATCTCCGTAAATAGATGGAATGTCTTGGGGAAATTGATCATGAAGATCATCAATCTCAGGAATAGGAGGGGAGTTACCCTTCTCCTTGGCCCATTTCTCTTCTTGTATTTCCCGCAAGAACTCTTGAGAGTACTGTTGAATTGAAGGAGGCATTCCAATATCCGTGGAATTAGGAACATAAGCTCCCATTGGTGGTGAGCTTCCTCTCTCAATAACTAGTTGAGCCTGTGGGGGTAAAGAAACTTGTGGTTTGTTTACCAACTGCTCTAATCTTTCTAGTAACCCTTGGAAATGCAAATCTGATTTGATAGAGTTTGTCTGATTGAACTTTTGGCTAGTCTCAAGTATGGCTTGAGCTTGTTCTACCATTTTCATGCACATTTTCATCCGTTCAATCTCTAAATCTGCTCTGGGGTAACTCTTGTCTAGGTTTGCAGTTGTAGGCCCTTCTTGAAGTCGAGCCTGGTAGGCCTTGAACATCATGTCCAAGCCTTCTGGGGTTGGATCTGCAAGAACAGACCCTGGTTGCAGTCTATTTACAATGGGTGGTGGGGTGGGATGAGGTGGAGTGGATGGAGTTTCGGCATGCGAGGGGCTTTGAGATGCAATGTCTTCTATTTTTGTTTTCGCTTCTTTTAAGCTTTCTTCTAGTTCCGATAACTTTTTATTCCACTTGCGATTGGCCTTCTCTCTGGTATCCTTCCATGTTCTTGTTTTCCTCTTACTAGGCTCTCTTGATTCACTCGACTCTGATTCTTCTGCTGGTTTATCCTGTTTTAAGGCTTGTGCTCTAGTGACAGCTTGTATAGGAGCCACATTGCTACTACTTGAACTTGAATCTGCCACTAAGCCTACCACATTAATGGGTGTAATCTTGGGTGCACTGGAGGGGTTTCTTGGACAATCTCTGGGGAGATGGTCTTTGCCACAATCAGGACAAAAAGCCTGTATTGTGATAGCTTGTCCTTGACTCGGAGATGGTGGGTGGGGACAGTCACGAATGAAATGGTCACCTTGACATCTGAAACAAGATCCTCTAGGGGCTTGTGGTCTCATTTGTCTCAACTGGGGCCTAGGGTTAGGATTTGTGTACATGACATTGGAGTATTCCGGCTCCCAATTTTGCTCCATAGGTGGTGCCTCATATTGATACGAGTAAATCTCACTATGTTCAGGTGACTTTGTGTAATAAGCATGTGGACTACCTTCATGGGCGTAGTCTGAACTATGAGCATGAGAGTCATTATCTAGTATCAATGGGGTTAGTGGCACCAATGCTCTATTTGGATTTTCCTCTCCGACAGCATATTTGACTGGAATCACGTTGGCAGGGGCTGGTGGTTGGTTTCCTAAGACTGGTTGTGGCCTATATTGTGCCTGATATTGCTATTGTGGTCTATAATATGGCTGTTGGTATTGGTTTTGATACCTACCTGGTTGGTAAGGTTGTTGATAATTCTGTCTAACAGCCTGCCTGTTATAGGGACAATCTTGAGCCGTATGGTTTGTGTACTTCCTTTCAATAGTGCAGTATGGGGTATTCCTTTCTCTCACGTTCTGGTTGTGCATTGGGCATACATTAGCCATGTGGTCGCCTCCGCAAGTATAACATCGATTCAATGGGGTGACTCTCTGTGTTTGTCTATTTTGGACTCCCAGCTTCTTGGCAACTTGCTCAGCTATCTCTTCTACTTCCGTGGAGATTTTTGAAGTATGACTAGTAGAACTATCCGAATCTTTGTAGAGTTTGGACAATCCTAACTCCTCACCCAAGTTATCTTCTATGTCAATGCACGTCCGCACACACTTCTCTATGGATCTAGGCTCTTTCAAGTACACATATGATCTTAACTTTGTGCTCAGTAAGCCATCTAAGAACAAAGCCACTTGTTTGGCTGGTGTGGGTAACTCTGGAGCAGGGCACCTTTCTAGATATTGTCTGAACCTTCTACCTGCTAGCCGCACTGTTTCTTGGGGTGTCTGCTTGAAGCTGTGGATCAAAGATGATGTGTTATGCCTACCACTCTTGGAAAATTCTACAATGAATTCGTCTAGCAGTTGACCTATATCACGATAGTTGCGACTACTTAGTGGTTGAAACCAAGCCAAGGCACTGCCCTTAAGAGTCAAACCAAATGCCTCGTACTGGGTGAACAAATCCTCAACATGTTCAGCTCTTAACACTTGTTTGAACTCGGCCACATGATCATAAGGATCTCCTGACCCGTCAAAATAATTCTTCATTGCCTTGATCACTTGAGTGGGTCTAAGGGTTCTTGGGTGCTCTCGAGGTCTAGGCAATGGAAAATCATGTTCATCTCTTTGTTGCCTATGTGCTTGATGTCTCTCTCTTTCAAGTCTTTCATTTTCAAATCCTGCTCTATTTCTGCCCACCGTGTGTGCAAAACTTACCTTAGGTCTCTCTCTAGTTCTTTCTCTCTGGGCTTCATGAGCTTGGGATGATCCTACTCCTTGGAGGCCATGGGAAACATTGGATCTTGGTGGAGGAAAATCAATTCATTCTTCCAAGTATATGCATGTCTATCATGTTCTGTTACCAAAAAAAATTTCTCTGATGTGTTATCCAGGTAGACAACTTTGCATGGTATCTCTGGATCCTTGAACTCGTAGATGATAACTATGCCCAATTGGCTAGGGTGATCTAGCTTGAATCTCCAAAAGGCTTCCTCTGTTTCTCTATTCAAAAATAGTTCTATGCTTTTGTTGTCTTGAGGGATCCAGTCCGGAGTGATCACTCGGGTCAAAACTGACTTACCTCTAGGAGTCTGGGGTCCTTGTCCTACATTTCCTTGTTCTAGGTCTCCTATTTCATTCTCAGGAATGACATTTCCAAACTCATCAGTCCTATTTGGTTGGTTGGTAACCACATACATGGTTCCTTCCTTATCAATGTATGAACCCTCTTTGAACTTGACCACCGGGTGTTCAAGTCCAAAGGATTGATCTGGATTTTTGAGTTGGACCACTGATCGCCTCAGACCATCCTCATAGATGCGAGCACCTAATTGGTTAGTCCGAATATATTCCAACTGTGTCTTATAGGGACCTTCTGGTGTTTGTAGATGGGCAGTCCCTGAGCCACCTGCAAGTTTTCCCATGCTAAAAGACATTTCTGAATCACTTGTGTCTGAACTTAGTAAAAGATGACCACTTAGTTGTTGTGCCCAAGACTTGGATGTATGGTTGACACTAGCCTCAAAAGATCTAATGCTTTGTTTATCCTTGCCTAAGTGTCTACCAGATCTCAGGTTCATAAGCTTTAGTCAAGAGTCCAAATTTTCCCTTTGGTATGGTTCAAAATTCTTTGGAGCCCCCTTGGTTCCCTAATCCCACTTGAGGGTCAAATTCAACGAGCTATAGAGCTCAAAAAATGGACTTCGGATGAAAAAGTTATGCCAAATCAGGCTCCTGGGGATCAAAACAGGCAAACAGGACCTTTGGAGAAAATCGCGATTTTGTGAACTTTCAGAGAATCGCGATGCTGTGAAGTTAAAAAATCGCGATGTTGAGCACAAAATGGTGTTTTTGAAAATCGCGATTTTGAGCAGAAAATCGTGATTTGAAAATCGCGATGTTGAGCACAAAATCGTGTTTTTAAAAATCGCGATTTTGACTCAGAGAATCGTGATTCACAAAATCGTGTTTTTGGCTGAAAATCGTGATTTGTGAGAATCGCGATTTTGAGCCCACTGAAAATCGTATTTTCTCAGAATCGTGTTTTTGACATGAAAATCGCGATGTTGAGCACAAAATCGTGTTTTTGAAAATCGCGATTTTGAGCAAAAATTCATGTTCTCACAGAATCGCCTTTTTCACAAAATTGTGTTTTTGGCTGAAAATCGTGATTTGTGAGAATTGCGATTTTGAGCCCGTTGAAAATCGTATTTTCTCATAATCGTGTTTTTGGCATGAAAATTGCGATTTTGAGCATAGAATCGTGTTTTAGAGAATCGTGTTTTTTGACATGAAAATCTCGATTTTGAGCACAGAATCGTGTTTTAGAGAATCATGTTGTTTGACATGAAAATCGCGATTTTGAGCACAGAATCGTGTTTTTTGACATGAAAATCGCGATTTTGAGCACAGAATCGTGTTTTAGAGAATCGTGTTTTTTGACATGAAAATCACGATTTTGAGCAAAAAATCGTGTTTACACAGAATCGCCTTTTTTCACAAAATCGTGTTTTTACTGAAAATTGATTTTTGAGAATCGCGATTTTGAGTAGGGAATCGTGTTTTCTCAAAATCGTGTTTTTTTGGCTGAAAATCGTGATTTGTGAGAATCGCGATTTTGAGCACAATAATAGAATTGCGATTCTGAGAATGACCACAGAATCGTAATTCTTTCAGCCAACTTTTAGGCGGGAAAATAGAAAATCGTGATTTTTCAAAAAATTTTGAATTTTCACAGAATCGCGATTTTCATCATAGAATCGCGTTTTTTGGCGAGAAATTCAAATTTCTGAGCGTCGACAATGGCAAGCTCCGTATGAGCACAAAATCATGAAAAAAACACAGTGCTTGCTCTCCCTTGCACCTCGTAACTCCTTCCCACACAATAATGCATGAAAAATGGTATGAAAATGGTGAAAATGCGCTAAAAAACAAGAAATTTCTATGAAGAAGAAGATGAAAGAAGGTGGAGATGATGATGATGATGAAGATGAAGAGGAAAAAACAGAAAATGACTGAAATGATAGTTTTTTTACCTTCCAACGTCACAAATCTACGATCTTACCATCAGAACGCTCGTCCTCGAAGCTCTCTCCCCGGCAACGGCGCCAAAATTTGGTGTAGCTCAAGCGCAAGCACCACCTCCTTTACTTGTCAATCCGCGGAGACGTGAGGACCGGTATGAAGACCACGACCAAGTGAAGGCACAAGTGCGTGAGTGAAAGCACACAAACATGCACACACATACACACACACACGCACAAAGTAAGATCAAAGAGAGGAACAATGGAAAGCTTAAATTGCAAAAGAGTTCTCTTACAAAAGTTCTATTCTCTAACAAGCTAACCCCAAAAATGAGCTCTCTAGCTCTTTTTATAGTTTTTTGACTAGTTTTGGCCCTGTCCAGACCTAGTGTCCGGCCTAGTTAAAAATTAGGTTCCAGGGCTTATTTGAGGGCTCAAACAAAGTCTAAAAATTATGAAAATTGGTACGATGGTACTTCTAATACTCCTCAAGCTCGAGGACTCCTCGGCTTGCACAAAATGGAGTTATAAAAATAGATAATGGTATTTACAATGGCTTTAGTGATGAAAATCACTATTTTTGTAGGGGATTCATCTAAAAATTTGACATACACTTCATGGAGCTCCCTACTTGCTCCCTTTCCTTGTGTGTCCACCTTTTGATGTGCTTCCATGCTTTGTCCTTGACTTTGAGCTTCAACAAGCTTCCACCCTCATTGACCATGCAGGATAGTTCTCTCTATCCAATTTCTCTATCTGAAGAGAATCTCCCATCTTTCTTCACCTGTATTAACAGATCTTTAAACTTTATGAGGAATAAATGTACCTTGGCTTAGAATATTACTCCTTCTGATCCTTTTGACAACTTCAATGTGTCTTCCTTCAAACTTTCTTCAATCTTTATCCTTTTGATCCTCCAAGATGTAAAGTTTGTATATCTGCAGCAGTCGGAGTCTCCTTTCCCTTACTTCTCATGCTTCCTGCTCTGATACCACTGATGGAGAGTGTTAATCTCCAAAAGAACAACCTACTCTTGAATTTAGAGCACCTCTATATCAAGAGTAAGTCAAAACCTTCACCAATTTAAAAAATCAATGACCAAATATCAAATTCTTGAACAAACTGTGAAGAAGGAAATTACTCAGAAAGTCTGCTGCATATATCTTTCTCATTGACTAAGTAAATGTGTAAAGTTTTTTATGAAACTTTGCACAAGGTGTCCCCTAAAGATTGCGCACCTCGTCCAAGTCAAATCACTCCAAAAGATTCTGTAGATCTTGAGAAATCTACTTAGCAAGTTACCTATGTCTAAATCTGCACTTTTGAGAAGTCGATTTGGACACCCCTAACTTTTAACACATAATTCTCTCAGTATAGAACCCGTTTAAGCAAATGCTTTTAGCCACGAGTAGCTTACCTTCCAACTTAAAGATTAAGTGCTTACTTGCACAAAACTTTAAACTGTGGAGTGAGAAATGATCAAATCATTAAGATCAAAATTTGCACCTGTTTCAGGAACCAGTGAATACTTCTCACATGTAAATGTTCCTACACACAATTCTCTTAGCCTGATCACAATTGGAAGCTAAAACTTTGTACAGAGATCAATCAAATCTAGACTTAGACTTGTACAAAAGCATTCCACAAAAGATCTACCACAGAAGGAGAAGACACAAAAACTTCGGGCGCAAATTTTCTACTATTCCTCAGAAAATTACAACTGAGTTATGAGAGAGACTTCTTCTCATTCCTATGAACTCTAATGAGTCTTACAACTTACAAATACACTATTCTCATACTCTCTTAGTGTCTCCTCATTGCCCCGACATTTTTCAAAAGTATTTTTAGGCAAATATGTACAAGCTTATAACTAAACAGAAGTATAAGTGATCTATGTCTTCACTAATGTACATATGTGTACATGTCTTTCAATCTGTGAATGTAATCACCTTCTATGCTTCAAGAATTGTTCTTATCTCCATCCTTTGTCCTTCAAATCTTCAATTGGTGATTGGTCTGCACCAACATTTTCTATGTGTGATGCAGATCATTCACTATATGCAAGGAAGGCTGATGATGGCATCACAATTGTGGCCATTTATGCTGATGACCTGATTGTAGGTGATGATAATGAAGAAAGCATCAAAGAGGTAAATCAACTTCTTATGTAGGAATTTGACATGAAAGATCTTGATGTGCTATGCTATTTCTTGGGCATTGAGTTTATTCATACAGGAACAGGTATATGGATGTCACAAAGGTAATATGCCTTGAATATGTTGCAAAAGTATGGTATGGCTGATTGTAAGCCAACTTCTATGCCATTATATCAGAATTTGAAGTTAGATACTACATCAGATGAACCATTGGAAAATGCTACTATGTATAGGAAAATTGTGGGAAGCTTGATATATCTCACAATTATGAGTTCTGATCTTAGCTACACTGTTGGAATTGAAAGTCAGTTTATGCAGGTTCCCAAGAAGCCACATTTGGATGCTTTGAGGTGCACTCTACGTTATGTGAGTGCTACTTTGGATTATGCCTTGTTTTATGAAGCTGGTGTAGATTTGCAGGTCCATGGATACACCGATGCAGATTGGGCTGGTAGTACTCCAGATAGAAGATCTACTATTGGCTTTCTATTCTCACTTGGAGGTGCAGCTATTACATGGAGCAGCAAGAAGCAACCCACCGTTGGTTTGTCGAGTACAGAGGCTGAGTATAGAGCTGCTACAATGGCAACATGTGAGGCATCATGGCTAGAGATGCTACTTGCAGATTTAGGTGTGGAAGTGCAAAAGCCTATCACTATCTATCGTGATAATCTTAGCAGTATACAATTAGCACAGAACCCTGTTTTTCATGCTAGAACAAAGCATATCGAGGTACATTATCACTTCATCATAGAGAAGGTATTAGTAGGTGATATTGATCTTGTTTATGTGAGAACAGATGAGCAGGTTGCTGATATTTTCACTAAAGCACTTGGTGTCATGGACAAAGAAAGAAACGATCCTGAACCTCAGATTCCATGTGAATCCTATATATCATGATTGGTTCAGAATTAGGAGAAACTAATGCTTCCATTGCGTTCAAAATGTGCCAAAACCCTAAGATCGAGTGTTTACTTACTCAATTCTGATATTCGGAGGTCCCATTTTGGATTGATGACATCATCATTTCGTAACCACCATAGATCACCGCCTTTGAAAACCTATAAAAGGAGGGCTTCACCACATTCATTCTCAGTCTTGCCAATGCCAGTCTTGGGAGCACAAGGGATCCTGATCACCAAGTAAGTACTTTCAAGTTCCAGTTCAAGTTCTAGTCTTTTCTTTTGCTCTAGTCTTGTCTAGTCTTGTATCGTGGACATCCTTTCTTGTCCTGTTGTAATCTCGTAGTACGAGATCCTTTCTAGTTATTTCTTGTATATAGTTCATATCCCTGACGGGAATTCTTGTAACTGAGATATCTTGTTTCCTACCTACGCTTGCGGGTTGTGGGATCTCTTGTATCATCTCTAGTCTAGTTCTCCATACCTATCGGTCCCGGGTTGTGGGATGTCTTGTATCAGTCACATATCCTTGTATTGTTCTCCCCTCATGGGTGTTCTTGTAATTAAAAGTATGATTCCGAAATCTTGTCTAGTCTAGTCAGAGAGCACAATCTAGTGCTCCCCTAACATTTTGGCAAGACCACCTTCACCAAGACCAGGAACCATGGAGATTATTTGAGAAGAAATTTTTTTTTGCACTTAAAGTAATTCAACAACAAGTCCAAGAGATACAAGAAAACCAACAAAGGATTCAACAATAGAGTATTCAAGATGTAATCACAGAACTTCAAAGGCAAATCCAAGAGCTACAGATCATTGTAAGTCAATCTTCTTCAAGTACCCCCATGAAAACTAACATGAAGAAAAGTCCAAAAGTGAGCATGCCTAAGAAATTTGATGGGACAAGATCAAAGTTTCGAGGATTTGTGCAACAAGTGAAGATATTCATAAGGATGCAACCAGACAGGTACCCAGATGATGCTTCTCAAGTAGGACTCATAGGAACTCTATTATGTGGTCCTGCTCTTTCATGGTTTGCACCTATCCTTGAGAAGGACATGAATATTTTGCATGATTTCAAGGCCTTTATTCAAGAGTTCACATCCTCATTTGGAGATACCAATTGTTCACGTGTTGTTGAAACAAAGCTAAGGAAGCTACATCAAGGAAATAGTTCTGCATCTACCTATGCATCAGAATTCAGACAAATCATTTGTGATCTCACATGGCACGAGGATTATTTTATCAACCAATTTCGATGGGGCTTACATGACAATGTGAAGGACCTCATGTTAACCATGCCCAAGGTAAATACTTTGAATGAATTCATGAATCAGGCAATTGAGTGTGACAATAGGTTGTTTGAGAGAAAGCAAGAGAATAAGATTTCTGTTCATGATTGAGAATACAAGTTTGCCTCAGTTCCTCAACAACATATGTTTGGAAGAATCTCAACCAGAACCCATGCAGTTGGATAACATTAGCGTCAGACAACTTACACAAAAGGAAAGAAAACACCAGAAAGAAAATGGATTATGCTTTTATTGTGGATATCATGATCATATGGTATTCAAATGTCCTAAGAAGAAGAAGCAAGTTGGAATTAGGACTTCTACAATCACCATCCCACATCAGAAGTATCATCATCAGAATCAAAAGAGGAGTACTACCCATCATGAGAATCATGGCCTTGATTCTACACCTAGATATACTACAAACCCTTTCCAATTTCATCATGGATATCCATCATCATCATGTTTCAATACCACATATCAAGAACTCTATGAAAACCAAGAGCTATGAAGATTCAAGTTCTAGAAGATCTCAGAGTCAGATAACCGCTCCTCATGGAACTCGTTGCTTGAGGGGGAGGTGATGTCATGGACAAAGAAGGAAACCATCCTAAACCTTAGATTCCATGTGAATTCCTATATATCATGATTGGTTCAGAATTAGGAGAAACCAATGCTTCCATTGCATTCAGAATGTGCCAAAACCCTAAGATCGAGTGTTTACTTGCTCGATTCTGATATTCAGAGGTCCCATTTTGGATTGATGACATCATGATAGTCTTGTCTAGTCTTGTTTAGTCTTGTATCGTGGACATCCTTTCTTGTCTTGTTGTAATCTCGTAGTACGAGATCCTTTCTAGTTATTTCTTGTATCTAGTTCATATTCCTGAAGGGAATTCTTGTAACTGAGATATCTTGTTTCCTACCTACGATCCCGGGTTGTGGGATCTCTTGTATCATCTCTAGTCTAGTTTTCCATATCTATCGGTCCCGTGTTGTGGGATGTCTTGTATTAGTCACATATCCTTGTATTATTCTCCCCTCATGGGTGTTCTTGTAATCAAAAGTATAATTCCAAAATCTTGTCTAGTCTAGTCAGAGAGCACAATCTAGTGCTCCCCTGACACTTGGCACAGAGAAGTTGAAGAAGTTTTGGAAGATGCTTGGATTAGAGGACATGACGTTGAGCTTGAGGGGGAGTGTTGAGATATCAAGCTCAACATGTGATGATCGAGGGTGACACGTATCAGTTTTTCGTTTCTCTGACATGTCTAGTGGTCACACCAATATATGTTAGGGATACTTCATTGAGCTTTATTAGATTTATCTATCGAGAGTGATGGCACATTTTTTCCTTGCTAGCTCACTCATTTGTGGACATTAGGTTTTTCCTTATGTACTGGTCTTTATATATTGCACTTGTTGTATTCTTGTTTTAGGTCATTCTTGTACATTCCTTTTATGTAATAGAAGAAGAAGAAGAAGATCATTCTTCCTTGCCTCAATTTGTGTGTGTGCTTCTCCTTGAGAGTGAGAGTGTGTGTGTGAGCTCTCTTCCTTATCTCCTTCCTCGTGACACAAACTAGATGCCAAGATAGTAGCTCAAAAGGTCAAGATAAGTGACATCAAAAGTACGTTACAAATCAATCACAAGAATATCAAGTTTTGCATCACATGACTCAGTCAATAGTATATCATCAACATAAAGAACAAGCATTGTAAGATTAGCCCCATCTTGCATACATAGAATGTGCTTTCAATTTGACTACGTGTGAAGCCAAGAGCAATAAAGTGCTTATGGATTTTGTCATACCATGCATGTGGAGTTTGCTTGAGACCATACAAAGCTTTATGCAAGTGAAAATTGTATGCTCTTTCCCTTTCATGGAAAATCTGAAAGGTTTCTTCACATAAAACTCTTCTTGCAAATCACCATTCAAGAAATTTGCTTTTATGTCCAACTGATGTACTTTCCAACCTTGTTGGGCAGCCAATGCAACCAGAGTATGAAGGGTAGTCATGCGTGAAGTAGGTGCAAAGTTTTCCTCATAGTCAATGCCATATTGTTGTGCATATCCTTTTGTAGCTCAAGCATAAGCACCACCTCCTTTACTTGTCAATCCATGGAGACGTGAGGACTAGTATGAAGAAGGTGAGCATGTGAAGGCACAAATGTGTGAGTGAGAAGCACACTAGCATGCACACACATACACACATGCACACAAGGCAAGATCAAAGAGAGGAACAATAGAAAGATTTCTGTTACAAAGGAACTCTCTTACAAAGCTTCAAACTCTCACAAGCCAACTCTCTCACCAGCTAACCCCTACAATAAGCTCTCTAGCTCTTTTTATAGTTTTTTGACTAGTTTTGACCTTGTCCAGACCTAGTGTCCGGCCTAATTAAGAATTAGGTTCCAGAGCTTATTTGAGGGCCCAAATGGAGTCTAAAAATTATGAAAATTGGAGGGATGAGGAAATTGAAATCTTCATGAGTGATGAAGAAGCATGATCAAAACTTGTGTCATTACCATCATTAGAAATGTATGCAACTTTGCACGATTCAAGTCAAACATATTATTACTTTGATGATTTCAAAAGTAATATAAATACTAAATACAAGACTGTAGATAAGAAAGTGAAGCTAGTGGCTCAACCACTTTCATCACTATGATGAGATGATTAAAAAGTACTTCATGATCCAATTCTTCATGATAGATTAGGTATTGGTCATGAAATTACTCATTCAACAATTAAAAAGGTTACAATTGATGCTAATGGCTTTCTTCTTTCTTCAAAAGAAGAAAGCCATTAGCATGGTAAGATGATAAGAAAGCATGGTAAGGATTTGACTTTAAATCCTCAAGAAATAGGTTGTGCAAGTCTTATGATTGTTACTCCAATTATTATCTTTTACAATTCCTCATATACCTTGGAATTTGGACCCTATTCATGTGCCAACAACACACTTGAATATTTAAAAAGACATTGATGATTTCATGAATCTGTGTGAATCCTTACTCATTTCTAAATTCATTGATATTAAACATGAAGTGCACTCAAAAGGATGGACTAACTGATTTATTTTTAATCTAAGAGTTGCTTTCAGAGAGGCACTTTCATGGATCTTCCAAAGGAGGATAAGGTATGTTAATATTGAAAATTTTCAATGGCATAATAATTTTCCTCAATTAATTGGTTTTACTACAAAAGAAATTCTTTTATAGATTCCTCACATAAGAATTTAACTCATTCCTTTTTTTTTGCAAAATACAAAAATTCTAAAATAGAAAAAACATTACAAAACTTTTGCAAAAACGTCGTTCATTTTGATTGAGTTTCATTAAAATTTGAAAAGAAATCCTTCATTTTGATTGACTTTCATTCTTAAAATAAAAAGAGTTTGACATCTTAATTATTTTTCTTATAAAAATCTCAAATATGTGCTATGATTTGTTTGAGGAAAAACAAAAAAGAAAGAGGGATCTCCAATGTTCTATTTATTTCCTTTACAAATGATGATGAAAACATGCTTTAAAAATTTTAACATCATGATAACTATGCATTCTCTAATCTTGAGAGTATGTCTTGTACTATTTGATAGGATTCAACCTTGTCTCATGTCTTTTGCAGAAGAAATCTAGCTTCAAATGAGTGGAAATGCCTCTTCATCAAAATCATTGAATCTTATCTGTGCATCATTGTATTTTTTCTCATGCATCTAAAGTTTCATTACATAGAGCCATACATTACTAATGGCTTGCATATAGAAACTAAAATTCAACCTATGCAAAATCATTCATTTGCACATGAGTGAATCTGAGGGTATGTTTGAAATATTTCCATCCATTGAAGTATTGAAATGACAAGGCTATGTCTCATCATCAATGTGGGACTTTCCAAGTATCTTTGTTTAGAACCATGTGTGTATAATTGCACTTTCAGTAAGCATGCCTAGGGCAACTCTACAATGCCCTACACAAAGACACATGTTGAAATGAAACCCATGCACTAATACATTTGCACTCAAAAACTTAAGGCTCTAAATAAATTGTGGGAACATTATGACTGTTCATCCTCTTCATCAAAGAACCAACTAAGAATCACTCAAGTACCTCATGATGCACCATAATTTCTCTCATGCATTTAAAGAGTACACAAATGATAGGGCTACATTCCATGGCCTTGCATGAAGGCACATAATTTTTTTTAACCCATGCATAGTTTGATTTGATAATCACTTCAAATATTCCATGCTATAAGATTTTGATCATTGTTCGCACTTCTAGAGGAAGTGTGAACAATTTGATCTTCATTTCTTGAGGAAAGATCATCACTTCAAATCTTGCACAATTTGATCTCGATTTCTTGAGGAAAGATCATCACTTCAAATCTTCCATGCTATAAGATTTTGATCATTGTTCGCACTTCTAGAGGAAGCATAATTTTGATGGGGGAAAGATGGTAGTGATTGTGGCCATGCACCCTCATCAACACATGAAGATGAAGTATTCAAAGATTTATATGGATTTTGCAACCATCAAGATGCTCAAGCATTGGTCTACATGAAGTGAAGAAAACAAAAGATGAAGGAAAGGGAGTTCCCAAATAAAAGGAAGGCTCATGAAGTTATTTATAAGGGTTCAACCACAATCAAACGAGGGAGATGAAGAAGAGGATAATAGAGCAACAAATGGTTCTAAATTCGGACACTTTTTGACCCTCCAATGCTTATGTGAAAGATCATGTAGGAAACACACTTGTGTTTTTTTTATAAAGGATTTAATGTAAATGAATTTGATTGTGCATTTAAATAATTCATGGATCAAAGGGTCAATTTTTCCTATAAAAGGAAAATTCCATTCATTTTTTTTCTTGGGGGGGGGGACTTCCCTAGATTTGAGAGCTTGAGTTCTTAGAGGAAAGTGAGAATCTTTGAGCCTAAACCCTTGAGCTAACCTTGGTGTTCCCATTTGTGAGATAAACCATTATGGATTTTAGACATTCATGGAGCTTGTAATAATGTCTCATCTTTATTAGTAATAAAATATTCATCTTTGAGCAAAAATAAATGTTTTTGAGGGTCTATGATGATTATGGAGTCAAATTTGGTATGTGAAGATCAACTTCAACAAGCTTGGTGAATTTTTCACCATGTTTCATGCAATGTCAACATTGATTTGCAAGTTGTGAGTTCAATTATTCAAGGTAAATTTCTTATTTCCAGCCTCATTAACATTGTTTTCATTGAGTAACTTGTGTGTTTAAATGTTTTTAATCAATTGATGTTGCATCATTCACATAAATTGTTGAACAAACTTTGCACTAGGGCTTTTTGTGAGTAAGCGTTAACCCCATAAATGCATCTCCACATAAATGTTATTTGTGCTCAAAGATGAAGATTGTAATACTAACCAAGATGCAAAAATATCATAAGCTCCATGAATCTCTTAGATCCATAATGGTTTTCTCTCACATATGGGAACTCAAAGGTTATCTCAAGGGTTTAGGCGCAAAGATTCTCACTTTGCTCTAAGCACTCAAACTCTCAAATCTAGGGAGGTTCCCCAAAAAATGCAAATGAATGGACTTGTCCTTTTCTAAGAAAGATTGACCATTTGATCCATGCTTGATTTAAATGGACCAATCAAATTCATTTTTCTTTTCTTTACAAACAAACACAAGCATGTTTTCTACATGATCTTTCAAATATGCATTGGAGGGTCAAAAAGTGCCTAAATTTGAAACCGTTTGTTCTCCTTGATCCTCTTCTTAATCTCCATCATTTGATTATGGTTGAACCCTTGTAAATAATTTCATGAGACTTCCTTTTCTTTGAGAAATCCATTTCCTTCCTTCATCGTTTCTTTTTTTTTACTTCATGTAGATCAATGGTTGAGCATCTTCATGGTTGAGTACTCCATATAAAGCTTTGAATACTTCATGTTCATATGTTGGTGAGGGGTTCATGGCCACAATCACTACCATAATGTGAAGGTGCAAATAGTCTTTTTTTTTTACATGGCTTGTAGCAGCACCACAATCCGCTCCCACTTTAGGCACTCTACTATTTATGTACACATGCACACACACACACACACAAACAAACTTAGGCTTGACAAAAGTACTGGTATCTTTCTATGTCAAAGGCTATGACATAGACAATAAACAATTAACCAAATTTATCAGCACATGCAAAATCAGGAGAATATGATAAACAAAGGATAGAGTCATCAAGAACAGCTATAGATGAGGCCTTATTGATCATAAGGTTTGATGCTTGCTCTCACTTTGATTTCAATTGAAATATAGAGCGATCGAAGATTACATGTTTAAATGTGTTGGAGCAAGTCTATGAAAAGCCTAACTATTGGCTTGAGTCCCACAAAATCAAAGAAGAAGCCTTAAAATGAAGACAATGTAAAGTTCACTTGTGAACTACCTCTTGTAACTTTTGAAGACTTTACTTAATGTAAAAGTGAAAGAATCTTAAGTGGTTGAGTCCACTTGATCAAAAAGGGAAAGAGGAGCCATGAATTCGTGATTTGTGGTAGATAGAGAATCAAATCAATCACTAATTGATTGGAGAGTGATTGAGGGAAGTTAGCCTCCCAAGCTCAACTATAAATAGATGGCAACTTTACTCGTTGTTAGAGAGACCACAGAGAAGACCTCGAAGAGCTGAGCTTTATGCCATATCAAGGTGTGGTTTCAAGGCACACATATGTATCAGTAAGTACATTGGGTTGTAAAATCAATATACTTTCATTTTCATGATCATTTGAGTTCATATTTCCATGTTCTTGTGAAGTGTACTATTCACTGCCATATCTCTTAGTTTTCTCAGTCAGATTGAAGAGATGATTTCTTTGAGCTTGGTGCATCATTTTCAGTGGTAAAGTTAGATCTATAAGTCTACTATGTGCTCACCAATTTTCATTTCATTTGAGTGTTTCAATCTTCAATTATGTTCAGTTGAAGTCAACCCTATCTGTTCATTTTCACTTCTCTGTCAGGTACTTGACTTTTTTACTCACTTGTCAGAGCTGTTTCTCAATGTGTACTTACCCAAATTCAATGATTTAAAGCTCTTTGGATTCACATACTGTCTAGTATAAGCATACAAATTTGCATAATCATTGAATTCTTAAATCTTGCATTATGTGCATTTTGTTTTGCATTGGTCTCATTACTGTAGCAGCCCGTGAAAATCGGGATGATGTCATCACTTGTTAAACATCATCCTCAGTGTGTGGTTCATTATTTTTGACGCAATTACTCTTGAAAGTTAGCTCTTTAAGTTAAATAGAGTTTACCAAAAGGAATTAAGCTAATTGCTGCTGTGCTCAGAGAATTATGCAAAACACTATACAGGTGTGAACCAAAATAGCAAGTTCTTCACCTCTGAGCTAACTCCAACTTATCTTTTTTAATCTGATCGTCCAAGGTATATAGGGTGTCTAATACATCCATTGGCAAGATAAAACGGCCCACCACATGCTCCTGGAGTTCATTTGGCTGGTGTAGATCACGAATTTTGCAACACCTCTTCATCTTCAAGCACATACCTATCCATCTCTTAACAGTGGTATGAGAGCAAGGATGGCAGATGGATTTCCTTCATCAATTGACAAATTGGACAGAGGTAACTACTCAACTTGGTCATTAAGAATGGAATCTTATCTCCAAGGTAGAATTTTATATGGTTATGTGGCTGGAGATGAAGTTATGCCAAGTTTCAGGAACAAAAGTCAACAAACACAAGAAGAGCAAGAAAGATTGAGTGCATGGTGCTCCAAGGATGCACTTGCAAGGTCTTATCTCCTCAACTCTATCTCATATTTTTTGTTGCCTCACATTAGAAGTTGTACGACATCTCAGGAAGTGTGGGATGCACTTGAAGCTTTCTTCTCTTCAAGTACTAAAGCTAGGAAGCATCAACTATGGCTGGATTTCACAACTCTCAGGAAGGCTCCCAGACAAAATGTGACTGATTTTGTCACAAAGCTCAAGGACATAGCATATCAGTTGGGAAGCATTGGAGAGGTAATAGATGAAGAGCAAATTGTACGGTAGGTCATCAATGTATTGAAAGCAGATGACAAGTGGGAAGCATTCACCACAGCTATGGATTTGTACATGGACATGCATGTACCTGATTTCAATACACTCATTGGACAATTACTCACTCAAGAGGCTTATAAAAAATGGAGAAATATCTAAAGGTAATAAATCTTCAGCTTTATACACTGATAAAAGCAAGTCCAAAGATAAGAAAGGAAAGGCAAAGAAAGTGGATGATGAAGCACATACATATCAAGTTAACTATGTAGGTAGAGGAAGACATGGCAGAGGTAGAGGAAGAGGAGGTAGAAAAGGCAGGGGGAGATCCCAAGACTCCAACCCATGTTCTACTTGTGGACTAACTAATCATACAACTGAAAATTGCTTTAGGAATTCCAGGAATCAAAGAGGAAGAGGATACAATAGAGCAAGTTATGGCTACTCAAGAGGAAGTTTCAACAACTACCATGGCAATTACAACAATTACAAGCATTCAAACTATCAAGGAGGCTACAAAGGAAGGAGAGACTTCAATAACTACACAGAAGACTCAAACAAAGAGGATTCATTATTGATCATGAACATGGCTATGCCACAAGGTAAATCTGATGAGCATGTTTTCTACATAGATTCAGGTTGCTCCAATCATGTGGTAGGAAATGTAGCTCTCCTATCAGATTTGGAAGATCCAAGGAATAAGCATGAGGTACAAATAGGAGATGACACAAGACATCCTGTGGAGAAAATAGGCAATGTCAAAGCACCTGATGCAAACATCAACCTACTCAATAAGGTACTTAAATGTCCCTACCATTACAAAGAATTTGATAAGTGTTGGGAAAATAATAGTAGAGAAAGGATTGCAAGTCAGGTTCACAAGAGGAGGAGCATATGTGGAAGACCCTAGCCAAGGGTTCACAAGAATAGCAAAGGGAGAAAAGACAGGTAGACTATTCACCTTTGAGTTGCAGGACACAATGAACATAGCTCTATTCAATTATGGTAATCAAACACTCACAAAACTAGAGGTATGGCACAAGAGATTGGCACATATTGGTGAAAGATCACTAAAGCAAATATGTAGAGACCAAAGTGTACTTGGAATCCCTAATTTGTCAAAGCAACACATGATTTATAAATGCAATGCATGTCAATTTGGAAAGTCTCACAGGTTACCTTTCATGAAGAAAGGCTATATGCATGGAGATCTCTTGGAGTTAGTTCATACCGATGTATGGGGACCTAGCAAGGATGCTTCAATATATGGATCAAGGTATTTTGTTTCATTTATTGATGATTGCAGTAGATGGACTATCCTATTCTTTATGAAACACAAAGATGAAGTTTTTTCATGCTTCAAAAGATATCTAGCTCTTGTGGAAAATCAAACAGGTAAATTACTAAAAAGGCTAAGGTCATATGGAGGGCGAGAGTACTTCTCCCATGAATTTGACTCTTTTCTTCAAGAAAGAGGAATCAAAAGAGAGGTAACTACAAGATACACTCCTCAACAAAATGGAGTGACAGAAAGAAGGAATAGGACAATTGTTGAAGCTGCAAGGTCTACGTTGAATGAAAAGCATTTACCTAATTACTTATGGGTTGAGGCTGTATCTACAGCCACTTACTTGATTAACAGGTTTCCTTCAAAATCCCTTGATAGGATGACTCCATATGAGGCTTGGAATGGAAGAAGACCAAGCTTAGATCATTGTAAAATTTTTGGTTGCATTGCTTATGCTCATGTTCCTTCACAGGTTAGAGGCAAGATGGATCCAAAGGCAGAAAGGTGCATATTCATTGGATATGACAACAATCAAAAGGGCTACAGGTTATACAATCCTACCAACAAAGGATTCTTCGTAAGCAGAGATGTATTTTTTGATGAGAACAATTCATCATATGAAGATTCATGCAAGAAGATCAATTTACCATATGATCTTGAAGAAGATTTTCCAAAGATTGGTAGAGAACAACCAAAGATTGAAGAACAAGACACCTCAGAGGATGATGAAGAATCTCAGATGGAAAAGATCAAAGCATGGAAGTCTAAAGGTAAAGAGAAATTGTAGGAACTTGGACATGAGGCAGAATCATCACATCATGGCCTAAGAAGATCTATGAGGGAAAAGAAAGAACTAGAAAGGTATGGGTTTGACACCTCATTAGTAACTAAACATTCTATCTACATAGCACAGGACATAAACCAAGAGGAGCCATCATCATTTGAAGAGGCCAAAGCAAAAACAGAATGGCAACATGCAATGAAGGAAGAAATTGAAGCAGTTGAGGAAAACAAGACTTGGGATTTGGTGCCCAAGACTTCATCTATGAAGGTAATAGGCTCAAGATGGGTCTACAAGCTCAAGAAGAATTTTGATGGTTATAAACAGGTATAAGGCAAGACTTGTAGCAAAAGGCTTTGGACAAACTCAAGGAGTTTATTATGAAGAAACTTTTTCTCCTGTAGCTAAGATGCCTACGATGAGAGTGTTACTTAGTATTGCTTCTTCAAAGAATTGGAAGATACTTCAACTAGATGTAAAGAATGCATTCTTGAATGGTTGGATAGCAGAAGAGGTATATATGGCACAACCACCTGGATTTGAGAATCAACTTTATCCTGATTATGTGTGTAAAATTAACAAAGCATTGTATGGTCTCAAGCAAGCCCCAAGAGCTTGGAATTTCAGGCTTGTTTCATTCTTGCAGGACAAAGGCTTTCAACCACGCAAGGCAGATCCTTCACTCTTTATTGAAAAGAGTAATTCTGAGATCATCTACCTATGTGTATATGTCGATGATATTATATTGATAGGAAATGATGCAGATGGTATGAAGAAGATCAAAGATCATATGAGAGAAGACTTCAAGATAAGTGATTTAGGTTCAAGCTATTTTCTGATGCAAATTGGGATGGTTCCAAGGAAGATAGAAGGAGCACTTCAGGATATCTTACTTTTCTAGGTTCAAAGCTTATTTCATGGCCATCCAAGAAGAAACCTACAGTTGCTCTTTCTTCCACAGAGGTTGAGTAAAGAGGTCTTGCCATAGCTACTCAGGAAGCTATGTGGATAAAGACATTATTCACAAATCTTGGATTGGAGTTTGGAACTCTAGCTATTTTTGGTGACAATATGAGTTCTATTGGCTGCTAATCCTATTTTTCATGCAAGGACAAAACATATTCAAGTTCATTATCACTATGTACAAGAGAAGGTTCTAAGCAAAGAGATTCAAATATCATATGTGTCCACTCATCAACAATGTGCAGATATTCTAACCAAAGCATTGGATGGTACAAAGCTTTGCAAATTCAAGGCTATGATAGGTTTGCAGGTAATCTTGGAAGATTGAAGACCTCAAGCATACTTGGCTTGAGGGGGAGCTGTCGGAGCAAGTCTATGACAAGCCTAAGTATTGGCTTGAGTCCCACAAATTCAAATAAGAAGCCTTAAAATGAAGACAATGTAAAGTTCACTTGTGAACTACCTCTTGTAACTTTTGAAGACTTTACTTAATGTAAAAGTGAAAGAATCTTAAGTGGTTGAGTCCACTTGATCAAAAAGGGAAAGAGGAGCCACGAATTTGTGATTTTTGGTAGATAGAGAATCAAATCAATCACTAATTCATTGGAGAGTGATTGAGGGAAGTTAGCCTCCCAAGCTCAACTATAAATAGATGGCAGGTTTAGTGGTGGTTAGAGAGACCTCAGAGAAGACCTCGAAGAGCTGAGCTTTATGCCATATCAAGGCGTGGTTTCAAGGCACACATATGCATCAGTAAGTGCATTGTGTTGTAAAATGAATATACTTTCATTTTCAAGATCATTTGAGTTCATATTTCCATGTTCTTGTGAAGTGTACTACTCACTGCCATATCTTTCAGTTTTCGCAGTCAGATTGCAGAGATGGTTTCTCTGAGCTTGGTGCATCATTTTTAGTGATGTAACTTGATAAAGTTAGCTCTATAAGTCTACCATATGTTCACAAATTCTCATTTCATTTGGGTGTTTCAATCTTCAGTTATAATCATTTGAAGTTAACCCTATCTGTTCATTTTCACTTCTCTGTCAGGTACCCGACTTTTTTACTCCTATCATCAGAGTTGTTTCTCAGTGTATACTTACCCCAATTCAATGATTTAAAGCTCTTTGGATTCATCATACTGTCTTATATAAGCATACAAATTTTTGTAATCATTGAATTCTTAAAGCTTGAGTTATGTTCATTTTGGTGCTCACTAGTCTCATTATTTTAGAAGCCCGTGAAAATTGGGATGATGTCATCACTTGTTAAACATCATTCTCAATGTGTGGTTCATTATTTTTGATGAGATTACTCACGAAAGTTAGCTCTTTAAGTTAAATAGAGTTCCCCAAAAGGAATTAAGCTAATTGCTACTCTGCTCAGAGAATTATGCAAAACACTAGACAGGTGTATGAACCAAAATAGCAAGTTCTTCACCTTTGAGCTAACTCCAACTTATCTGTTTTGATCTATCTTTTTGAGAGTGATCTTCCAAGGTACATAGGGTGTCTAATACATCCATTGGCAAGCTAAAAGGGCCCACCACATACTCTTGGAGTTCATTTGGCTGGTGTAGATCAAGGATTTTGCAACACCTCTTCATCTTCAAGCACATACCTATCCATCTCTTCACAAAATGGAGAAGCTTTAACTAGTGACTGCAATGGGCTATCACCTATGGAGGCTACACCTGCTCTTGGATTGCATGTTGCAGATATAATGCACAATCTAGGGGCATCTCTAGTAGTGTTGAGTGTATATGACATTGAAAAAGGCTATTGAAATGTGAAAGTAGATATTTTTCTTCTCTCTCCACCCCATGCTCTCTCTTATCAGCAATCAAACAAGATGGAATCATTGTATTTACAACACATTAGTTTTGGACAGGCAGAAGCTCCCATGCACAAGTTCAATTGAAGAGTAACATTCTCAAATAAACTGCATATCAGATTGTCCTTGTTATGAACATGCTTATGCATTAGGAGCAAAATAGTGTTTAGGTATTGTCACCTTTGAATCTAAAAATAGAGAACAAAAGAGTTGTTCTTCTTATCATTTTAGCAAGAAGGACTTACACAAAATAAATCCATCAGCTCCTGTTCAACAACACACTTCTATAAGAGTTGTTGATCATGATCTTTTATAAGCTCTTCTAGAAGGGATCTAATGTGGTCAAAAAAGCAAGTGTGACGCCTCCTATGCACCAACTGAGATGTTGTACATGGTACATTATGTTTACCATCACCATATGAAAGAGATATTCAAATTGCGCTTAGATAAATTGCATATGCACATAGAACTTTGACTACAAAGATGTGTGATCCTGCAAAGACAAATCGATGTGTGATGATAATCACTATAGAAAACAAAGATGGTCAACAAATGCCATCAAGAGAAACAATAAATAGTGTTTATGAACACTATAAAATGTGAGATGAATATTCAATCATCAATTGGTGTGAATGACTATGAAGTACATTCAAAGACTACCAAAACAAGGGTGGGAAATAGTGCTAGAAAAGGGTTGGGTGGGAGGGAAAATAACATTCAAAATGCTTTCAGAAGATGATGAAAACCTCAGAACCAAAAGAATGCTGCCACAAGCACCATCACCTCCTCTAAAAGCACCACTAAAATAAGAACCACCAAGACCTCCTAGCTTTCTGATACCATGTAGATAGTACAACCACTGAAGAAAAATGAAAAGAAGATTGTACTCACAAAATGAAAGAGTGTGAGACTCAAAATTGAGTAGAACATGAAATGGGAAAGCTCACATGGATAAGAGTGAGCTTGCTAAGAGCATGCAATAGTCTCCTCAAGCTGGTAACAAACTACAAATGGGGGTGGGGGCACTCCAAAGTACATCATATGTGGGATAAGTCCCCTTGACAAAGAATGAATACAAAGGTAGAAGCAAATGGCAAGGTACCCAAATACAAAAGACATACAATATAAGGAGTGCCTCTTGGATACAAAATGGAGACGCACTCATGCAAATACAAATGGAAATGATATAAAAGAAATCATGTCATCAATAAAACAATCAAAACAAAAAAGATTTCATTGTAAGTAGAGATATTGTGTTTGATGAAAGCAAGGCATGGTATGAAGATGATTGCAGGAGGATCAAACTACCTTATGACCTAGTGGAGGACTTTCCAGGTCTTTCAAAGAGGAATGACCTTACACTTGAAGCATCATGTGATTTAGAAGATGGTCAGAAGACTCCAAGAAGAGAGGTCAACTCTTGGAACTCTAATGTTGGAATTTGGGGCCCCAAGATCGTTCCAAAAAAAAAAAACCTTTTGAGCATACACAACTTAATTAACCAAGATGATGTGTGAGATAGAGATCTTGAGACAAGGATAGAGAACGTAAGCTGGATGCTTACTCACTAAAAAATAGATGTCCAAACTACAACATGGGAGTAGTACTCAACCATATAAAGTGGTGCACTCACTAATGGAAGAATATCCAAGAAGATGATGATACAAATTTTAGATTATGTTGAAATAATCTAAGTTTGTGAAGTGAATGAGCAACAAAGCTCACCTTATTCTCACAAAATAGTGAAAAAAAATTTTAAATCAACCAACCCTAATTTTGAGATTAGGGTAGAGAAACCCTAAAAACAAAATATAAGGTTAACTCACAAAAGATAGTTACCACCACCTTGTAGAAGACTTCTTGCTCCAAGAGAGTAGCCTCTCCTTCACCAAAACTCCACCTCCAAAGCTTCAGAACACCAAGAGCTGACTTGTGATCTTTGAGTGATCACCTCCTCCAAGTGTGTGAGACTCCTCCTTGATCTATTTGAGAGGATTGCTTGATGAGTGATGATACATAATGAGCCTTGCCCTCCTTATATATTTTTAGAACCTCCAACTAAAAGCACATCTAAAAAAGCACGATTGTTATCTAAAAAGGACTCTGCCATGCGATTGCGAACAAAATCAACATTGACTTGATTTTTTCCTGAAATAGCTTTTTGCTTTTCAAAAAATATCTCCATCACGTTCCGTGGTCTAGACGGGAATCGAACCTGGGTTGAACCCTTCCTTGGTTCCACGATCATTGATGTAGACCAAGGCACCAACACTCCACATGTTGAAAAAGATATAAACAATAATTCTTGTAGCATACTTGTGTATAGTGTAGTTTTGTAAACGTGCCCACTTGGGTTCCTTTGAGAGGATAGAAAGTCCATACTCTATAGTTATTGTTGGACCATATGATATTGACTCCAACAATCCCTCCTTCAATGTCATATTGGTACAAGCTTGAGTAACTTGCAAATCTTCTCATGAATATCTCTAGTTAATGCTTTGGTAAATATATCTACAACATTCTCACTAGAAGGAACATAAACCAACTCAATGTGCTTCTTGGCTATCTGCTCTCTAATATAGTGGTAGTGTACCTCTATATGCTTTGTGCTTGCATGATGCACTAGATTCTTAGCTATAGCTATAACACTCTCGCTATTTGGAAATATCTGAATGGGTTCATGTAATCTCACATCAAGATAACTGAAAATCTTCTGCAACCATATTGTCTCTAGGGTAGCTATAAATGCTACAGGATATTTAGCTTCACATGATGAAGTGGCAATAGTGATTCGAGTTATGGAAACCAATGGTCAAAAGATATGTATGTATCTTTTCATACCATGCTCTAGGTGCCTGTTTTAAACCATACAAAGCTTTTATAAGCTTAAACACTAAGTGTCCTTTACCTGTCTCTTCAAAACCTTCTGGCTGCTGAATATACACATCCTCATGTAAATCACCATTTAGAAAAGCAATCTTAATATCAAGTTGATATATATGCCAACCAAAATGTGTTGCTAGAGCAAGTATTGACCTAATAACAGACATCCTAGATGTAGGAGTGAATGTCTCATCATAATCAATACCTTTTAGTTGTGCATATCCTTTGACAACCAATCTTACTTTGTACATGTCAATAGTACCATCTGCTTTCCTTTTGATTTTGAAGATCCATTTTACACCTATAGCCTTCTTTCCCTCTTGTAACTCACATAGCTGCCAAGTTTGATTCTTATGAATAGAATCACCCTCTTCTTGCATAGCTTTTCTCCAAATAGGAATGTTAAGTGCAGCTTTAACACATGCATGTTCATCTTCAACAGTCGTAAGTGCCAGAATATCATGAATCTCAAAGTCTTGCACAAAACTTACATGATCTCTTTGTTGTTGCTATCTAGTCTCACTTCTCGTTCTTACATGATCTTGTTGTTGTTGTCTAGTCTGACTCCTTGTTCTTCCTATAAAAGTCTTTATACCACTATCTTTCCAAGTCTGATATAACTGTTTAAAATGTGGTTAGCTGTATGTACTGCATCAAACGAGAATTTCGGTGAAAGCTTCTTGGATGCCATCATGCTCCATAATATTTCAACAATTACTCTATTCTTTCTTTCTGCAACACCATTCTGCTAAGGAGTATAAGCAATAGTAAGGTGTCAAGTAATACCTTTCTCATCAAGAAATGTCTAAAACTCTTTTGACAAGTATTTTCCACCTCTATCACTTTTGAGAATCTGGATAGTTTCTTGACTTTCATTTTCAACCATAGCTACAAACTTCTTGAACATAGGAAAGACTTCTGACTTCAACTTAAGACCATAGATCCATTAGTATCTCGTAAAAACATCAAAAAATAGAACAAAATACCTGAAGCCTTGAATAGAATATGCTCCGATAGATCCATTCACATCTGAATGAATAATCTGCAATTTCCTGGTAGCTTTAATATGACCATGTTTCTTGAAAGGTAGTTTATGCATCTTACCTTGAAGACATCCTTCACATATATCTGAATCATCAAGTAGCTCAAATGAGGGTAAAATCTCAACCATACCTCTGTCTTTGATACTCTTGAGAGCTCCAAAACTAATATGTTCGAATCTCTCATGCCATAGGTTCATATCTTCCATCGGTAACGAAGATTTGACTACATATGCCTGACTTATTTTTGACAAAACAAAGATCCTTCCTCTATGCTCACCTTGTAAAATACACTTGTCTTTGTGTGAAACCAACACCTAGAAATGCAGATCTCTCAAAACCAACACCTAGAAATGCAGATATAGATAGTAGATTCTTCTTCATTTTAGGTACATAAAGAACATCCAAAATTTGAAAATTACCACCTTCTCTTGACTTTAGGCTTACTGTACCTATTCCTACAACATCCAAATCATTGCCATCTGCAATAGTAAATCTTCTACCTAAAGAATAGGAAAGAGAAGAAAACACATCTCTGCAACCTGTCATATGCCTGATCAAAAGCTACTTCCTCAATGGTGATACATGCATAAGAATCACCTTGAGATTTCCCTTTTTTATCATCTTCTGCAGCATTACCTGATGCCTTTTTCTTTTCTGTTGCAATCCTTTTATAACATGCTGACTTAAAATGTCCAGGTTTCGTGCAATAAAAACATATTACCTCCTTCTTCTTAGAAGACTTCTCTTTAGATTTAGTAGAAACAGAATCTGAAGTAGAAGGTGAAAGGGACCTACTTTCCTTCTTGGATTGCTTTTCCTTCTTATCCTTCTTCTTCTTTTTACCCTTTGATGAAGATAAAAGTGCTTCTTCATTCTCTTCCATTTCCGTCAACTGATCTTCATCTTGAAGCAACAAGAAGTCTAATTCTTCAAAGTATATTCTTGAAATGTAATCTCTCTATCTCTTGTGGTAAGGGTAAGAGTGGTTATGAAAGACCGATATGAGATAGGAAGTCAATTAATCAGCATATTTACTATTTCTTCATCTGATATCTCAACTCCTACACTTAGAAGTTGATCTCTTAAGTCAATGAGTCTCGTAATGTGGGTTTGAATTGACTCACCAGTCTTCATCCTTGTATTTTCTAGTTGTCTCCTCAAGCGAGCTTTCCTAACAAGATTTCTGCTCTGAAAAAGATTCTCAAGCTTCAACCAAGCTTTTCTAGAACTTCTGCAAGATCTGATCTGTGGTAGAATATGCTTTCTAAAACTTATTGCTATGAATGAAAGTGCTAAAGCATCTCTAGTATCAAGGATAGAGAACATAAGCTGGATGCTTACTCACTAAAAAATAGATGTCCAAATTACAACATGGGAGTAGTACTCAACCATATAAAGTGGTGCACTCACTAATGGAACAATATCCAAGAAGATGATGATACAAAATTTAGATTATGTTGAAATAATCTAAGTGTGTGAAGTGAATGAGCAACGAAGCTAACCTTATTCTCACAAAATAGTGTAACAAAATTGTAAATCAACCGACCCTAATTTTGAGATTAGGGTAGAGAAACCCTAAAAACAAAATATAAGGTTAACTCACAAAAGATAGTTACCACCACCTTGTAGAAGACTTCTTGCTCCAAGAGTGTAGCCTCTCCTTCACCAAAACTCCACCTCCAAAGCTTCAAAACACCAAGAGTTGACTTGTGATCTTTGAGTGATCACCTCCTCCAAGTGTGTGAGACTCCTCCTTGATTTCCTTGAGAGGATTGCTTAATGAGTGATGATACATAATGAGATATGCCCTCCTTATATAGTTTTAGAACCTCCAACTAAAAGCACATCTAAAAAAGCATGATCGTTATCTAAAAAGAACTCTGCCATGCCATTGTGAACAAAATCAACATTGCCTTGATTTTTGCGTGGAGTCGCTTTTTTCTTTTCAAAAAACATCTCCATCATGTTCCGTGATCCAGATAGGAATCCAACCCGGGTTGAACCTTGCCTTGGTTCCATGATGATTGATGTCGACCAAGGCACTGATGCTCCATGTGTTGAAAAAGATATAAACAATAATTGTTGTAGGGTAGTTCTATATATCATAGTTCTGTATAGCATAGTTCTGTAAAAGTGCGTGCTTGGGTTCCTTTGAGAGGATAGAAAGTCCATACTCTATAGTTATTGTTGGACCATATGATATTGACTCCAACATCTAAGAGCAAAGCTAAAGTGCAGGAGTTGAAGGATGTGGTAGAATCCTCTCAACAAACAAATAGAAGGTTGATTAAAGAAAAGAGAAAGGGAGAAAGGTATGGCTATGGTACTTCACTAGTTACTAAACATTCCATATATTTGGCACATGAGTCAAATTTTGAAGAACCCTCATCACATTAGGAATCAAAGTAGAAGCTTGAACGGATGCATTCCATGGAGGAAGAGATAGATGGTTTATAAGAAAATCAAACTTGGGAATCCGTGCCCAAGACTCCATCTATGAAGATCATAGGTTCAAGATGGGCCACAAGGTAAAGAAAAATTCTGATGGATCTATAAATAGGTACAAAACAAGATTTGTGGCCAAGGGGTATGTACAAACACAAGGTATTTATTATGAAGAAAAATTTTCACCTATTGCAAAGATGACAACCATCACAGTACTTACGAGTGTTGTAGCTTCCAAGAATTGGAAGATTTATCAAATGGATGTAAGAAATACTTTTCTAAATGGATGGATATCTTAGGAGGTATGCATGGCTCAACCTCCTAGTTTTGAAGATTCATTATATGCTGAATATGTATCAAGGTTAAGAAAAGCTTTGTATGGTTTGAAGTAAGCCCCTAGGTTTTGGAATCACAAGCTAATTAACTATTTGCAAGATAAGGGATTCCATGTAGGCAAAGAAAATTCTTCCCTCTTCATCAAGAGGAACCTATCAAAACTCATATATCTATGTGTATATGTTGATGACATTATAATTACAAAGTAATGATGTTGAAGAATTTAGAAAAATCAAGTTGCGAATGAAAGAAGAATTCAAAATTAGTCACATACTTCCTAGGTTTGGAAGTAGTATACATAGAAAAAGGTATACACCTTAATAAGAGAAAGTACATCAAATACATGCTTGTGAAATTCAAAATTGAGAATTCAAAGGTTGCAGGTATTCCTATGGAGATGAACTTGAAGTTAGGTGCTCATGAAGGTGAGAAAATTGAAAATGTAACTACCTATCAAAGTCTAGTTGGTAGTTTGAATTATGTTACACTGACTAGAGTGGAGATTTTCTATGAAGTAAGTGTCTTAAGCCAATTCATGCATACTCCAAGGAAACCTTGCATGGAATCAACCAAAAGAATCCTCAAATATATGAAGTTAACTATCAATGAAGGTTTGTACTATCCTTACAAATCTAATATAGACATCAAGATCTTCTCTGATGCAGATTGGGAAAGATCTAAAGATGATAGGAGAGGCACATTTGGGTGTCACGAGGAAGGAGATAAGGAAGAGATCTCACTCACACACTCTCACACTCAAAGAGGAGCACAGACACATATTGAGGCAAGGAAGAATGTTCTTCTCCTTCTATTACATGAAAGGAATGTACAAGAATGACCTAAAACAACACTACAACTAGTGCAATATATTAAGAACAATACATAAGGAAAATCCTAATTTCCACGAATGAGCGAGCTAGTAAGAAAAAAATGTGCCATCACTCTTGGAAGATAAATCTACTAAAGCTCAATGAAGTATCCCTAACATATACTGGCGTGACCACTATACATGTCAGAGAAATGAAAAAGTGATATGACATCCTAGATCATCACACGTTGAGCTTGATATCTCAACACTCTGCCTCAAGCTCAATGTTATGTCCGGTAATTTGAGCATTTTCTGAAACTTCTTCAACTACTCAGCCCTAAGTGCTTTAGTGAAAATATCAGCAACCTGCTCATTTGTCCTCACATAAACAAGGTCAATATCACATGCTAATACCTTTTCCCTGATGAAATGATAATGCAATTCAATGTGCTTTGTTCTAGCATGATGAAGAGGTTTCATGCTAGCTATATGCTACTAATTATCACATTAGATGGTGATAGGATTTTGCACTTCCACACCTAAATTTGCAAGTAGCATCTCTAAACAGGTTGCTTCACATACTCTCATTGGAGCACCTCTATACTCAACCTCTATACTCAACAAAGCAATAATTATTTGCTTCTTGCTACTCCATGTAATACCTGCACTTCCAAGTGAGAATAGAAAGCCACTAGTAGATCTTCTATCTGGAATACTACTAGCCCAATCAGCACCGATGTATGCATGAACCTCCAAACCTACACCAGCTTCATAAAGAAATGCATAATCCAAAGTAGCACTCACATAACATAGAGTGCACCTCAGAGCATCTAAATGCGGCTTCCTAGGAACCTACTGAAATTGACTTTCAATTCCCTCTCTGAAGCTTAGATCAGCCCTTCTAATTGCCAGATATATCAAACTTCCCACAATTTTCATGTACGTAGTAGCATTTTCAATGCTTCACCTAATATAGCATACAACTTCAAATTCTGATCTAATGGCATAAAAATTGGCTTACAATCAGCCATACCATACTTTTGTAGCATACTCAGCACATATTGACTTTGTGACATGCATATAGATGTTTTTGTATATCAATGCCCAAGAGATAGTGCAACACACCAAGATTTTTCATGTCCAATTCCTACATAAGGAGTTGCTTTACCTCTTTAATGCTTTCTTCATTATCACCACCTATAATCAAGTCATCAACATAAATAGCCACAATTGTGATGCCATCATTGCCCTTCCTTGCATATAATGAATGATTTGCATCACACATAGAAAATCCGATGGTGGTTAGGTAGTCAGCAATCCTTGCATGCCAAGCACGAGGGGCTTGTTTATGTCCATACAAAGCCTTTTGCAATCTGCAAACATATTCTAGGTGCTTTCAATCTTCATATCCTAGTGTCTGGTCCATGTATACTTCTTCCTATAACTCATCATGTAGGAAAGCATTCTTCACATCCATTTGATGCAAAGTCCATCCTTTTGTTGTTGCTAATGCAACAAGTGCTCTAACAGTAGACATTTTAGCTATAGGGATGAACGTTTCCTCATAATCAATGCCATACATATGTGCATATCCTTTTGCTACCAATCGTGATTTATACCTGCTTATGCTACCATTAGCATTGTGCTTTACCTTGTAAACCCACTTGCAGCCTATGGGTTTCTTTCCTTGCAACAATGGAACCAACTTCCATGTTTTGTTGCCATAAATTGCAGTCATCTCCCCATCCACATAACTTTTTCCTAATCTACATTTCTAATTGCATCTTCAAAACAAGAAGATTTAAAATCTTGTATTACTTTGGTCATGTAGGCACAATGACAAGCCATGTACTATCATACGTCATCGTTGCACTAAATTCTATGTCCTCCCAAATCTTCTTGGTCCCGATTCACTTCTTGTATCATCTACATGTGCCTTTCTTACTCTTGGAGTCTTTATAGAGGGAATCCAAGTTCCTCATGAAGGCTTTTTTTGGAACCATTTGAATCTCCATCAATGTCTTCAAAACTTGTAGACGTTTTACTACCAGTAGAGAGCTTTTCTTTACCTTTCTTGGATGTACTTGATGAATTTTTTGCATTGGAATTTCCATGTGATCTTAGACTCCATGGATTTGAGTTGGAATTATTGCTTAGTGATGCATCTAGTCCACTCGAAGTTTGAGATTTTCAGCATTTTCTTTGTCATTTGGTTCAAGATTAAGTCTATCTTTGGCATCTGCATAGAAGCTTGACATTTCATCAAATATCACATCTTCTCTTACCTTCACCTATCGTGTGAGTGGGTTATAATATTTATATCCCTTTTTCTCAAGGGAGTACCCAATGAAGATACGTTTTTTTATTTTGGATCAAACTTTGTCCTCAAGGCATCTAGAATATGTACATATGCAAAAGATCCAAAAACTTTCATATGTGATACGTTTGGCTTTTTAGCTGTGAACTTCTCTTTAGGTGTAACTTGATGTACACTAGGAGTCAGAGTTATGTTCAGGATGTATACAACAATGTGCATAGCTTCTGCCCAATAATAATGAGGCATATACTTCTCATCCATCAAGGCTCTTGCTATTTCTGCAATATGTCTATTTTTGCATTCAACAATGCCATTCTATTGTGATGTGTACCTGCATGAAAACTTACGTCAAATTCCATGACTTTTAAGAAAGTCGCTCAACTCTTTTGACAGGTATTCACCTCCTTCATAAGATCTTAATGTCTGAATATACTTCCTTGTCTAGTTTTCCACCATAGCTTTAAAATTCTAGAAGTGAGTGAACACCTCACTCGTGTTTCATGAAATATACCCATACTTTCTGCCCATGGTCTTCAAAGAAAGTAACATGAAATCTACAACCACCCATAGATGTGGTCTCTACAAGACCCCAAACATCTGTACATACTATTTCTATCACATTCTCACTAGCATGCTTGTGGTGTGGAAATGATGCTCTTGATTGTTTAAAAAATTGACATGCTACAATGTCATACCTTTTTCATCTCTTAAACCTTGAAATTTGGTAGTCCATTGACAATCTCCTTTGACTACATCAATTGCTACCTCTGCAAGTTTGCATGTTCGATTTGTTTGTGCCAAATATCTATATCAGTAATAACTCCTGCACCTTTTCCAAACATGGTTGCATTACATTTAAGTTGAACATCCTACCCACAATTTCCTTTGGAAATCAATCTTGCATCCTATTTGTACTCTTCTAAATATAACCCATCAACATTGAACCTAACTTGTAATCCCTCGTCAACCACTTATCCAACAAAAACTAGATTCTTTGTTATATTTGGAACATGCAACACATCAACAAGATGTTTTACCTTCCCTTTCTCCATAGATAGTGCTATGTTCCTTGTATGCTCGATAGGGTGTGATGTATCATCACTTATTTCAACATATCTAGGAACTAGCAATTTTTGCAAACTACTAAACCATTTTGCATGAGTGATCATGTGATTTGAAGAACCTAAATCAACATACCAAACATTACCATTCAATTTTGAAACATCAATAGACATCGTATTCATCATGTAATTTTGAACCATGAACAACTTCTCAGAATCATCTACACTTGTGGCTACATAGTTGTTTTGTTGCCTTCTATTCTTTTGGTTCTTCAACCTACAATCACGTTCAGAGTGTCCATTTTTACCGAAATTCCGACATCCTTTATTGTCAGTATCTGAATCATTTCTTTGGAAATTTTTGTGGCCTCTTTGGCTCCCCCTACCTCAAAATTGTCCTCTACCTTCTGCATGATAACGTTGTTTACCTTCATCTTGGATATTGTCTCCTCTTCCACTTCTAACGCCTCTATTTCTACCTCTTCCTTTGCTAGAGTAGAATACCTACTCAAAACTAGGTTTTACTTGGGAGTTGGAGTCCTCACCAAGATTCTTTTCTTCAATAATCAACATGGAGACCATATCAACAAAATTTACAATATTTTCCCTCGTCTAAATAGATGTTCTCAACTACTTATATGAAGCTCCTAGACCATGAAGGAACACTTCCACCTTATCATCATCATCTAGATTCATGCCAATAGATGCAAGTGACTCACATACGCTTTTGATTTTCTGGTTGCAGTCACTTATCGACATGCCATTTTTCTCTAGTGTATGCAATGCATTCGTGATTTGCAATTTTTGTGCCTTTCTATTGGTCTCATACAATGTGACCAAACTATTTCAAGCCTCTTTTGGAGTCTTGGCATCTTGTATGTTCCCAATCATGTTATCTTGTATGCTAACATATAGCCAGTACATTACCTTTCGTGCTCATTGATTCCATTCCTCACATGCTCTTAACTAGTCCATAGTCTGATTCCTCTTTTCGTTTTCTAGTTAGATGTACTTCTAGTAGCCTTTTCCCATTAAGAATTTTTTCATTCTTAATATCCAAGCATGGAGTTTGTTCTTGTCTAGTTTATCGCTTATAAGCTGACTCATTCCATCCATATTTTCCATTTCTATAGCAATTCACAATAGTGCAAAAACACTACTAGCAATACTTTTGCTTGAACATTGTCGCACTATGACGTGACAATTTGATCTTGGAAAAACACAGTTTTTGTGTGTCAATGGGACTCAAGTTATAGTTTTGCAAACTGACTTGGTTTTTCTATGGGCCCCAGCTTGTGGGCTCCAAATAGAGGTCAAGATGGATCCAAAATAGAAATCTGAGAAAAAAAGTTGATCCTAAAGGGATAACTCTTGAAATATTTTGAAAGCTTCTACCTTCGTGCCAATTTTCATAGCATTCTAATGTCATTTGTGAATCACGCTTTCATGTCCTCACGTACTCTTCATTGTCAACCTTCTCCATGAGCTCTTTTCAACCACACTAACTCTGATACCATGTCACGAGGAAGGAGATAAGGAAGAGAGCTCACTCACACACTCTCACACCCAAAGAGGAGTGCACGCACAGATTGAGGAAAGGAAGAATGATCTTCTTCTTGTTGTTGTATTACATAAAAGGAATATATAAGAATCACCTAAAAGAACAATACAACTAGTGCAATATATAAAGAACAACACATAAGGAAAATCTTTATGTCCATGAATGAGAGAGCTGATAAGAAACAAATGTTCCATCACTCTTGGTAGATAAATCTAGTAAATCTCAATGAAGTATCCCTGACATAATACTAGTGTGACCACTATACATGTTAGAGAAATGAAAAAGTGATACATGTCATCCTAGATCATCACATGTTGAGCTTGATATCTCAACACTAGGTACTCACCTTTGCACATACAAAGTTGGTTTCATGGTCTTCAAAGAAGTAACCCACAATTGCATTCTCATCAATAAAGGCTCGATATAGAGGACTTAAAAATGCAACTTAGGAAGCAATGTGGATTAAGAGCCTATACTGTGAATTAGGTCTTAGGTCATCTATTCCTCATATTTTTGCATATATAATATCAGTTCATTGCATCTTGCTACTAACCCAATCTATCATGCCAAGAGTAAACACATATAAGTGCATTATCATTATGTCAAGGAAAAGATTACAAGTAAGAAGATTCAATTATCACATGTGTCAACTCATTCACAATGTGTAGATATGATGACAAAGGCATTTGATGGAATCAAGCTAAACAACTTCAAATCAATGATTGGATTGCAAGGCTTAACTCATGGATTCTTCTCATAATTTAGCTCACACCAATATGGTCATGCGAACACATGTTTGTAAAACTTCCAAGTGTAAAATGCATGTACTTATATTCGTAATTTATAAAAGCTAAAAGTAGAAGAGGAATCTCGTAGGTTGAGGAAGCCAAATTCCATGAGTTTTTTACTTGGGAATCAAGTTTAGATCATCCCTAATGACTCAACATATTCAAATTCAAATTCATGTATAAATACATCTACTTCTTAGTCACGAGATATGAAGCCTATTCCTATGAGATTGAGTTGAATCTTTGAGCATACATTATGCCCACTTCACATAGGATTAGTCCTCCCTTGTATCATATGTGCAATATCAATACACATTCGATTCATACATCTTGATTACTCTCTCTTTGTGTGTTACTATGTACCTTGAAGTACATAGTGAGTTTGGTTCATCGATGTCTCTGCATGTGAGTATCCTTTTTCCAAACATTCACTTGGATCACTTGGATAGGAATGCTTTGTATCTACATATGAAGTTTCATTTTCATTAGACCAATAGATTTGTTATGAATGTTTGAAGGTGAATGTGTTTGCACTTCATCTTGTTCCTAAAAAGTTTGGGTGACACCCCAAACTTGCTAAAATCATTTCTTTCTGCATGGTCTAGATAGATTCATCAAATAAATTGCTTTAATTATTTATACACTTAAATTATATGTATGCAAAATCTCTATAGTGAACGCATTCTAGCTTGTGAGCTCTGAACATTTTTTTTTGTGATCTTGACTTCCCAAAATAGAAGGTTTCTTCAAATCTTGAGAAGTACAAGTCATCTGTTTTGATGCAATCATTTGGAAATGATGCTTCTAAGGACAAGACGAGTCTCTATGCATATTAAGAAAGCTAAGGAAGTTCATTCGTCATCCGTGAAGTTATATTGGCAGGTGTAAAGTAGCTGGTTTCTTTTGCAAACACACTCATCTCTACATACATCCCATCACCTCCTCATAGTTTCCCCATAGAACCTGAATGAGGGGAGTGTAGAGGGCGCTTTCCCCCTTCTATGGGGTCTAGGGGCCTATCATGCTGACATTTATGGTCGAGATAGTAGGAATTCATGTCATGGAAATATTGTCAAATTGTATATTATGCTTACTATTTTGTCTCTCATGACCATGTTTATCTATACTAAGTCCCATTCTAAAAGCTATATAAGCATGGTTGATGGACATGACTAATCTCCAAAGGACAAGGTATAGTTGAGTTTAGAATACCTTTATGTCAAGCATAACTCAAGACTTTCACAAATTTGGAAGTCCTTACCAAAACGTGAAAACTTAACTCTTTTGTGAGAAATAGCTTCACTCAAGAAAGTCTGATTCACACAACTTACTCATTGATTGACAATATGATTAAAGTTTTCTATAAAACTTTGAAACAATACTCTCCTAGTGTTTATGAAACTAGTCCAAGTGCAACTTCTCCAAAAGAACTTACAAACGTATAGATTTACCTCAATAAGTAAACCTATGTCTAAAACAATCTCTCTTTGCAGGTGACTTTCACATGTACAACTTTAAACACTTGGTTCTCTCAATCTACAACCCATTTAATGGTTTTAGAAATAAATGGCTTACCTTCCAACTTAGATTTTGAATGCTTACTTGTGCAAAAATTTACACTATACATTGAGATCTGATCAATTCTTTGACCATTGGGATTGTGTGTGTTTTAGGAGTCTCTCATCACCTTTCACACATATAAATGTTCCTACTCACAATTCTCTCAACCTAATTACAATTAGGCTCTCAAATCTTGATCATAGATACGTCCGCTATGGACTTAGTCACATACAAAAGGATTTCTCAATTGATTAATCATAGAAGGAGAAAATGGAGAAAGATCAAGGTGCAATTCTCAGAAACTTCTTCTATTCTCTTGAAAACATCCGATGGAAAATTCTCATACTAAGACTCACTCATTCATCATATACTCATCCTCTATTCATCTATTCTTCCTCTCATCTATATGATACGTCTATATTCAAGTATATATAGATGTATAAGTGAAAATTCATCACTATTACAAGATGTATATGGACTATTTACAAGATTAATGTACATGTCTACAATTCATTTCTCTTTGAACCTTCACTTGACTTGATGCTTCATCCTTTATCCTTTTCTTCATTCTTCATTCTTCAATCCTCTTTGTAATAATCAATTAGTGATTGTCTTGCTCCAATAGCTCCCCCTCAATCATTAATTGTGATTACCTACCTCTTCTTTATACCTACCATTTCTTTAAACCTTTGCAACTTAGGTCCATCCAAGCTCTTTGTTAATGTATCTACAACTTGATCTTTTGTAGGAGTATACATGATCTCTATCTCTTTGTCAATCACCTTTTCTCTCACGAAGTGATATTGAATCTCAATATGTTTGGTCCTAGCATGAAACACAAGGTTAACTATCAAATACAAAGAACTCATATTGTGTCCACAAATAATAGGAACACTCTGATTGATGTCAACACTCTTCATGAGAGTTCTCAACCATATGACCTCCTTTGCAGCTTCTACCATACCTTTATACTTTGATTTTGTAGACGATAAAGCAGTGTGTTTCTTCGTAGAACACCAAGAAATCAATTTATGTCCCACATAACACAAATAACCATGTGTTGATCTTCTATCCTCAGAGTTACCTGCCCAATCTATATCACTATATATCTTGATTCTTGTATCTGATATGAACCCATAATACAAACCTTCTTTAAGTGTGCCCCTAATATATCTTAGCACCCTTTCACCTGCAATCCAATGTTCCTTCCTTGGACAATGCATAAATTTAGATAAAACTCCAATTGCATATGATAGATCATGCCTAATCAATGTAGCATAAATCAAGCTACCCACCAAACTCTGATAAAGCTTCATATCTTTGAATTCTTCTCCTCCATATCTACTCAATTTGTGGTTCATGTCCATTGGGGTTGATACTATCCGGCAATGTTCCATCTTAAACTTGATTAGCAAATTCTTCAAATACCTTTCTTGAGTCACACATACTCCATGTTGAGTATATAAAATATCCATTCCCAAGAAATATGACAAATCTCCCAAGTCACTGATCTTGAATTCTTTCTCCATCTACTGTTTAAGCCTTTCTATGCCTTTGTCATCTGTACCTATGAGTATTATGTCATCAATATAAATGCAAACATAAATAAAACCAACTTCACTTGCTTTGGCTAACAAGCTACTATCTGTCTTTGATGCTTGAAAACCAAGTTCCTTCAAGAACTTTACAAGCCTGTAATTTTATGCCCTTGGGGAAATGTAACCATTCAAAAATGCATTCTTCATATCTAATTGAGATAATTTCTAACCTTTACAGGTAGCAATAGCTATGAGAGTCCTTATGGTTGTCATCTTTGCAATAGGACTATATGTCTCATCATAGTCCACACCATAGATTTGTGCATACCCTTTCACAACAAGTCTAGCTTTGTACCTCGTCACACTTCCATATGCAAATCTCTTTGTTTTGTAGACCCATTTGCATCCAATTAAATTTTGATTACTTGGTTTCTGTACCAAGTCCCGAGTCTCATTCTCAATTAATGCATCATACTCTTGCTTCATAGATTTCTCCCAATTCTCCTTTCCTTTGGCTTCATCATATGTAGATGGGTCTTCATCTGCTTTCATTATGTAAGCATAATCTTTAGTTGTCAAGAAAGAGGTGTCATAGCTGTACCTTATAAGTTGTCTTTTGTTCCATGATGACCTTCTAAATTCTCCACTTTTTAAAGTTTCTGGTTCATCATATTATGGATCAAACCTTGGCAGTTCTTGATTTTCAATTAATACTTCAACATTCTCTTCGTCCTCAAAAATTTGAACCTTTGATTTACCTTTCTTTTGATTCAATGTTTCTTCAAAACCTGCATAAGCATTATTTGTACCTGAATACCAAGTAACCTGCTCATCAAATGTGACATCCTTTGATACAAGGAATTGCTTTGTAGATCGACTCCACAACCTGTATCCCGTTTCTTTATCATCATAACCAATGAACAAATACTTTTCAGCTTTTGGTTCTAACTTATGTCTTAATTGAGAGGGAACATAAGCATAAGCTAAGCAAAAAAATACTTTGCAATGATCTAATGTAGGTCTCTTACCCCACCAAGCTTCATATGGTGTCATACCCTGCAAAGCTTTACATGGTACCTTAACCAAGTATGTGGCTGTATTTACAACCTCAACCCACAAATAATTAGGGCAATTCTTCTCTTTCATCATTGACCTTGCAAACTCAACAACAGTTCTATTTCTCTTTTCTGCTACACAATGTTGTTGAGGAGAGTACCTGCAAGTAACTTCTCTTTTTATACCTGCATTCCACAAATGATCACTAAATTCATTTGAGAAATACTCTCCCCCTCCATCTGACCTTAATCTCTTCAATTTTTTTCCTGTAACCCTCTCTACATATACATGATAGTATTTAAACGTGCTAAACACTTCTGATTTGTCTTTGATCACATAAATATTGATCCAGCTGGTAGCATCATCAACATAAATCACATAATATCTGGAACCATTCATACTAAAGTCCTTTGAAGGACCCCAGACATCTATATGAACCAATTCAAGTCTTTCTGAATACATGAAACCTTGCTTATTGTATGATTGCTTGTGAGATTTACCTAATTGACATGCTTCACATCTGTATGTCACACACTGCAACATTAGGTAATCTAAGCATTGAACCATTGTTAATCAGCTCTTTAATACCTCTTTCATTGAAGTGTCCAAGCTTCTTGTGCCAAAGATCCAACTCAAATATCTTTTGCTCTCCATATGTGAACAAGGCATGTCCAACATTACCTTGTACCTTCAATGTGAAGAGCCTTCCTTCTTTCTTCCCTGTAACAATTTGCTTGTACCCTTGGCGAGGGTCTTCAACATAAACTCCATGATCAGTGAACTTCACTTCATATCCTTTTTCTACAATTTGTCCTACACCGATCAAATTCTTTGGAATTGTAGGAACATGCAAAACCTTACGCAAAAGACTGCTTCCATCTTTAGTCTTCAGTGATCCAATAGACTTCACCTTATGCTTTGTATCTTCACCTTTTTGAACTATATGATTGATTACCTTATTCTCCAAATGAGTCATCAAAGCAAGGTTCCCACTCAAGTGATTACTACACCTTGAGTCAATGTAGAATACCCTTTCGTCTTCATTTAGAACTTCACATGTTGCATTTGTGATTAGATTTGAGTCTTCTTTCTAATCTGATGCATAGTTGTAGTAGGTGTTACTCTAGGATTGGTTTTGGAAGCTTCTTCCACCATTCCTTCCAAAGAAACTTCTACCACCTCTACCTGTAAAACTTCCTCTCTGATTTCTTCCATCTCTACCTCTTTGATTCAAACTCTAATTAAAGTTACCAATGCTTTGATTATTATGCCAACATTCATGAGCTAGATGATTTGTCTTACCACATATCCAACAATCTTTGACATTATCCTTGTTGTTTCTACCTCTTCCTCTACTTCTACCACTTCATCTACCTCTTACAAAGTTTTCTTGACTTAGGGTGCCTTCATCTTCAAATGATTGTTGCTTTCCTTTGCTAGCCTTCTTCTTATCCTTAGAATACATTGCTTGATGTGAACTCTTATCAATATCCCTTTGATATCATGCTCAAAGGTTGGCATATGACCTAGTAATTGATTCAAATCAGGAGTGAAATAATCTAATGAAAGTTTTGTTGATAATATGAAAGGCTTCCACTTCTCATCTCCTCTTAAACCTATAAGAATTTGTCTTACAAATTTATCCTCTTCAATGTCTTCATCAACTGCACCTAAAGAATCAGCAATGTCTTTCATCTTTGTCACATAATCAAATATTGATTGTCAGGCCTTCTTCTTGAATGTGGTAAATTCTACCCATAGTGATGTCTTCCTTGACTTGGTTGTATTCTAGAAATGCTCCTCCAAAGCATTCCATATATCACTTACACTTTCAAGTCCTCTGATATGAGGAAGCAAGTAATGATTCACTGCCATATAGGTAATGCTCCTTGCTTGAGCATTCCTCTTCATCCAGACCTTCAAATCTGCAAGCTCCTCCCTAGTTGGAATGCTAGGATCTTTGAAATCTAGCTTTTATTCTTCTCGTGTGATGTATCCCATCAGATCTTTGCTCATAAGATGAGCTTCCATCCTCATGGACCAAGCAGGATAGTTCTCTCTATCCAATTTCTCAATTTGGAGGTTATCTCCCATTCTTTCTTCACATTTACTATCAAATCTTCAACCTTATGAGTAGTGAATTTACCTTTGCTTTGAAATTTATCCCTTTTCATCGTGTGTCTTCCTTTAGCCTTTCCTTCAAACTTTGTCCTTTTGAATTTATCGTGTGTCTTCCTTTAGCCATTCCTTCAAACTTTATCCTTTTGAATCTTCAAATGTTGAATTTTGTATGTTTGCAATAGTTGGGGTCCTCCTTTCCTTCAATTTTGATAGAACGTACTCTAACACTGCTGATGGAGATGATTAATCTCCAAAGGACAAGGTATACTTGAGTTTAGAATACCTTTATTTCAAGCATAGCTCAAGACTTTCACCAACTTTGGAAGTCTTTACCAAAACATGAAAACTTAACTCTTCTGTGAGAAATAGCTTCACTCAAATGTACGCATTGACTAATGAAATGAGTAAAAGTTTCTATAAAACTTTGACAGAACACTCTATTAGTGTTTGCGCAACTAGTCCAAGTGAAATTTCTCCAAAAGAGCTTACAAAACTTTAGATTTACATCAGTAAGTAAACCTATGTCTAAAACAAGCTTTCTTTGTAGGCGAATTTTACATGTACAACTTTACACACTTGGTTCTCTCAATCTAAAAAGATGTTATTCTATTTTGTTGTGTTCTTAAAAGACGTACCCATTGTACCATACGTCAATAAAGCCAAAGAACTTGTTCCCTCATGATTCCACGTATGTTGTAGTAAGCTTAACCCTTTTGAATTTTCTTTGGAATGGTTCATAGTGCTCATCAAGATCAAGTTGGATTTGAGGGAGTCTACTTGTTAGTGATAGAGTCTCTATCGGTTGCCATTTTCAAGATCAAAGGTATGGAGGACGTATTTAAATGCCATGGCTCATGATCTTGAGGAAGCCAATTATTCACATCTTGAAGGCTGACTTTTGGAGGAGAGGGCCAAAAAAAAAGTTTCAGAGAATAATACTTTTCTTACTAAAAATGATTTGAGGGAAGACTTTGGAGACAATTATGTGGAGACATGGATGGGCCACACCTATCTTTATTAGAGTAATATTTCTAGTCATGTACAATGTTGAGAGAAATCATAAAATAACGCCTATCTAGCATTGGAAAATGTATTCATGGAATATGAATAATTAATAACAACTTGTGATAAAAAAACTAATTTCAGAATCACTTAGAATAAAAACGACATAATTTTTTTTCTCCCATAAGAAACAATCTTTAAAATTCCCTAACAAGACGTAAAAGCAATCTCCCACAAGACCTAAAAGCAATCTTTAAAATTCCCTAACAATTCTTGTACATTGTCTTTTCAATATCAATGGTGGTTACTCCACCATACTTTCTACCTTGACCAAGTGTTTTTTCAGATTTTCTATATTACAAGTTTATAATGAAACATACATAATTTATGAATATTACTTCCATATATTGATCAGTTGATTACGGAATGGAAATTAAGTCCTATTTTATGGAAGGGAAATGTAGCACATAACTAGCAATGTTTCTTTTTCCATTGCATTGAGTTAATTGAATATTTATAATACACATAATCCATGGCGAACATATTCTCTCTTTGAGTATCACTATGTGAATGTTCTTGGAGATAATTACCGTGGGATATATATCTTATCAAATTTTGGGAATTATCATAGTATCAATAAAGAACATCTAGAACTATACTAAGGGTCAAGCCACATATACATACATTCATTGTGATTTTGTTTCGCAACGTTTTTGGGAAGTTTTGAATGTAGTCTTACACCATTTCACTAGCCATACCTCCGAAAAATATTTCTTGGGTTGATAAGCTCCCCCAAATCTCAATTTCCTTTATTCAAGGTTTAAACACGGATATGTGAACCATAGCATGTGAGTTTTCCACAAATCGACCCACAAATTCATACATCACATCTCACAATTGAGTGAAAGAGGTCCATACATGAACCCACATCTCTAGTATATTTCATTCTTTACTAAGACGTATACCTATAAATTAAAAATGAAATGAAATATGTACGTGAGATTAAAGATCATAAAAGTTATCTACAAAGATTGAAAACTTATATCCTCATATTTCAGAACTAAATCTATTTTATTAATCTATATTATTGCCTCTAAATGGGTCTAAGGACTTTAAATAATAGTTTAAATGGGTCTAAGGACTTTAAATAGTACTTTAAATGAGTCTAAGGACTTTAAATAATACTTCTATGAGGGGTTCCTTATAAAAATGATGTATTCATAATTTTCATCACAAGGAGAGAGAGAGAGAGAGAGAGAGAGAGAGGGGGAAAAAAACTTGTAAGTTCCTTAATGTACGTAGCTTACAAATAGTAGATTCACTCATATAGAGGGGTAGATTTTTCCATAAATAATATTTGTCGCAAACGAATTTTTTCCACCTATTTTCCTTCACTTGTTCAGCTTCATTCAGTTTTTGGAACCTTTTGAGAAATTGAGTTTTTTTTTTTTTTAATACGGAAAGAGATAAACAATCAGTTACTTGGCAACACTTTACATTTGTTTTCTTTCTAACCATAAACTCTCCATGATTGCATGATCGTTTTGAGATCAAGTAGGAAACTACAACAAGAGACATGAAATCAAGATTTATCGAGGAGAACAATGTCCATAGAAAGAAAGGGATATCTTGAGGCTGATCAAATTAGTCTATCTAAAGATATTAGATGTTTTAGAGCTCACAAAGCACTATCAGAGAAGCTACAAAGGAATAGATTCAGTTTTAAATTGAGATCTTGAATGAAGAAATGTACACAAAATGGAGGAATTCTCGAAAACTATCATATTTAGTGATACGATCAATATGGAAAGGGAGTTTCTATTTTCTGTTTATTTGGGTCTTCTTTTATCTACAGATTTCTGTGGTTGGTGCTGATCAGGTCTAGTGGATATGACCTGCCTGAGGAGTAGTGACATCCTTTTGTGCCTTTTGAGAAACATAGATTGAACAACATGGAAATATTATCTTTAAGTTATGGTACTATCTTCAGCCTTAACAACCTGTTTCATGTAGTTAAAAGAAAACGGATTTCTGTTTTTCTACATAGATTGTTACAGCCTTCTGATGCTGAGCAGCCAACAACCCCTGTGTTTGCTAATTTTTGTGTTTGGATGATTCATCTACTGACATTTTTAGGTTTTAAGTGTTGGAGACAATCTGTCGTATGTACTGTAAGAGCTTTGGGACAGATCTTAATTTCGCCCAATGGTTTTAAGGTGGTCTTAGTATACTCTCATGGTGATGATGCTGCGAAGCATTTTGAGTTTGGATCTGCTCTAAAGGCAAAAAAGATTTGTGTAATGGCTTAAAAGAAAATAGTTTTACTCTTATAAGAAGAAATTCTTTGAATAATCAAACTTCTAAACCTTATGTGAGAGAAGAAACGATTTGAATGATTGACTAAAGCTTGGGCTTCACCTAACTGGTTTTTCACGCAGCAAAGTTCAACCATGGCTGGCAGTTTGCTGCAAAATTTTGCTGCTTCTTTTCTTCATCAGCTCCACCTCCGTTCGTTCTCCCAAAGTGGTAATCTGCTTCTTAAAGGTAGTTCTCTCTCTCTCTCTCTCTCTCTCTCTCTCTCTCTCTCTCTCTCTCTCTCTCTCTCTCTCTCTCTCTCTCTCTCTCTCTCTCTCTCACACACACGCACACACAAACACAAAGTTCTACATTTTCATATTCAATCTTTGAAGATGCACTGGATCGTGTGCAACGTCGTCTTGCGTCTTACGTCCGGGCTCCAGAAGGCCAGGCGCAAGAGGAAAGACGAGTCGCGGAACGTCTTGTCCAAGCGGTATTCAGTTTCCAACGAATAACGTTTACTTTCACGGTTTTCCGTTTGTAACCAGTGGTCCCTACTCTTGTACTGCTTCGGTAATGGCGTAAAATCGGGACGTACGTGCAGTTGTACATGCATCGCGTCCTGCTTTGCAATAGCGCGGCCTCATTTTACGTTAAAATTCTTCAAACATTGTGGCAATTCGAAGATGAAGGCATCCTTATGAAGAGGTACATGAAGATTCAAAATTACCATGAACTCCTGCCTGGTGATTTATTTCCTTTCCGTTTCTGCTTTGCAATGCCTGATGATAGCACTTTCCATCCTTACAGCTCTCTCATAAATGATGTTGCCATACGTGCACTTTTGGAGGCCTATCGCACAAAAACTTGCGGACCGGCTGTTGGCGCAGCTCTTCATAGTATGTTTGTCACATCATCACCGGAAAATAAAGGGGTGGTGGGTAAGAAGATCTCGGTTTTAAGAAACACAGCATGCGTTTTCCTCGTTCTTCTCAAATTATACTCTTCTAATACACTTACTTCAGTGGAAGCTGTCCTTCGAGGAATTTGTTTGCAGAATGATGATCTTCTACCTTTATGGGAAGAAGCTATTATGTCCGGCATTGGGAGATCTGTGTTGCGTTTGGGTGTGGTGGAGCATGCTCTTCTGAATATGGCAATGTTACTATTACATTCTTTACTTCTACGCATACTATGTTCTTTTGCAGCTGGCATCACATCACATTAAACAAAAAATCTATTCTTGCTATTGGTTAATGGACAGTGCATCCAGGGTGATGTGATTGTAGAGCAGAATCACCAGCCATTAGTTTGCTGTATCAAAACTGCTTTGGCGATCCCGTACTCATACTATTCTCTGTACTTACGATGTTAGAGATGCATGTAGTCGTATAGATGTTCCCATTTAATTTTTACAACATCCATGCGTCGAAGGTCATTCAACTCTGAGAAGATTAGACAAGCGATTTTCGTAAAACTGGCTGACTCACCCGAGCAATTACTGCCGTCTTACATAAGGTATATACATCGCTGGCATAACTTCACTGTCTTATGGGTTACTAAATACTGTTATTGTCTTTTTCTCCATTGCATATCCATAGCTTCTTTAGAGCACTAGCGGAAATTGATAAAGTCGATACCATGATTTACATCAACCAAAGTAAGTGCTATAAACTCTTATGTGCGAGTGTTTTCGGCTTTTGGCTATTCGACGAGTTAATGGTAGTCTGTAAAAATGTGGATTATTGACAGTGACAGGAATATTGAAAGAAAAAAGATGTTTCAATATGGCGCTTCAAGCTGCCATATATGATTTTATTGACCATTTGAAGCGAAGAAGTAAGCAAAACATATACAAGGTTAGAAACCCCACCTGCCCGTGCAAGACACGCACAGCCCGCCTTTCCCCTATTGCTAACGGAATCCCATCTTTATCTATTTCTGTGTCCGATTCTGGTTAGGGATTTTAAAGTAGCCTTCAAATTTTGATCAGGAACCATATTTTCAAGCGTTTTCTGAGAAATGGCTTTTCTGAGGATTGAGGATAAAAAATATGACAGATTACTTTTCCAACCTGGGCTGGAGAAAGTATGGATCTCTTCCGCGCACATGGATGCTCAATATATTCAGTGAAATTGTGGATAAATTTTCAAAAATTCTGGATAGCACTCCATTCCTGTGAAATTAAGAGCACTCCATTCCTGTGAAATTAAGAGCATATGTGGGAATAAAGTTAGAACTGATAAGTTTTTACTCTTTGTAATCTTCTGGGTTAGAATTTCGATTAGCTTGAAAAGCGGACGATCGCTTTTGGGATGACATGCCCGTCTTTACTACTGAAAATTTTGCATTCTCCTCTTCTATGCCGAGTACCATTTGTATCTTTGATCATATAGTCAGTATTTCGTTTTTTGCATGGAAGGATGAAGAAAATTATTGTCAATATTTCGTTTTCATCAAAACTAAAGCCTCAACCTTCCTCTTCCATTCATTCCTCTAATGATGCTCATAAGCAAAACAAAAAGAGATGTAAATATTGATGATAGGTTGATCATACTATTGTGTACACAGCTTACTAAGCATAATGAAAAGAAGGAGTCCCGCATGTCTATTGCTTAAAATTCTTCAAATGCAAAGAACGATGAAGCCAACACGGCTCAAACACTGAGTCCTAACAAATGAGAACAAAGACATGTTCTCTTTTTTGTTTGAGAAGAAATGCACGAAATGTTGCAAAAAAAGATCATTTTCATATCCCACAATGGAAAACACTATTTCTTGTTTGATTTGTACCATGAAAAACCGTCATTTTGATGCATCAAATTCATGAAGTAGCTAGGAAAATTATATTTAATGGCAGAAAAGGCTATCTAATGATCCAATACCTCTTGTGAGAGCTTCCAATTCCAGAAAGTAGTGGCAATAGTGCCAAAAACAAAGAAATACAATCTCTTAATATAGTGCTTGGCACTCTAGACGAAGAGATATATGTTCTCAATGTTATTTACAATTTGACATGGAAAAATAAAATAGTCTTTTCAAGACTCAACATATATAATACCATTTGATACTAGTACATACATTACAAGAAGCTTTTTTGCATACCTCTATTCTACTTCACAAGGCTAGTCCATTAATTATCACTTCAAGAATATGACCTTAACCATCCATAAATATAAAGGAAACCACACGCCAATCCAACACACCTGAGTAGAATGTGGATAAAGTTAAGCATAAATAACAAGAAACTTTGAGCATTATATTCCAATAATTCAATCATTACAAAAGTGTATGTTTACAAAGTTCAACAGAACTTCTACAACAGAAGTTGATCTTGTAATTTTGCTCGGCCTCATGCATAACATCATCATCAGGGACTTAAGAACTATCAGAAGGCTTTTCTTGCTCTAGAACTAGCTCGTCAAGGTCAGCCATGTGATCTCCTGGCTCATTAGCCAATGGTGGCACATGCTCCCTTGAGGCAGGTTGAAATCTCTCTATGTCAGCAATTGCTTCTTCCCAACCTCTTGCTCCTTGTCTGGGCACTCATTCAAGCCATTAATCTGCATCCTAACGAAGCTGATGTGGGCTTCATCCTTCTCTATAACTATGCAGTCCCTGAACATTTTGAGTGCACAGGCAAGTGTCATCCCTAAAAGCAAACAAATCAATTAGAGGTGATGGAAAAAGAGTGTCAATGAGCAACATTGCAATTAGAAGTACCTATGCTAGAGAATAAGTCCAAGGTCCAATCATCATCATTAGAGAACAACTAGAGTAACCTCATTATAAGCTTTTGGGGCTTTTGATAAGGATTAACCAATGTCTTGTCCCCTACCACATGATGAAGTTTCTTTGTAACCACAGGGAACATTAGTACATTTGAAATTACATTCTCACTACAATATTCCCTGACCCTTCTTTTACTAGTTTTGTCATACTACCCGACTGTAAGGCATTCAATAGCATTAATGAACCTATGTGTGATTTACATTTGTCTTTACCCTAAAAATTAATAATTATAAGAACAATGTGACATCAAATTTCAACACAGAGACAAAAAGTAAAGACAGTACCATGTAAGACACTCAACAACATGAAACCTTGACTTTAATGTTGTTAAGACAGAGAAGGATTGGTCCTTGCTATAAAAAATGACAATCCTACAGAGTGGTGACATGATCAATTCAACAAAATTTGTCACCATCTTTCATATCTGTGGGTGCTTGAATGGCTCATCATCCTTAATGGAACCACTCATTCTAAAGCCATATGGGATATCTAGTATTAGAAGGGAATAATGTTTCTTAGATACTATTGTACATATGTTATTTACATCATGCCAATATACATTGTAATACAATGGCCTTAGAGGGTGTATGGGATTTGAAAAACACCTTAGTTTGGAGGAATCATCCTTGAACTCCATCTCATTTGCCTTTATTCTAGGCTTCTTGTGCATTGCCCTTTGGATATGCGCCAGGAATGCAGCAAGATAGTCTTCATTGGTCTCACCACTCTTCTTATTTCAAGGTTTCTACAAACAAAGGAGGAGCATCAACTCAAAGATTGATACAAAGTGAAACATACATGAATGGTGCCAATGCTTAGCATTGAATAAACCGATAAATTCTTTGATAGGAAATTGAAATGATTCAATGGATAAAGCCCCGAATCCATTTCACCTACTTCAAGTCGATGCTTGGCATTGACTACTTATGAGAAGCAATACCTGACATCGACTTTGTGCTCAACCCCGATGCCTAGTATTGGAATTCCAGTGAAACTTGATATTTGGCATTGAATTTTGACTGAGACTCGATGTCAAGCATAGGAATTCTAGTGTCATTCGATGTTAGGCATTGACTTTTAGCATGTCTATTCATATAGGTCGATGCCCCGTATCGAATAGCACCAACTATTAGACAAATAGTCATACTAAATTCTAATGAGAAAGAGAACTCACCCAATCACAAAACAATATAAAGTATTTTGATAGTTCTTTGTGTGAGGAGGTGTTCAGGTACTTTTCCTGGAATTCATTCCATGTGAAGCACCCAAGCCTTCTCAACATTACCCCTTGAATCTTCATATAAACCTTCTGACTGTATTGTGAAGTTTGGAGCTACATGATAAGTTACTGAAGGAGCAAGTGTAACCAATCAATGACAAGCTTTGACTTATTATTTAGTTCTATGAACATCTCCTCAAGGCTCAAGTCTTTTGAAATTTCCCTTAATAATGTCAAAATTATCAAAGTGTTATCCTTAATGCCTTGCAAAGCTCTCCAAGGTGTTAACTTCGTATCCCCAACAGCCTCTTCAATTGAGAGACTAATTTTCTTTCCCTTTCCCTTTACATCCACCTGAGGATCTAGCTTTGCCTTCTTTTGTTTCTGGTCTTTCAACTCCTTGTTCTCCCACATTATGAAAATTTTATAATGGAGCTTCCAAATTTCCCCTGTCTTGAAGGTTAGTTAGAACCATGGGTCAAACTTACGGAATGCATCTGACTTCACATTGTCATCCACTACAATCCCAACCTCTATCAGGGAGTGCTCTCTCAAATTTAGATGAATCCTTCCACCATCTGCCCTCAGGGCATCAACATACTCATGGTGGAAGAAACAGATACGCTCAATGGACGAAATCTTTTTCCTATAATCATTGTCATTGTTGTGGTCCCAAGCTAGGAGCTTTGCCTCCTTTGTAGTCAAACCATTCTAGATCTTATAGTTTGCATACATGAAGAAGTATGTGGTTGGATGCTCTTTTACAAGTTGTCTTCAAGCCTCTACAAAGTGTGATCGTCCAATAACATAATATGTGTAGTCCCCACACAATTGGGGTCGTTGAATTCGTCCACCCAAGTGTACTCGTTTGGATCGACCATTACCGAGAATGGCACAATAATTTCATGTGGGTTTATCTTCGACTTCTTCTTAAGATTCTGCACATGGAGATTATGGGGCTCCCTTATCTCAAGAGGCCTCCTTCCTATAAGTGGGTCAATAGGGGGTTTGTGGATGATGGTAGTACAACATCCTCTCTAATATTATTCTATTTAGTGAGCAAAATCCTAGATGCAAGCTCTCCACCAGGGGCAACTATGTCATCCTAAGAGTCTGAGCTATCTATTGATTCCACATCAGTGGACCTTGTAGTCTTCTTCTAGGGTTGCTTCTGTATGGGTTGCTTACCCTTTAACTTTCTAGGTGTCATCTTTTGTTGCTAGCTTGGCATGATATGTCCCTGTATCCATGGCAAGAGATTCACAATCAAATAGTCCGAATCCCTACAAATCTCAGCAAGCATCTTTAGCACACAACATTCTAGACATAGAAGTTCCATTTTGAAAATTGCATTCTTTAATCCTTTTGAAGTCTCCACTAGGAAAGGAAGGTTATCTAAGGCCTCATCTTCATAGTCCACCTTGAACACTAGGCCATATTGAAAAACTTGGGTGGTGGTAATCTTTCCCCTCCCATAGGCCCCTGCAAATACAAGCAGGGTGGCATTTTTCTCTTCTACAAGCTTCTTCTTCTTCCTTGTGTTGTTTGCGTGCTTCCTCAAAGAACTTGGAGAAGCTTGTAGAAGGTAGAAAAGTGCGTTTTGAAGCGACGAAGTTTGGTAAAGCCAACCGGCACAAGACCAACCCTTGAGCTTATGGAGACTCAAATAGACCTTATAGGCATGCAATAAGTGCAAAGAAATGCACTATGTGCTTTGGAGCATCAATGAGAATGAGTCCATACAAAACAGATAAGTTCGCGGGTCGACTAGCTCAAAAACTTACTATCTATGGAAGAGACAATGAACTTCAAATGCCCATAGCGACCAGCATGATTACAATTAGAAAGAATCCTTTTATGGGAGTGATACACATAGGGTTGAGTGTATGGAATGCACAAAAGTATAAGGAATAAGAAAAATATGCTATAGGAATGAATGCGACATTCACCGGTGGTACTTCCTATTTTTTAGGAATACGTAGAGATTGACCCCGAGACAGAAAAAATCAGATTTCTCCCAATCTACTGAACCAAATGCTATGAAAATTTTATAGGCATAAACTAGACACTTATATCTTTCCAATGAGCCATCTTGAACTCAATTTGGAGCTCTGAAGAGAGAGAGCAGCAGCCTCTGCAAGATTACTGTTGGCGAAGAAGATGATGCAGAGAATTGAAGGAGCAAGACAATGATGGTCACAATTGTATGTATATTGCTTCCATGTATTGTACAAGTAATTCCAAGTCTTTATATAGACTCTAGGAGTGTTCCGCGACTTTTACAAGTTGAATTTTAATTCAAATGAAGGTGGGAATGGTTGTTGGAGGGAATCAGTTCACTTTCCTACAATCTAGGAAAAGTGAAGATCTAGTTTGATCTACTTTTAGGTGATTGATTGCTTGATTGAATGCAACTTCAACCACCACAAATTCGTGCAATTTGGGCTCTATATTTCTACCTTTACATGTGTAAAGCTCAAGACTTTTACAACGGTAAATGAACCATCAAAAAATCTCTCAAAAAATACAACAAATGAGCATAAGAAAAAGACTCTCCAATGGATATTCTTTCGACGCGATAGCCTTTGATATAGATCAAATCCACCTCAAGCATAGTGTAAGCTTGATGTTCCAACAGCTCCCCCTCAAGCTAAAGTATGCTTGCGTCTTCATTCTGTGATAGGTTGAATACCTGCCATAGCTTTGAATCTACAAATCTTTACTCCATCAAGTGCCTTCGTCATCATATCTGCTACTTGCTTTTCAGTTGGAACAAAAGAAATTTCAATCTCCTTTGCCATGAGCTTTTCCCTAATGAAGTGGTAATGGACTTCTATGTGCTTGGTTCTCGCATGGAAAATAGGATTTGCCACTAGATGCATGGAACTTACATTATCTCCAAATATGTGAGGTTTGGAACTCACTAGTCCCAAATTTGTATACAATGCTTTTAACCATATTGCCTCTTGAGTTGCTATGGTCAAGCCTCTGTACTCTGCTTCAGTTGAAGATAAAGCAACTGTTGGTGCTAGATGCATGGAACTTACATTAACTCCAAATATGTGAGGTTTGGAACTCACTAGTCCCAAATCTGTATACAATGCTTTTAACCATATTGCCTCTTGAGTTGTTATGGTCAAGCCTTTGTACTCTGCTTCAGTTTAAGATAAAGCAACAGTTGGTTGCTTCTTGGAACTCCATGACACTAGCTTCGAACCTGCAAATGCTAAGTAACCAGATGTACTTTTTCTATCATCCTTAGCTCCTGCCCAATCTGCATCTGAGTAGATTTTGATATCCAAATCTGAAGAGTAAGGATAGAATACACCTTCGTTGATTGTACCTTTGAGATACTTAAGTTCTCTCTTAGCCACATCCATGTGTGGTCTTCTCCGTGAGTGCATGAACTGACTAAGCACTCCCACACTATATGAGATGTGTGCCCTTGTATGAGTAGCATATATCAAGCTACCTACCAAGCTTTGATACTCTTTAATGTCTTCAATTTTCTCAACTTCATGAACACTAAGTTTATGATTCATCTCCAAAGGTGTACCTGTAGGTTTAGTGTTCTCCATTTTGAACTTGAGAAGAAGATCCTGAATGTATCTTCTCTGAGTCAAATACATTCCTTCATCTGTATATATCACCTGTATACCTAGGAAATATGTGAGCTTACCTAGGTCACTGATTTTGAACTCCTCTTGCATGTGTCTCTTGATCCTTTGAATGCCATTTAGATCATCACTTGTCACAATAATATCATCTACATATACACATAGATAGATAACCTCATTGTGATCTCTTTTGATGAATAGAGAAGGATCTGAGCTGCTAGCTTTGAACCCTTGATCTTGAAGATATGTAACCAACCTGTAATTCCAAGCTTTAGGAGCTTGTTTCAATCCATACAATGCTTTCTTAAGTCTACAAACATAAGATGGATGATTAGGGTTTTCAAAACCTGGTGGTTGTGACATGTATACCTCTTCACTTATCCAACCATTTAAGAATGCATTTTTTACATCAAGTTGGAGGAGTCTCCAATTCCTTGCAGCAGCAACACTTATCAATGTCCTGATTGTAGTCATCTTTGCAACCGGTGACAATGTTTCCTCATAGTCTATACCATGAATTTATGAGCATCCTTTGGCAACTAATCTTGCCTTGTACCTGCAAACTAATCCATCTGAATTTCTTTTAACTTTATATACGCATATGCAACCAATTACCTTTTGATTCGGAGACATTGGAACCAAATCCCAAGTGTCCATCTCCTTCAATGCATCTATCTCTTCGTTCATGGCCTATGCCCAATTAGGATTTCCCTTTGCCTCTTCATAGGTTGAGGGTTCCTCTGAAATAGAGTCTTTTGCCAAGTAGATTGAATGCTTTGTAACAAATGTGGAATCATATCCATACCTTTCTGGTTGTTTCTTCTCTCTTCCTGATCTTCTAGGTGCTTGTTTGGAGCATTCTCCAACCTCTTGCATCTTTGCTTTGCCTCTTGATTTCCATAGCTTGTAATCCTTTTCTCTTTCATCTTGGTCATTTTCTGTATCACGTCTTGGATCCTGGACCTGTGTATCATGCTTGCTTCCTAATTGATGAGAGTCAGAATCAAGATCATATGGTAGTGTTACCTTTTGTTTGTCTTCATCATACCAAGACCTATGTTCTTCAAACACAACATCTCTACTTGTAGTGAATTGCTTGGTTGAAGGATTGAAGAACCTGTAACCCATCTGAGTTGAATCATATCCAATAAACACTGCCTTTGTTGCCCTTTCATCTAGCTTACCTCTTATTTGTGATGGTACATGAACATAAGCTAAACAACTAAAAACCTTGCAATGTCCAAGACTAGGTTTTCTTCCATGCCATGCTTCATAAGGAGTCATACCTTGAAGTGATTTGGATGGTAGTCTATTGGCAAATGGATAAATAGAAAAGGAGAACCAGCCCTTACAACAGAGAGCAAAATATTTCCAACAGAGCCTACACACAGAGAGAGATATCAATCACACAACTTCACTAAAATGAATGTTGCTCCCAGATTACTCAGAGAATGCTCCAGAGACTTTGTGAGCATAAAATAGACTCTAATAGCTATCCAATGAGACAAGAATTACATCAAATGGATACAATATGAGGGAGAACCAATGCTAACAACTCAGGGGTAGAGAGTTGCAACACTGCCTGCGCACACACATAGATATGCCTACTAAAAGAAAACAAACAAGCAAGCAAGGGGCTAGCTTAAGCAAGGGGCTTGCTTATCACAACTCCAGCACTTAGTGCTCACTTTACATGAGCTAAAACTCCAAGAAGATGGGCCAAAAGAAGTCGGGATACATGCTCCTTTTATAGTGAGAAGTGTGCCCCTAAAATCTAGGAACTACCTTTCCAAATGAGCCTCCTAACTTGGAGGATTTAGTTGAGATGAATTGGGGAGTGGTTGAGTGAATTTTCTTGATGGAATCTCGTGGCTTTTGGCTTCCTTTGATTGCTCCACATTTCCATAAAATATTCCCCACGAATTTGTAGCTTGAAGCTTGACTTTTAACACTCCCCCTCAAGCTTCAATTCTTCATCCTCATCCAAGCTCCTTCATGTTGATGCTTTGCTTGAATTTTGAAATCTTCATTCCATCCAAAGCCTTTGTAAACATGTCGGCAACTTGGTCCTTGGTACCAATATGATGTACTGAAACTTCCTTCGATATCACCTTTTCCTTTATGAAGTGATAGTGCACTTCAATATGCTTGGTTCTAGCATGATAGACAGGATTCGATGCTAGATGAATGCTACTCATATTGTCACAAAAAATTGGATATGTGTCAACCTGCAAATTAAGCTCCATAAATAACTTCTTAATCCACATTAGCTCACATGTGACTTGAGCCAAAGCTCTATACTCAACCTCGGTGGAAGATAATGCCACCGTGGGTTGCTTCTTTGAAATCCATGAGATGATCTTGCTACCTAGCATGACTAGGTAACCACTTCTTCTATCCTCCTTCAAACAGGCCCAATCCGCATCAGAATAAGCTTTGACCTGCATATCATCATCAAATGAATAGAAAAATCCTTCATTTATAGTGGCCTTGAGATATCGTAACATTCTTCTTGCAACTTGCAAGTGTGTAGTCCTTGGACTATGCATAAATTGTGATAACACTCCAACTCCATATGCTATGTCGGGCCTAGTTATTGTGGCATAATTGAAAGATCCTACAATAGATCGATACAAGGTTACATCCTCTAATGGCTCTCCATCAATGGAGCTTTGCTTTACATTAACTTCCATGGGATTTGAAATAGGCTTGCAATGTAGCATCCCAAACCTCTCAAGTAGGTCTAGAATATACTTCCTTTGTATGAGTATAATACCTTCTTCTTTGTATACAACTTCAATGCCAAGAAAATACCTAAGATCTCCAAGATCAGAGATCCTAAACTCCTTTCCAAGCTTTGCCTTGATCTCCTCAATGCCCTTTGTATCATTACCTGTAATGATAAGATCATCTACATACACGCACATGTAGACTACAAGTTCTCCTCTTTGTTTGATGAAGAGAGATGGATCCGCCTTGCATTGATTGTAACCACATTTGATCAAATAGTCCACCAATCTTTGGTTCCAAGCCCTTGGAGCTTGCTTTAGGCCATAAAGTGCCTTCTTCAACCTACAAACATGATGTGGAAACTCTTTATGAACAAAACCTAGTGGTTGCTCCATGTATACCTCTTCTTCCAAGTCTCCATTGAGAAAGGCATTCTTGATATCCAATTGGAAAAGCTTCCATCCTTTGCTAGCAGCCATTGCAATGAGTGTCCTAATGGTGCTCATCTTTGCCACGGGGCTGAATGTCTCTTCAAAGTCCACTCCATAGGTTTGTGCAAAACCCTTGGCCACCAATCTTGCTTTGAACCTAGAAATAGATCCATCTGAATTCCTCTTTACTTTATACACCCACTTATTACCTATTACCTTCATGTTATCCTTCTTGGGCACTAGAGTCCATGTTTGATTCTCCTCAAGTGCGTCGATCTCTTCTTGCATTGCCTCTTTCCATTCGGTGTACCTGCTTGCATCTTCATAGCAATCGGGCTCATGATCTTCTACTACTTTGTTCATATATGCATAATGAGTTGCCATGTATGAATCATAAGTAAACCTTTGAGTTGGATACTTAACTCTAGAAGACTTCCTTTCTTCACCTTTTGGAGGAATAAACCTCCTTTGCCTTGGGAACTTGATCTCTTTCTTTGACATGGCTTCTTTCTCCATCATGTGTCCTTCATCATCTTCAACTTCATTACCTTCTTCATCCAACTCCACCAATGTTGCTTTGCCTTTGTTGATTGATTGTGCTTCATAGCTTGATGAAGATCTCCCCCTCCATGGTGAGTTCATGCTTGAACTATCTTCATTGATGGAACACCTTGGGCCGCTTAGCTCTAGGTCGATTTGTTCTTCATCATGTCCATGCTTTTCTTCTTCATAGTCCTACATACAATCATACTTCTTATACCAAGGGAGTAGCTCATCAAATGCTACATCCCTTGATATCCTCAAGTCCTTTGTGTTTGGGTTGAAGCACCTGTAACCTTTATGATCATTTGAATATCCTAGAAACACACACTTTTCTGCCTTTGGTTGTAGCTTGTGCCTCAATTCACTTGGCACATGTACATAACAAGTACATCCAAATATCTTCAAGTGGGAAAGATCAGGTTTCTTACCATAATAGGCTTGATATGGTGTCAAGCCATGGATCCCTGAGGTAGGAGCCCTATTCATAAGATACACGGCGGTATTTGTTGCATCACTCCAAAACATGTTAGGTACATTCATCTCATTAAGCATTGCTCTAGCGATCTCGGCAATGTATATATTCTTTCTCTCTGCTACTCCATTTTGTTGGGGTGTGTACCTGCATGTTACTTGCCTCTTGATGCCTTGATCCATTAAAAAATCAGAAAACTCATTGGAGAAATATTCTCCCCCTCGATCGGACCTTAGCTTCTTGATATATGTACCTGTTTCCTTCTCTACCATTGCCTTGAATGCTTTGAAACATGTAAACACATCTGATTTGTTTTTGATGAAATAAACCCAAACCATCCTTGTGCAATCATCTATAAAAGTGACAAAGTACTTGTTACCTCCAATGGATTGCTCTTTGGTTGGCCCCCACACATCTGTATGTATCAACTCCAATGGATGTTGGCTTATGTAGCCACTCTTCTTGAATGGAAGTCTCGCTTGCTTCCCTAGTTGACAAGATTCACATAAATGCTTCATACCTTGTCCTTGGAAGTTGGGAAGACCTTCAACCAGCCTCTTGAATTGCATTTCCTTCATTCTTTGTATGTTGATGTGACCTATCCTCTTGTGCCACAAGTCCAACTCCGAAATCCTCTTGTTTCCATATGTGAAGTAGACATGTTGAGTGGAATGAGAATTTACCTCCAAAGTGAAGAGTCTCCCTTGCTTCTTTCCTCTTGCTATGACCTTGTAACCTTGCTTAGGGTTCTCCACAAAGCATCCACCTTTGTTGAACCTTACTTGATAGCCTCTTTCAACCATTTGCCCAACGGACACCAAGTTCTTTGTGATAATTACCTTGGCCTTTGTATGAAGAACCTTGATTATAGCTCCTTTGGTTTCCTCCTTGGTAGCAATCTCTAGCATAGTGGCCAAACTTGCCACATATGTAACATCCTTCGCCATCTTGATTCCTGTTTTGTTGATGTCGTGCTCCTCTTCCTCTTGTTCTTCCTCTCCCTCTTTGTGATGAGGTGCCTTGGTCATGTCCTTGATTGCTTGAGTGGCCTTGCCTTCCTCCAAACCTTCCTTTGCCCCTTCCTTGTCCTCGTATTCCTTTTCCCCTTTGATTACCTGCATAGAAAACTTGTGCATCCTTGCTTTTAGTTGAACTTCCACCTATGTTCATTTCTTCGGTGACCATGAGAGCAACCAATTGATCAAAATCGGGAAGATTATCCCTTACATATACTGAAGTGGTAAAGGGTTTCCACTTCTCATCATCTCTCAAACCATTGAGAGTATAAGCCACAAGATCGTCATCGTCTACGTGGCTTCCAATGGATCCCAATGCATCTGATAACTCCTTGACCTTAAGTATGTAGTCATTTATGCTACTCCCTGAGCTCTTCCTAAGGTTGTTGAGCTCATTCTTGAGTTGGATCTTCCTTGCTTTGGTGCTTGTTGAATAAAGCCTTTCGAGTGTCTCCCATACCTTCATGCTTGAATCCAAGTCTTGGATATGGCCGATCATGCTATTGCTAATGTGTTGGGAAAGGATAAAGATAACCCTCTTGTCTCTTTCATTCCATTCCCTAAAGGCCCTTCTCTGGTCATTGGTTGGATTCTCATCCAACCTAGGTCTTGGTTCACTTCCACTAATCAACCCCCAAAGGCCCTTGCCCATAAGATAGTTGGAGACCCTAAATCTCCATGGTTGATAGTTCCCTTTGTCTAGCTTTTCAATTTGAGTGTTGAAGTCTCCCATATCTAGTCTTTGATACTTGACCTAGCCCTTGGCTAATGCTCCAATGTGTGTAAAATGAAAATGAGGCTCTGAGGTTACCTCAATCCAAAGCTTTCCTTAGATGGACACCTTGTGCTCTTGAAACTTTGAGTAGAAAAGCTCCCCCTTGATGTGAGCTACCTCCAAGAAGCTTTTGTTGATGCAAATCTTCAACCACCAACTCCAAGAGGTCTTCTTGCTTGTATGTGATTCCTCCAAGATGCCCAAATGCTCTGATACCACTGATGGGGGAAGTATCTCAACCCCTAAGCAACGACGAAACGTGAATGACCTCCACAGGTATCCTTCTTTGACCTCTGCACACCAAAAGTGCTCTTACTCAGAGCTTATGCAAAGAACTCTAGTGAGCTTTTGTAGACCTGTAGTAGACAACAAGAGCTTTCCAACAAGACAAATTTTACTTCAAATGGATGCTTACACAAAGAGAAACAATGTCTACAACATGAGCTAGTTGAATGCTCACAACTGCTAGTCAAACAGAGACCTCACTTCACTCCAGCAAGCTTTTCTCAGAGATTATACCGAGAATGAATCTCAAACTTGGGTCAACTTTAGAGCACTCCAATAGCTACCCAGTGACACCAAAATCATAGCAAATGGATAAATAGAAAAGGAGAACCAGCCCTTACAACAGAGAGCAAAATATTTCCAACAGAGCCTACACACAGAGAGAGATATCAATCACACAACTTCACTAAAATAAATGTTGCTCCCAGATTACTCAGAGAATGCTCCAGAGACTTTGTGAGCATAAAATAGACTCTAATAGCTATCCAATGAGACAAGAATTACATCAAATGGATACAATATGAGGGAGAACCAATGCTAACAACTCAGGGGTAGAGAGTTGCAACACTGCCTGCGCACACACATAGATATGCCTACTAAAAGAAAACAAACAAGCAAGCAAGGGGCTAGCTTAAGCAAGGGGCTTGCTTATCACAACTCTAGCACTTAGTGCTCACTTTACATGAGCTAAAACTCCAAGAAGATGGGCCAAAAGAAGTCGGGATACATGCTCCTTTTATAGTGAGAAGTGTGCCCCTAAAATCTAGGAACTACCTTTCCAAATGAGCCTCCTAACTTGGAGGATTTACTTGAGATGAATTGGGGAGTGGTTGAGTGAATTTTCTTGATGGAATCTCGTGGCTTTTGGCTTCCTTTGATTGCTCCACATTTCCAAAAAATATTCCCCACGAATTTGTAGCTTGAAGCTTGACTTTTAACATTCTTTACCTTCTTTGTGGCTTAGATTCATGAGAAGCAATGAGTCTTCATGTGGTTGATCTTCTGAATAATTGTTGTAGTCCCTTCTATTATAGCTTCTATTGTTATTGTTGAAGTTGTGTCCACCTCTGCCTCTATTGCTGCCATATCCACCTCTTCCACTTCCTTTCTGGGTCTTCCCATTGAACCAGCAATTCTGAGTGGTGTGGTTGGTCTTATCGCATATGGCACAAGGTTGAACATTCTAAACTTTGGCTTTGTCTTGCTTTGGTCCTTTCTTCTTCCCTTTCCACTTGCTCTTGCTTGCAAAGTTGGCTTGGGAAGTCTCTTCTTCATCTTCTTCCTTCTTCTTGCCTTTCTGCTTCTTATCCTTCTTATCTGTATATAGAGCACTAGTTGAATTACCATGATAAGAGTTACCTTCCTTTATGCTATTGTTGGCTTCTTGATTGAAGAGTTGTCCAAGAAAGATGTTGAAGTCTGGAGTTTGCACATCCATGATGAGATCATAAGCCGTCCTGAAGGATTGCCATTGCTTATCACTTCGAATGCCATTGAGAATTTGCCTCATGATGAACTCTTCTTAAATCAGCTTTCCAATGGATGCTAACTGATCCGCAACCTCTTTGACCTTGGTAACAAACTCTGTGATGGTTTGTTTAGGCATCTTCTTCATTTGGTTGAACTCGTTCCAAAGATGATTCTTTTTTGCTTTGGTACTAGCAGAAAAGAAAGTCTCGAGGGCATCCCAAGTCTCTTGAGATGTCTTGCATCCTCTAATATGTGGTAATAGAAAGTCAGAGATAGAGTTTAGTATGTAGGACCTTGCTTGAGCATCCCTTGTGCACCAAAGTGTGAGCTTACCTGTCTCCTCTTGTGTAAGTCCTCCTTTGGATCTTGGAATAGGCATAGCTTCATCACCTTCTACAATTCCATAAAGATTTCTACCTTGCAAATAGGCCTCCATTCTGATTTGCCAAGCCGCGTAGTTGTGTCGATCAAGCTTCTCGATCATTGAGGGAAAGCCGTCACCCATCTTGATCTAGCTCTGATACCACTGAAAGAACTTGGAGAAGCTTGTAGAAGGTAGAAAAGTGCGTTTCGAAGCGACGAAGTTTGGTCAAGCCAATCGGCACAAGACCAGCCCTTGAGCTTATGGAGACTCAAATAGACCTTATACGCATGCAATAAGTGCAAAGAAATGCACTATGTACTTTGGAGCATCAAGGAGAATGAGTCGATACAAAACAGATAGGTTCGCGGGTCGACTAGCTCAAAAACTTACTATCTATGGAAGAGACAATGAACTTCAAATGCCCATAGCGACCAGCGTGATTACAATTAGAAAAAGTCATTTTATGGGAGTGATACACATAGGGTTGAGTGTATGGAATGCACAAAAGTATAAGGAATAAGCAAAATATGCTATAGGAATGAATGCGACATTCACCGGTGGTACTTCCTATTTTTCAGGAATACGCAGAGATTGACCCCGAGACAGAAAAACTCAGATTTCTCCTAATCTACTGAACCAAATACTATGAAAATTTACAGGTGTAAGCTAGACACTTATACCTTTCCAATGCGCTATCTTACACTCAATTTGGAGCTCTGAAGAGAGAGAGCAGCAGCCTCTACAAGATTACTGTTGGCGATGAAGATGATGCAGAGAATTGAAGGAGCAAGACCAAGATGGTCACAAGTATATTTATATTACTTCCATGTATTGTACAAGTAATTCCAAGTCTTTATATAGACTCTAAGAGTGTTACACAACTTTTACAAGTTGAATTTGAATTCAAATGAAGGTGGGAATGGTTGTTGGAGGGAATCAATTCACTTTCCTACAATCTAGGAAAAGTGAAGATCTAGTTTGATCTACTTTTAGGTGATTGATTGCTTGATTGAATGCAACTTCAACCACCACAAATTTGTGGGATTTGGGCTCTATATTTCTACCTTTACATGTGTAAAGCTCAAGGCTTTTACAACGGTAAATGAACCATCAAAAAATCTCTCAAAAAATACAATAAATGAGCATAAGAAAAAGAACTCTTGAACGGATATTCTTTCGACGTGATAGCCTTTGATGTAGATCAAATCCACCTCAAGAATAGTGTAAGCTTGATGTTCCAACACTTCCTAAGACCTTGAACTCCAACAATTGGTATCAGAGGAGGTCCTCACTTCATCTAGGGTGTCATTGACACCCCTCTGATCACAATCTCAAAATCGCACGAAATTCTGTGAACATACTCAAGATGATTAGGAGATCAAAATAGCTTTGCATTTGTGAATCCAAAATCGTGATATGAGCTCGTTTTAGCCTCCGAATGCACTATAGCAATGCTTGTGCAAGTTATTTTGTCTTTTTGTGCCAAAGATATATATAGGTTTTGGTTTGCCAATATAAATTTCTTGAAGTCTACTACAAGTTCAACAAAACTCAGTAGGATAGTTCTGCTCAACTTTTTCTGCATTAGGGTATTTTAGTCAGTGGCCATAGCTGAAAGCATTGATGTATTCCATATGTTCAATGTTGAGGATAAGTTGGACGGTACCAATTACCCACTATGGGCTTATATGATGTGTCATGCATTGGTCGTAAAAGGCCTATGGAATATTGTGTAGGGTGTTGAAAAACATCCTAAAATATAGGTATTGAAGCTGATGCGATGGCATCAAAGATGGTGATATTCTACAGAATACTGTTGGTGATGCGATTTTTGTTGCATCTACTGTAGAGCAAGTTTGTTTGGATGGTAGAGATTCTTAAACACGTGCATTGATAGTCTTGTCTATCAAACATGCCATTATTCCTCACAATTGCACTTGCAAGATAGTTAAGGATGCTTGGGATACAATTACCACTTTATACTAAGCAAGGAATGAGGTTCATGTTGCTTACGTCCAAAAATAGTTGGAGAGTGAGCACATGAATGAAGGAGATTCCATGGACAATTTTCTGACAAAGATCAAAGATTTGAAGAAACAATTGATTTCTGCTGATGAAGTCTTGCCTGACAGTTCACTTGTGCAGACTGTTTTCAATGGTCTTCCTGATTCATATCATAGTTTTTCTTCCACTCTTCATTTGATGATGATGGCAATCCAAATGCCTAAACGTTTGAGGAGTTAGTCTCTATTATGTTGTAAAACATCATGGTAGAGTGCCATATAAACCTAAATAGAATGGCCTTGCTAAAAGGAAGGACATGTCAATCATTGAGGTGATGAGGTGTATGTTCAAGAGTCAAGGCGCTTTACCACATAGTTTATGGCTTGAGGTTGTTATGTGTGTAGCATATGTACTTAACAGGTGTCCCACTAAAGTGTTTAGTCTATCACTCCATATGAGGCTTCACATGGTCGCAAGCCATATGTTTCTCACCTCCATGTCTTATGTTATTTGGCATATGCATTAGTGTCTGAACAACAATGTACAAAATTGGATGATAAAGCAATGAAATGTATTTTTCTTGCGTACAGCTCTGAAAGCAAAGGCTATTGTCCATATCATCCACAAATTAAATGCATTTTGGTTAGCCGTGATGTTGTTTTTGTGCAAGATGCAATTCAACCATTACTTTCATGTACTAAGGAGACATGAGTTAGTTCCAAAGATGTATATGACACTTTGCTACCTCTTTTCACAAGTAGACAGTCCAGTGCTCATCCAAATGTGGGAATTTCTCAGCCTTTACAGGTTTCATGTGATGATGTAGATCATTCCATTTCTGATGTAGATTTACATGACGCACTTGTTGATGAGAGAAACAATCTAAAGGAGGCAAAGACTATGCCTAATGGTTGGTGCATACTTTGCTATATAGCAAATTAGATGTAGCTCTATCACTTGTACTCATTCAGGCTCTCATCGTGCTTCTTTTGCATCAGATTCCTATGCTATGGCTACCTCTTAGTCTTTGTGATGAGAATGAGCCTGTTTCCTTTGATGAAGCACAAATTTCAAAAACTTGGATGACTACTATGCAATCAGAATATGATGCTATTATGAAAAATGGTACATGTTCTTTATGTGACTTACCTCTGGGCAAGAAGGCCATTGGCGCTAAGTGGGTATACAACTTAAAGCATAATCTTGATGGAATAGTTTACAGGTATAAGGTTGGGCTTGTCAAAAAAAGTTATGCTCAAGAAAGAGGCATTGATTTTGATGATACCTTTGCTCTTACATGTTGGATGAATATTGCTCATAGCATCTCTACACTTGCAGCTCATCATGGTTGGAATGTACATTGGTTTCACATTAAAACTGCATTTTTGAATGGGGACTTGCATGAAGAAGTGTATGTTTGTCAGCCCCATGGTTTTGTGCAAGAAGGGCATGAAACCAAAATGTGCAAGTTGAAAAAGGCATTATATGTTTTGAAACAAGCACCAATTGTTTGGTATGAAAAGATACATGCTTACTTGATTGCACATGGTTTTGAGAACAGTCCAACTAAGAGCACCTTATGCATTAAACTTGAAAATGATGTGCTTTTGATCATTGTTGTCTATGTTGATGAAATGCTACTCAATATTCCTAATGAGGAGAATATTGTTGATTTAAAGGCTGATTTGCATGCCTCATTTGAGATGTTAGATTTGGGGCACTTTCGTCAATATTTGGACATTTAGCTTATGCAAGTTGATGGCAGACTAGCTTTGTATCAAATGAGATATATTGACACATTATTGAAGTATTTTGGCCTTGAAGACTACAAACCTATTGCCACTCCTATGGAGACAAGTTTACGATTGAGTCTTAATGATGCTAGAGATGCATTTGATGTTGTTCTCTATTAGCAAGCTGTTGGATGCTTGATTTACTTATGCATTACTCGACCACATATTCAGTTTGTTGTCTCAAAGATGAGCAGGTTTATGCATTGCCCAGGTCTCAAGCATTGGCTGGCGGTTAAGTGCATCTTTTACTACTTGAGTGATACCTGACTACTTGGATTGTTTTATCCCAAGGGGGGATCACTACCACCAAATTTACATGCTTTTTCTCACTCTAACTAGGCTGGTTTCTATGACACTCGTGTGTACACCAGTGATTTTTGCTTCATGCTTGGTAGCTCATGCATATCTTGGTTAAGCAAGAAGCATCCTACTTTGGGCACTTCTAGTTGTGAGGCTTAGTATAGGGTAGGTTTCACATGACTATTGAGTGCGTGTGTGTGTGGTGTTGGAGAACCAATCACAAATTGGACATAAATTTGAAGGTAAAAGTCTAACAAGAAAAGCAGATGCCTATGTGAAGGGACAATTTCACACATGTACTATATTTGTAAAGTTATACTTAACTTTAGTTCTAGAATTTTCAAAAGTCACAAGATTGAGAAAATCTCTATAAGTTAGTTTGTATCAACAGACACGGTGAGTGTGAGAGAGAGAGAGAGAGAAAGATAGATTTTGTATTACTCCATATAGTCGGGCTTCTCTGAGTAAGAAAGCACCCTTTACTTTAAGAGTGCAAGGGAACATTGTTCAAGCTTTGCTCACACATGGTGAAGGAGTGATTATAGAACCTGATCTCTGGCATAAGAGATTATGTCATTTCAATGAAAGAGGAATTAAAGCTATGGTTGCAAATCACTGTGTACTAGGATTACCAAATGTGCAGAGTCAACACATGATTTATAAATGTGAAGCATGTCAGATGGGAAAAGCACACAAGTTACCATTTCAGAAGAAAGGATTCAAACATGATGGAGTACTAGAGCCTATTCATACAGATGTATGGGGACCAACAATAGAAGTATCTATGAGTGGCTCAAGGTATTATGTTCTTTTCATTGATGATGCTACAAGATGGATAACTCTGTATGTTTTGAAGGAAAGATCAGAAGTGTTTGGAGCTTTCAAGAAATTTCATGCATATGCAGAGAGAGTCACATGTTAAAAGCTTAAGAGACTGAGGGGGGGAGAATACTTCTCCCAAGAATTCAATGGTTATCTTTGGAATGCATGTATTAAGAGAGAAATAAAATGCAAGTATACACCACAACAAAATGGTGTAGCAGAAAGAAGAAATAGGACTTTGGTTGAGTTTTCTAGAGCTATGTTGAAGGAGAAGAATTGTCCAAATTATCTTTGGGTTGAGGCTATAAATACAGCTACATATCTTGTACAACTCTAAATGGAATGACTCCATATGAAGCTTGGTGGGGTAAGAAACCAACACTAGATCATTGTAAAGTGTTTGGATCAATTGCATATGCTTATGTGCCATCACAACTTAGACATAAACTTGAACCAAAGGCAGAAAAATATGTGTTCATTGGTTACGATGAAAAGTAGATGGGTTACAGGTTGTGGAATCCTCTAACTAAAAAATTTCTTATTACTAGAGATGTTACATTTGATGAACAAAAAAGTTGGTTATGCAGATCAAAGCCATGCAGTTGAAGAATTTGAAGAAGAGGTAAGAAGATGTGAGAAAGGAAAATCAATTGTGCAGGTGAATAGAGATGAAGAGTATATGCAAGCAAGTACATCCAGAAGTGGATTAACAAGAAGAAATGAAGAAGCCTGTCCGAGAAAAAGTGCTCATAGGTGATTTATTCTTGTTCAATTTTGCCTACGCTTGAAAGGTTTTGTTACTATTAGGCTCAATTTTTCAATTCCTAGTAGAATAAACTTTGAGTTGCACTCTTTAGTCCAATTCTAAACTCAAAATTAAATAATATGATCCAATTCTTTAATCCAACTCTAGCCTAAAAAATGAATGAGCTTTTGCCCCCCCCCCCCCCCCTTATTCCATGTGAAATCACGAGTCTCCTTTGACCCACCTCTTTGTCGATTGACTTCTTGGTTTCCTATCGTTCGCTATCCTCCTCTTATGTAGCTCTCAAGCACCCGGTTTTTCTTTGCATTCTCTCCTCTAAACAATCCTCCTTGAACTACGTTACTTTCCTCTATGCTTGGATTCCCTTCATAAACGAGAAACTCCCACCAAAGCAATAACGAAAATGAGTCATCCCCACTTCATCTTTCATGCTCAACATGCTCTTGGTCCTTCATCTTTCCGTATTCTTTTTTTCTGTACTCTCTCTCTCTCTCTCGGGTTTAAGAACCGACTAAACTCTCTCAATCGATATAGCCATAGCTTCCAAGAACTATGAAGGAGCCCATCCTCTTCAATGAGCAATGGGATGTCATCTGACCTCAGTATCCGGCACTCCCTCCGAAAAATTGGCTCGATTCCCCCCCTATGAGATGATGGTGAAGAGCCCATGTTTTTTCTGCTATGTCGCCACTCGTATGTCATAGTCGGAAAGTCGGTATGTCGGAGGCAAATAATGCCTCCCCTTTTTCCAAACGTAGATTAGGACCCCTTTGGGTAGCTCCCACACAATTCATTCTTCCTTTTTTCAATACTCTACATGACAAGTCTCCCCCACCCTCTCTCTTCTTCTTCATTTCTTTAGTTATTGGGTACCTTCACATGAGAACAAGCAAAGGAAAAAAACAATAAACTACAAAAGTAACTTCGCAAAAGCAAAGGGTGGCTCAATTTTGTTATACTTGCCTTTTGTCAACTCCGGACAATTCTTTCAAAGGAAGACCTTCCCACAAAACCAATCATATCAATCTTTTGGGACTGAGGCCTTTGTTGCTAGAATATCATGTGTAACAATGGTGGAAAGATATCTAGACACATATGGAGGCCCAAACAAAACATGAAGGAAGTCTTTCACGAATCTTTAGATGCAAAAATACAGATAAATCCAAAATAACAAAGAAGAAATAACATTCTCATTGTTCATATATTTAGATAGTGATGTGTGTGAGCACACTAGGACTGCCGAGGCACTTTTTTCCCTCTTTAGGAGGATTTTTCCCTCAGCTTGTATATATGCGCATAGCCCTAATGGGTTACTTATCCTTGTACATTCTAGTGGTAATACATTCAGTATTGTTTGTTGTGCTCCAAGCTTCTTCTTCTTGTTTGTGTTGTTTGCATGCTTCCCTAGACCTTGACCTCCAGCAATTGGTATCAGAGTAGGTCGCTTCATCTATGGCATTGTCGACACCCCTCACGTCACAGTCTCAGAATTGCATGAAATTTGGTGAGCATACTCAAGGTGATTAGAAGATCAAAATAACTTCACTGTGTGGTGCCGAAATCAGGATATGAGCTCATTTCGGCCTTCGAATGCACTATCATAGTGCTTGTGTAGGCAATTTCATCTTTTTGTGCCAAATATATATATTGTTTGCCAGTATAAGCGCCTCGAAGTGTGCTAAAAATTTAGCGAAACTCGTCACGGTAGTTCTATTCAAATTTTTCATATATATTCATTTTTTTGCATCAAGGTATTTTAGTCAATGGCCATGGCTAAGAGCAGTGATGTGTTCCATATGTTGGCCATTGAGGATAAGTTGGACGGTACCAATTAGCCATTGCGGGCTTATATGATGCGTCATGTATTGGTTGCAAAAGGATTATGGAATACTGTGCAGGGTGTTGAAAAACGTCCTATTAATTCACCTGCAAACATAGTTCCTGAAGGTGATGTAGATGGTGTTGAAGATGGTGATATTCTTGATGTTTCTATTCATGGTTTAGCTCTTGTTGCACCTACTATAGAGCAAATTTGTTGGGATGGCAGAGATGTTCAGGCACATGCATTGATAGCCTTGTCTATCAAACATGCCCTTATTCTTCACATTTGCTCTTGCAGACAGCTAAGGATGTTTGGGATACACTTACCACTTTCTACCAGGCAAGGAATGAAGCTCATGTTTCTTACCTCCAAAAATAGTTGGAGAGTGAGCACATGAATGAGTGAGATTCCATGGAGAGTTTTTTGAAAAAAGATCAAAGACTTGAAGGAACAGTTGATTTGTGCTAATGATGTCTTACCTAATAGTTCACTTGTGTAGACTATTCTAATGGTCTTCCCGATTCATATATAGTTTTGCTTCTACTTTTCATTTGATGATGAAAGGCAATCCAAATGCCTTAACATTTGAGGAGTTAGTCTCTGTTCTATTGCAAGAAGATCAAAGTCAAAACAGGTCCACTATGCATGTTGCAAATCGAGCTTTCATGGCTAGTTTGAAGGGCAAAGGTAAATGGAGCTCTTCTACTAGTAAGCAAAAATCTATGTTTTCTGCACAATCAAAGAAGAAAGATAGAGAAAGTATTATAAAGGAACTGATCGTGTCATAAAGAGCTGTCCGAACTTGGGATGGAACTTAAATCAATTGAATTTTCAAGTTCAAAGGATAGTTGATATGTTCCAAATTTGAAAAAAATTATGGAACTTTTGAAGATTTTTCTTTGATTTCATCCTGAGAAGTGATGAACCTCAAAGAGGTGAATAAAAATTTAGCATTTCTAGTGGCAATACATGCAATATTGTGTGTTGTGCTCCAAGATTATTTTTCTTCCTTGTGCTATTTGCGTGCTTCCACACACCTTGAACTCCAACACTCATGAGCCAATTCTAGAGAAACAGAGAATCATCTTGTCTCAATAATATTGGAATACAAATACATGTACATGTCATAAACAAGAACAACAAGAATCAAACCTTAACATTAAATAACCACTTAAGTGAACTGCTTAAGACATTTGTAATGCACCATTTAGAAAATTGCATTTCCAAAGTATAACATAAATAGGGATACATTACAAAGCCATGCATACAGGAGGCCCAAGTTGGCTTGCGGGCACTCAAAATAGTGGAATTTCTCATATGTATGTGAGCTCAAAATATTCTGACCTATGAGGCTCAATGGCTCTCGCTTTTTTATCTTATCCTATGACTAAAAGTCACCTATATATATACTCATAGAGAGAATTTGAAATTTGAATTTCCCTCACCTAAAAGTGTTCCTACACCTTAGGTGTTAATTGATTTGATTCCAACCACCAAATAATTCGTGGTTTGTGGCTTCTATCATCACGAGATTCCTCATCTCACTTCCTTTGCATTTATCCAATGAAGTAAAGTTCTTGGCTTTTACAAGAGGTGTTCATATGCTAGTCCTTAGTTAGTTGAGTGTTAATGTGAGAATTCCTAACCATTTGTTCAAGCATCTAGGCTTTCCAAATGTACCAAAAGCTCCCCCTCAAGCCTAAGATGCTTGAGTCTTCAATCATTTACTATCTCTTGCAATCCAATCATAGATTTTATCTTGTTTAATTTGCTTCCATCCAATGATTTGATCATCATATCTACACATTTCATATGAGTAGATACATAGGAGAGTTGTATCTCCTTGCTCACAATATTTTCCCTAACAAAATGATAATGAACTTCTATATGTTTGCTCCTGGCATGAAAGACAGGATTAGCAACTAGATGAAGTGAACTCGTATTATCTCCAAATATTTATGGAGTTTCAAAATCCAACCCTAAATCTGTGTATAGGGTTTTGATACACATAGCTTCTTGTGTTGCAATTGCTAACCTTGTGTATTCATCTTTAGTTGGGGAAAGGGAAAATGTAGGTTGCTTCTTTGAAGACAAAGATATGAGCTTTGTACCTATGAATGAGATATATCCTGGTGTGCTTCTTCTGTCATCTTTGGAACGTGCCCAATCTGCATCAATGAATAGCTTCACACTCAACCTAAGATGTGTAAGGGTAATATAACCTTCATTTATTGTTCCTTTCAAGTACTTCAAAATCCTTTTTGTTGCATCGATGTGTGGCTTCCCTAGAGTGTGCATGAGTTGACTAAACCCGCTCACTCCATAGCAAACATCCATTCTAGTTAGAGTAGCATAGTTTGAACTCCCAACTAGGCTTTGATAGCTTGTGATATCTTCAATGATCTCTCCTTCATGAGCACTTAATTTGTGATTGATCTCCATGGGAGTACCTGCAACTTTAGCTTCTTGCATTTTCAATTTTGCAAGCACATCATTTATATGCTTCCTTTGTGTAAGGAACATCCCTTGATCTATACAGACTACTTCCAATCCTAAGAAGTAAGTAAGCAATCCAAGATCACTTATCTTAACCTCCTCCTTCATTTGGGCCTTGACTCTTGTGATCCCATTAGCATCATCACTTGTAAGGATTATGTCATCCACATACACACATAAGTATATCACTTTAGATTTACTTTTCTTAATGAAAAGTGAAGGATCTGCTTTGCTTGATTGAAATCCTTTGTCCTACAAGAAAGTAATTAGTCTATGGTTCCAAGCTCTAGGAGCTTGCTTCAATCCATATAGAGCTTTCCTGAGTTTACATACATACTGAGGATGTGATTCATCTACAAATATAGGAGGTTGTGACATGTACACCTCCTCAAATATCCAACCACTCAAGAATGCATTTTTAACATCCATTTGATAGATGTTCAATTCTTTGAGGTAGCTACACTCATGAGTACTTTGATTGTAGGAATCGTTTCCACAGGAGAGAAATTCTCTTCATAGTCTATACCTTGGGTTTAAGAAAACCCTTTCGCCACAAGTTTTGCTTTATACCTCTTCAAAGATCCATGTGAGTTCTTCTTTAAATTGTAGATCCATCTAGATCCAATGATCTTCATGGATGGCTTCTTGGGAACCAATTCCCAAGTTTGATTTTCTTGAAGAGCTTCTATCTCTTCTTCCATCTCCTCTCTCCATTCTGGTTTCTTTTTGGCCTCTTCAAATCTTGATGGTCCTTGTAAGTTTGAATCTTGAGTATTGAAAATGGAATGCTTAGTGACTAGAGAAGTGTTCAATCCATTAGGGAAAAAAATGAACCTTGCATGGGCCTTTTGGATTAAGGAGTGATTAGTGATGGACCAATGAGAGGAGGGTGGTGGACACAGTCTATAGCCTATAAATCACTAGGCTGAAGGGGGATGAGGGGACAGGATTCCCCTATGTTCAGGTTTTGCCTCGAGAGAGAGAAAGGAATCTCGTAACTTACCTGGGCCCAAAAATTCAAAATTTTCAAAAAGTTATAAAACTCATCATAACACCATTTAATGGTCCCCCAACCACTTTTTAAGATCAAAAGTGCTATTTTTGGGTTCTAAATCAAAATCCGTGCATGAACTGAAGTGAAAAAAGTGACTTTTTCAAAATTAACTCAAAATGCACTTTTCTCCCTCCAAAACCTCACATTTTCATACCCAGGTCCCAAAAAGTCATCTCTTTCCACTACTTTCTCTCCCTAGCACACCATTGCAGCTCCTGCATCTCCATTTCTTTCTCTGTGCATCATCTTCTTTGAATTCCTACTGTCACTTCCATAGCCTGAACTCCAATGGAGAAACCTAAATCTCATAGACGTCCAAAAGATGAGGTTATCGCAATAAAATGTCACAATATCAAGGCTACATAAGGATTTTGGTTAGGACAGGAGTTCTGCAAAGGTGCATGGGTGTACATGCAACCCTCTGGTGTTGGTCCTCACCGTGTGAGAGATCGTGGAAACTTGGATCTTCATTGGAAAGGGAAGTTATTAGGCTTCAAAAAGCTCAAAAATGGTGAAACTGTTGCCATTGTACAACATGTGTTCACAATGTCAACCATGAAATTGGAAAACTCAAACAAAATGAGATATCCTATCAATTGTAAGTATTACTCATTGACTTTTATCCAAATTTCATAATATACCTAGCTAAGTTGTGTGTTATTGTAGACATATTTCCTTCTACCTTGGTGGAAGAACAACCACTTCATAGTCTTACAGGTACTTTCCAAGCATTGCATGCGGATGTTGGGTCGATATTCTTTCCACAAGCCCATCCTGCTCAGCTATTACGTGAGAGAGTTTTGTTTTACACACATACATATGTTGTACCCTCTTCATCAAATGATTTTGGCAGGTTAGAGATGATTAAGGTAGATTCTCTCTTAAAGCTCGAGTGGCCGCAACCTGATGTATGGACATTAACATCTTTGAAGCATAAGATGGTGATGGACATACACAACTCTTTGAAATTTACAAGAGTTTCAAGATCTATAGGATTACATTGGTGTGTTCATGTTCATTGTTTTGTACATTTATTTCAGATATTCACAATTCTAGAGACTTCAACAATGTTCATGTTAAAAGATATCACGTATGAGCAGGTAGAGGGTTTCCTAGGTGAAAATTGGGTACTTGTACAAGGATGCATCAAAGGGGATAGATACATTTGTAAAATTGGTGCAACAAGCATAGGATTTCGATACTTGAAATATCGTACTTCATTGTACATTAGATTCTATTATGATCGTTGGATGTGTAAACTTGGTGAATGGATACCATTACAAAGTTCTGAGGGTTTTTTAATTTCATTTGAAATTAAGATAAATCTACCCAACAACGAAATGGAAGTTATTTCAGTAAGTCATCATTGGACTCTTGCCAATGTGAGAGAACATCTAGTAATCATGGGATTTGAGGATCTGGATCAATGAAAGTTCATAATACAAGGGCATAAGGTAAGTAGCATATGGTATTTTTTCTTTTGTTTATACAAATTCTTACACTCAAATATGTTCATTTAAAGTTTTCTATTTGTCTGCAGATTGGTAAGAGGTTGGAGGATAAAATTAAAGTCCTTCTTGAATGGAGTGTGGATGGAACTCAACTTTCATTGTCATAGCTCAAGAACTATTTGAGTGCTACAGTGTACACACAACCTATGTTCCATTTATAATCCTTCGTCTGCAACAATGTATTTAACATGCAAGACATGTAGCATGTAAAATTTTTTGATCTCAATATGATGTACAATTTGCCAAATCTTTGGTTTTTCCAATGGCAATTTATTATAATTTTAAAGTTCTGAGAATTTATTTTTTCTATTGTGTTGTGGTGTATCTTATTCTGGTTAATGATTTTGTTCAATCTTTTTTATGAGCAAAAGTTTTTTTTCCGAGAGTTCTGTGCATGATTGTTTTATGTTTTAAAATGGGTCCCACTCACTTTAAAATTTTGAAACTACTATAAAAGCAACACTTATTCTCTCATTTCTCACTTTTGCAACCAAGAAGAGCTACAATCACTTGCAGAGCACGCACACAAGCTAGCATCACACGCAATGGTTGCCGCATCGTCCAGTACCCTGCAACCCAAACGTCCACGTGAACTCTTCAATGAGTTCTTGGAATCAACTGAGTTCAAAGGTCAAAACCACTTGTATGACCTACTGTCTAGAGTCCCTGATCTAGAAAAAACAATTCAACTGAACTCTGATATTCTCAAGGAAATCATAGACTTCCTTGAGTACTACATCTTGCATTTCTCTATAGAAATGCCGCCTTATGAGGGTAAATGGGTCCCATGTGACCTTCTAATCTACATACATAGAGGCGATGAAGCCTTCATGAATCGCCATAAGCGCTTCATGGCAATTGCTGAAACTGCAGGGCACTTACTAGATTACTCTATGCCATTAGTAAAAAAAACTTAACAAAAAGAAGAGGATGGGTACAAAGTACCTATTCTACATTGCAACAACATATTTTATCATTAATGAGGAGCCCAAACCTACACCTGTTGAGCTCCCCAACCTTGTCACTGGGGGTTTTTTTAAGGAGAAGAATGAGCCTCAACCAGAGGCCATAAATTTTGCCAAAGAAAGCATTACAATCCACCAAGAATTTCCTGGTGGTGTTGAGGATAAACTACGTGTGCAATCAAGCATGGAGGAGGTCCCCCCTTCAAATCTCAACCCCTCTGAGCCCACATTACCAGAGGTGGAAATTGAATATCTCTCCAGCATCGTTGTGGATGGAGAGGAATTTATTTTACTTCATGACATTGAGAAGGCATTCGGTCTACGTCTAGATGAATGTTTGAGTATTTTCTCCACAATGTCAGATGTTCCACTTGACAACACATCTAACATACTTGAAAAGAAGTCAATCCCACTTGGGGATTCTGTGGCAGACACCATAACAATGGTGTGTGCTGATATTTTAAATGATGACAACAATTCTACTATGGAGGAGGAGTTGAGTGCAGCACGGGAGAGGATAATGAAGCAAAAAATTCCTACATCCCTTATAGCAGAGTAGAGTGGCATGGCCCACTCTAGCATTGATCTTGATGCCCCTAGAAGAGGGGAGGAAGAAGACAAGCTTCATGATGTAAGTGGTAATTGAATTAAATAAATGGATAATTTAAGTTAACATTGTAAGAGCTTGAATTCTCATTTTTTCTTAAGAGGAAGCAATTGAGCTCGACAAGTTCGCAGCAAGATCTGGTGGGGATCGAGCTTCTCGCGGGAGTGGTGCATCCTTGGCAAACTACATCGGAAAGTTGCCAAAGGATGATTTTGTTATCATACACAAAGACTACAGTCCAGATGGGCACTTCATGACTTGGTGCTTGAAGGCCCTTAGCAAGATTTTGTGTTTATGTACAATTACCCAAGGCACTAATTGTGTCATTTTGGTTAGGAAATCCTTAGTTGTAACTACATTAGGACTTAATTTTAGAGGAAAAGTATTAGGGCAAATAGGTATCGCCATGGGTCTTGGAATGCAAGACCCCCATGTAATATCAAGATCTTTATTGACTTACCAGCTGCCTCAATCTCTACAAAGGAGAAAGAAAGTTGTAGAGAAATTGAAGGCAGCTGAGAAATGATGTAATGTCTTGATAATACAAACTTTTTTTTCATCATTTGTCTAGTCCTGTATATGAATGTGCTAAAAAATTGAACTTATCTTCTCTCCACAAATTGTATCTAATTTGAAGTCTTTGTATTGTCCTTTGGTCCTTTGTATAATTATATGCATAAAAAAGACCAAAAAAGCCATAGCCACAGAAACGCGGGAAATAACCGTGCAAAAATTTTACAGGGTTGTTTCCCGCGTTTCTGTGGCTGGGGATTTTCTAGCCTTATCTGGTGTTTTTAGGTGCTACAAAACATATGAAAGTATGTAATTCTAGATTTTCACTTCGTTTTGGTAGAGAATCAAGACCAAAGATTACCAATAGGGTATAACCTCAGCTTTAACTAGATCAAAGTTCGCATCCATACCTTTTATGCATACAATGATTACCTGTAGTGTATAACCTCTTAATCACTAGACCATTACATCTCTACCATACCTTTTATGCTTACACAAGACCAAATAATGCAAAAAAAAACCCCAGCCACAGAAACGCAGGATTCAGCCCTGCAAAAATTTTGCGGGGCTGAATCCCGTGTTTCTGTGGCTGGGGTTTTTTGGTATGAAAAGGACATGTGGGACATCAATAGGTAGAAAATGAACATATCTAGTCACACAACAATAGGCAAGTGCATGCATGTTTAACTGAATCCATATATAACTGACTGAAAGAGAGAGAGAGTGAGAGAAAAAAAAGAGACAAAGAAAATAGGTTAAAACAAAATTTTCTATTATCCATTGTATTACATCGCAAAGTTGGCCTATCATAGGGTATAATATACACATCATGGGTTATTTCCTCTAATTCTTCTTGCTATCAGAATGTCCTTCGGTTGTATGGTTACTCTCTTGGCATGGATAGCACAGAGGTTAGAGTCCTCAAGCATGGAGATGAGGTAGGCCTCAGCTGCCTCTTGAAGTGCTTCAAGTGCTATCCCTTGTATTCGTAGACCTGCTTGGTAGCTTTGTAGTTCCTCTTTCACTACCCTTGCAAAAGCTCTTCCTAGTATGAGTAGTTCAACGGACTTTTGGTAGTGCCGTATCTCTGCAAAAGCCCTGCAGTTCTTCCGTCTTTGTGGAGCTCTTGTGTTGGGAGGTATGTTTGGTTGGTGTTGAGGTCGACGTCGTGGTTGATAGTTTTTTTTCTCCAATGTACACGATGTGAGGGCCTAGCTTCATCTTGCACATTTTGTTGTTGATGTGGTTGTTCACTTTGCTCTCTTTCCTCCTCTGTTGGTATTTGCCCTTGTCCTTGTGGAAGTGTCTTACCTCCATGTGTCACCCTACGGCTCGTTGGAATTTGCATATCATTCCATGGTGGTTGATTGCTGCTTTCCTCGTTCAGGGATGACTATTCTTTGCTCTCCGGTACACTCCTTCTGATCAACTTCTGTTTGGGTCTTGACTTGATGGGTATCCTTGTTGGTGGTTCATCATCTGAAATGGGCTCTGATCGTCCTGGAGTTAAATACTCCTATCTATTGGACACTTCATTTTCTCGCACTAAATTGATCCCAGGTGGTGTGCCATCATGTGACACAGGCACATATGTGCTCTAGGAACCACTTCGAGGTCTTTGGGGGGGTTGCAACCATGGTGGGCGTTGTGTCCCTAGATGAGGGCTAGGAAAGAAGACGCGATCTTTCCTTGCAGTTTGCTTGGTGCGTGCCATTCTCTTGAGTTGCAAAAAGTGTGAAATGAAGTGAGTTCTCTCTATTTATAGAGTTTTTTAAAAAACTGTTTGTTCACACTAGAATGGAAAAAATTATTTAAAACCATACAGAATATTATATATTAAATAATAACACATTGAAACCAAGATTACAATAATCATAGGTATTACCACATAATGGGAAATAACGAATTCACTTTACTTCCAAGCTGAGCCTTCTCGTTGTCTCCTTGCACGCCACTGAGCATGATGAAGAGGACCTAACAATGACTTCCATTTCTCACTGGCAAAGTTGTGTTGCATCGTTCTTGCAAGTTTTGCCAATTTTGAATCCTTAACTCGTTCCACAAAAAACTTTCTCGAGAATGTAGTGCAGTAAAACCAATTAAACATCTCCTCCATGTAGTTTGATTGCATTGGGCCACCACCATATCGGGTGTTTTTGAAGTAGACACCCCTCGCTTTGTAGTGTGACTTTTCCATTCCTTGGGTACTGAAAATCTCTAATGACCCATATCGATGCATGAAAAAAGCTCCATGTGCAAACAAATATGCTAAAAATTGTTAAGTACATTGGAAAAAGGTAAGTGCAATGAACACTTGTCTACAAAGATCAACTTGAGAGTCATTGTCTATTGTAATCATGCATAGGTCTTTCCACAGCTCATTACATTCATTATTTTGAGTGCTAGTACCTCTTCTAAAAAAATGTCTTGCTTTATTCCCTGTCATTGACACTTGTTGCAAGCTATCTTGAGATTCTCCAACTTTCTTAACAACTATTCCACCATGACAACCAATTGAATTAAGAAGTTCCTCCAATTTCTTTATAGCTTGAATAGATTTATCAACTGGCTTCATGGCAAATGCGTATTCTATATGGAGCTTTAATAGTCTATCAAAAATTCTCATGAAGGCATGCAGGGTGCAAAAGTGGACATTGACTAAAGGGAATGGAATAATGGGACTCCAATCCTTATCTGACATGTCACGATTAGGTGTACCTAACATGGGACACCTCATTAAAGGTATATCCCATTCAGTAGATGGATTTGCATCTGTGTCATCAACTAAATCATCTATGTTGTTTTGTTTTCTCTTTGTTGGTTTATAACCTCGTGTGCAATATAAACAAGGATAGAGAGTAGATGCACCTTGTTTGCACTCTAACATGCATTTGATAGTCTTTAAGTCTCCACCTAAGTGCCACTCTACTTCAAAATCACCAAGGCTTTCTACATTGATTTTGGCACCATGAATTTGAGAAGTTATCACCTCTGTGATCCATGGGGTCCTATTGAAAATCCATGTAAGAACATCATTGGATTCTTTAGGTACTTCAATAGCACTGTAGCTCAGTGATGAGTAGCACCTCCTTTAATGTCAATCCGGGAAGACGTGAGGATGGTATGATGACCTCAAGCAAGTGAAGGCACAAGTGCGTGAGTGAGAAGCACACTAACATGCACACACATACACACACACGCGCACACACGGCAAGACAAAGAGTGAGAAGCAATGGAGTTCTTAGATTACTTTCAAAAAGCTCATACAAGTTCAATTCAATTACAAGCTAGCTGAAAAATGAGCTCTCTAGCTCTATTTATAGTTTTTGACTAGGTTTTGGCCTTGTCCAGACCTAGTGTCCGGCCTAGTTAAAAATTAGGTTCTCTACCCTATTTGGAGGTTCAAACGGAGTCTAATTTGTCTGAGTTCTGGTATATGTGTCTTTCTAATGTTGGAATGAGCATAGAGGTCATCAACATAGACTTCCAAATTCTTCCTCAAGAACTCTTTAAACACGTGGCACATCAGTCTCTGAAAGGTTGCAGGAGCATTCGTAAGCCCAAATGGCATTACACGAAAGGCAAATATACCCCACTCTGTGGTAAAAGCGGTCTTATGCTGACCTTCTGGAGCTATGGCTACTTGATTGTAGCCCGAAAATCCATCAAGGATGCTGTACACTTCCTTGCTTGCTACTCTTTCTAAGAGATGTTCTGTGATAGGAAGTGGATAGTTATCTTGAATTGTGGCTGCATTGACCTTCTTCAAGTTAATGCATACACGCAGCTTTCCATTCTTCTTGGGCACCACTACAATGGGGGATACCCACTCAGTGTGCTCAATTTCATAGATGAATCCAGCTTCTACCAATCTATCTATCTCCTCTTTGATCTTAGCAGCATAGTTATCATTATATGTGTATGGCTTTTGCTTAGAGGGTTTCGCATCTGAGGTCATGGGAATTGTGTGTGAGCATATGTATGGGTCAACACCCTTCAGATCCTTGTAGCTCCAAGCGAATACATCTCTGTATTCTCTTAGCAAGGCTATCACTTCACGCTCTTCTTCTTTCGTCAGGTCATGTCCTATATAAGTACATCTCTCCTCTCCTTCTTCTAGGGCTACCACTATTTTCTTGGTGGTTTCTTTGTTATCATAGGCCTCTCCTGATTGTGCATCTCGTTCAGGCATTCTGATCATGACTCTCCTGTCATCTATCTCATACTTCTTAAAATTTTCCGGGACCTCAAACAAAGATTCTTCCTCTTCTGGTGTGACTTCTCTCTTCTTTCTTTTCTTTCCTTCTTCCTTCGGGGTCACATCTGTGGCTAGCCTTACATCATTTGTAAGCTCTCTGTGCCTCTGGGGTTGAAATTTTATTTCATAGAAGTATTCTTTATCTGATGCAAAAGGTGGGTCCATAAAAATTGACTCTAGATCGAAGTCGCTCGCATCCTCAAATGCATCAGGGCTGGGTTCACACTCTTCTAAAACTGCATCTCCCATGATTGGCTCTATGGAGAAAACTGAAATGTCATAGCCATCCTCATCACAGTGGGGTGTCCATTGTTCTTCATTGATGGCTACATCCATAGTTGCTAGAATTTCTGCCCAGCTGTGGGGTTCAAATTCTTCATCAGGAAATACTACAGGTGCATAGGCTGGGTCTTCCATGGATCTATGTGTTTCTTTTGCACCTATCTCTCTAGCTTTTTCTCTCTTCTCTTCTTCCACTGCCACTTTACACATCCATAAGTGAGTGTCTTCATGCATCCATGAGGATCCTGATCCTATGGAGTGCACAGACTCCATGTCATCCTTGGCTCTATGGATAGGATTCCATTGGATAGGAGGGACATCTCTATGAGAGTAATCTTTGAGATTGACTTTGGTCGTAACACCTAAGTGTTGCAAATACAAGGAATTGGTTCCCCAATCCTGGACCACTTGCAACTGTCGCATAAAGGGTCTTCCCAAAATCATCTCATAGGCATGATTCTTGCTAAAATCACATATGGCAAAAGTATGCTCAAACTCAACACCGCATGTAGTGAGAGTTATTCCTTCCAGCAGTCCTAAAGGCCTCTCTATGTGACCATCAGCCATTTGTAATTTCATCCTCGTGGGCCTGAGTGCTAGATTGCCCCACCGCTTCCATAGGGAAGTGGTAGCAATAGCAACTCCTGCACCTAAGCCTAGAATTGCCTTAGTTGTGTACCCCTGATGGGTAATGGGAAGATAGGTGTTTCCTTCTTCACCTTCACTCATATCTCCTATCTTGTCTAGAGGAATTTCTGGCACTTTCCTATGAGAACCTACCTGGGAACGAGGTTTTGCTATCTCTGGTACTTGTTTGGTTACACGTTTCCATAACTCTGGCCTAACTTTGAGTAGCTCTTCTAAAGTGAGGTTGCACTACACTTTAGTGTTTTTCACTACCACCGTATTCCTAGGTATGACTGAGTCTTCGTTTCTTACCATGAATGTGGGTGATCTCATACAGGTAGACTTGGCTTCCCATGGGCCTATGAAGTGGGGTAATTCATGTAAAGAATTAGACTCAAAGTCTAATCTCTCTTGAGGCTGGGTGCTCTCCTGCTCTCCATAAATAGAGGGAATGTCTTGTGGGAATTGATCATGTGCGTCATCCACAAGTTCAATGGGAGGAGGGACTTCACTTTCTTTAGCCAATTTGTCTTCTTGAATCTCTCGTAGGAATTTTGGAGTGAACCTATTCATAGAAGAGGAGGTGTCTGGTTCAGTGGAATTGGGCACATAAGCTTCCTGTGGGGGATGGCTTATGTTTTTGCTTGCCTCATCTCTTTCTTGATTTTTTTCTTCCTTGGAAGATCTTGCAATTATGCTCTCTAACTTCTCTAGGAGTCCATCCAAGTGCAATTGTGTCTTAGTTGAGCCTGAGTAGTTGAAAAGGCGACTGGCTTCAAACATGGTCTGAGCCAATGCGACCATTTTCGCGCAAAGCTTGGTTCTTTCTATCTCTAGGTCAGCTCTGGGGTAGCACTTGTCATGATCCGTCACATTTGGCCCTTCTTGGATTCTGGCCTGATATGCCTTAAGCATCATGTCTATATCTTCAAGAGTGGGGTCAGCTAGCACTGATCCTACTCTAGGGGTTGGTGGGATGTTCTGAGGTAGGGGGACAGATGGTGGGTTAGATGATGATGGAAATGAGGGTGGTGGTGGTATGTGAGAGTTTGTTTGAGAGGTGAGTTCAACAATTTTGGCTTTTGTCTCTCTTATGCTTTCTTCTAAGTCGCTCATCTTTTTAGACCATTGTCTTTTCATTCTTTCTTGACTATCCCTCCAGGCTCTCGACCGTTTCTTGGCTATGCTCTCGGTTTCACTAACCTCTGCACTCTTATCTTGACCTATTCCTAGATTCTGTTGCAAAGCCTGGGCCCTAGTGACCACTTGCACTGGTGCAGTGGAAGTGACACTTCCTGTTGAGTCTATAACTAAGCCAATAACGTTAATTGGAGTTATTTTTGGCATATTATTGGGATTCTTAGGGCAATCTCGTAAGAGATGCTCCTTCCCACAGTCTTGGCAAAAGCCTTGAATCGTTACTGATTGGGGTTGTGTAGGTGGAGGTAAGGGGCAATCACGAATGAGGTGATCTCTCTGACATCTGTAGCATGGTCCTCTAGGGAATGGAGGTCTTACCTGCCTAGGTTGGGGTCTTGAGTTAGGGTTTGTGTACATTACATTTGTGTACTCTGGCTCCAAACTAGGTTCACCTGGTTCTTCACTGTAGTAGGACTCACCATGTTCAGGAGATTGCATGTAGTAAGCTTGGGCACTATCAATATGTGTAGAATAAAAGCTATGGTCACTAGGATCACTTTGTGAAAGCAGTGGTGTTACTGGCACTATAGCTCTATTCAAATTTTCCTCAGCAGCTGCATACTTTACAGGAATCATATTAGCGGGGGTTGGAGGTTGTTGAGCTAACACAGGTTGTGGCCTTTGTTGGTTTTGGTAGGGTTGTTGATAGGGTTGCTGCGGTCTACCATATTGTTGTGGAGGGTACTGGTTCTGGTATCTTCCCTGTTGTGGAAAAGGCTGAGGGTAGGTTTGTATAACTGCTTGTTTATTGTATGGGCAATCTTGTGCTGTGTGATTGGTGTATCTCCGTTCTATGGTGCAATATTGGCTGCTAGGATTCACTTGGGGTTGAGCCATGATGGGACATGCGATTGCCATATGGTCACCACCGCAACTATAGCACCTCTTTACTGGGGCAAATCTAGGAATTTGTTTACTAGAGACACCTAGTTTTTTAGCTACTTTCTCCGCAAGTTCCTCAATTGATGTGGATTGTGAGGAAGAGAGGCTAGAAGCACTATCGGAATCTTTGTAGATTCTTGAAAGCTCTAGTTCCTCCCCTAGGTTATCCTTAATGTCAATGCACATGCGTACACACTCTTCTATAGTCCTAGGGTCCTTTAAGTACACATAGGATCGCAACTTTGTACTTAGCAATCCATCCAAGAATAAAGCCACTTGTTTGGCAGGTGTGGGTAACTCAAGAACAGGGCATCGCTCAAGATATTGCCTAAATCTTCTTCCCGCGATCCTCACGGTCTCTTGAGGGGTCTGCTTGAAGCTGTATATCAATGAGGAAGTATTATGCCTTATGCCACTCTTAGAGAATTCGGTGATGAAAGCCTCTAAGAGTTGGTCTATGCTCATGAACTGCCTCTCATTCAATGGTTGAAACCACGTAAGGGCTGTGTTCCTAAGTGTTAGACCAAAGGCATTATATTGCGTGAATAGGTCCTCAACTTGTTCAACTCTCAAGACTTGCCTAAACTCGGCCACATGATCATATGGGTCTCCTGTGCCATCAAAGTGATTCTTCATGGACTTAACTAACTGAGTCGGTCTCAAAATCCTGGCGTGTTCCCTAGGCCTTGGCAGAGGGAAATCATCAGCATTCCTTTGATTCCTTGGGGCTCTAAGTCCTTCAGGTTCCACACTATTTGTTTCCGTTCTCGTTCTATCTCTTCCCATTGGGTTGGCAAAGCTTACCTCCGGTCTATCTCTATGTCTCTCTCTTTGAATTCCATGAGCGTGGGAGGTTCCAGCTCCTTGGTGACCAAAGGACACATTCGATCTTGGTTGGGGGAAAATGAATTCACCTTTCCAAGTGTAAGCATGCCTATCATTTTCTCTGTAACCACAAAGATCCTCTCTGAAGAGTGATCTAAGTAGGTCACTCTACCTAGACTATGAGGATCTTTGAACTCATATATCATGATTGTTCCTACTCCATTCGGCTGATTAGATCTATATCTCCAAAAGGCTTCATCTTTCTCTCGGTTCAGGAGTAGATCTATGCTCTTATTGTCTTGGGGAATCCACTCTGGTGTGATAATCCTAGTGAGAACAGATTTGCCTCGGGGGATTCTAGGTTCTACACCCATGTTTCCTTGCTCTAGGTCACCTAAGTCCGTTTCTGGGACCACATTCCCAAATTCATCTGTCCTATCTGGATGACTGGTGACTACATATATTGTCCCTTCCTTGTCTAAGTATGCTCCGTTTTCAAACTTGACAGCTGGGTGCTCTAGTCCAATGGATTGGTCAGGGTTTTTAATCTGGACAACAGATCTTCCTAGGCCGTCCTCATAGATGCTAGCACCTAATCGGTTGTTCCTAAGGTATTCGATTTGTGTCTTGTAAGGGCCTTCCACCCTATGTAAATATGGCACCCCAGAACTTCCTGTAGGTCTCTCCATACCGTGGGACATCTCAGACTCGCTCATCTCAGAGCTAGGGTAGTACGAATGATGGCTCAACTGTTGGGCCCAAGACCTAGTAGTATGATTTACACTAGCCTCTGAAGATCTAAGACTTTGTCTATCTCTCCCTAGGTGTCGACCTGATCTAAGGTTCATAAGCCCAATTGAACAATCCCAAATTTTCCCAAGTACACTTTGTGTTGCTGAGTTCTTTTGTATTAGTCACTTGTTCTTTTTTAATCCCTTAGGGTGTCACTTCTTGTCCACTTAATCTTCGTCGCAAGGAACACTTAAATTTTTATCGTACTTTGAGTGCGGTCGCTCAATTTAAATTTTTTTCCTTAGGTTGTTTCGCAATTGTAATCTCCTAGCACTTGCACTTGAGTGATTAGAGTTCTTGGACTTGGTAGTTCTTAACGTGTTCCTAATTAATCAAAACCTCTATCCGTACTTAGCCTATGCTAGGGATTGACAGAGGGTGTTGAGAATTTCCAACCTTAAGTTCTTCCCTTGGTTGCCCTTGTATGCCTAGGAAGCGTGTTCCCAAGCTCACACTTACTCTTGCTTCGAGTACCCTTCGATGCTCTCAAAGAACCTGAAAAAGTCCACAATTAGCTCAAGAATTGAATTCAGTTGACAGACAGATCACTTCCATGCATGTAATTCACAAACCCAATTGCCTTTTGCCTCTATGGAAATCAATCCCAAGGAAAACTTAGTTTTCCTACCCGGGGTCACTTCAAATTACCCTATCTAATAATCTTGACAGGACTTCTCAAAATGCTTTGGGGTATCGGCCTCACAATGCTCTACTAACCATTAAAAGTTCCCCACAACTTGCCAAAAAATTAGACCACTATTTTTTGCCCTAAAAAATTGGCCAAATTTGCCCGTCTATCGCATTCGCAAGCTCTGTCAGTCGCGATTGATAGGTCAATCGCGATCGACGTGTCGGTCGCGATTGACAGGTCCGTCGTGGCTGTAAGTCGCGATTGATGGGTCAATCGCGATTGACACGTGGCCCGGATTTTCAATCGATCGTGGTCAAAGGGTCGTTGACTCTGTCAGTCACGATTGATGGGTCGATCGCGTTTGACAGGTCCGTCACGAGGGTCTGTCCGTCGTGGTCAAGCAATCGTTGACTATGTCGGTCGCGATTGACAGGTCCGTTGGGGCTGTCAGTCGCGATTGACTGGTCGATCGCGATTGATGGCTCGATCGTGATTGACACGTGTCACGTGTAGGTTCTGGCAGTCGTGGTCAGTCGATCGTTGACTCTGTCGATTGCGATTGACGTGTCGGTCGCGATTGATAGAGCCATCGACATGTGTCCGTTGTGGTTTATCGATCGCGATTGACAGAAATCTGAGGAATTTTAAAATTTCAAGCACACATTTGGGAAGCTCTAGGCATGTAGATCATGATTATGTACTTTGTTTAGCAAAAAGACCATTTTTTCTGTCGGTTGCAATTGACAGAGGTCAATGCCTTGGGACCTGCACATTCAAATTTTTTACCTACTAGAGCTGGTGCAGCTGCTGGGGATGCTGATTCTTGCAGAAAATCTCAAAAAACACAGAAAATCACAAGCACACAAACGCTCTCTCGCTCTCTCTCACAAGTGAAATGAGGGGAATGGTATGGGTATGGTGATATGACCAAAAAATTGAAATTTTTTGCGATGATGGAGATGGATGTGGGAGATGGTGATGATGATGATGACGGTGATGAAGAAAACAAGAGAAAATAGGAAAAAGGTGAAGAAAATACCTATAACTTCAACGCGTCAACTCTACATCTTACCATCATACGCTCGTCCTCAAAGCTCGATCCCCGGCAACGGCGCCAAAATTTGGTGTAGCTCAGTGATGAGTAGCACCTCCTTTAATGTCAATCCGGGAAGACGTGAGGATGGTATGATGACCTCAAGCAAGTGAAGGCACAAGTGCGTGAGTGAGAAGCACACTAACATGCACACACATACACACACACGCACACACGGCAAGACAAAGAGTGAGAAGCAATGGAGTTCTTAGATTACTTTCAAAAAGCTCATACAAGTTCAATTCAATTACAAGCTAGCTGAAAAATGAGCTCTCTAGCTCTATTTATAGTTTTTTACTAGGTTTTGGCCTTGTCGAGACCTAGTGTCCTGCCTAGTTAAAAATTAGGTTCTCTACCCTATTTGGAGGTTCAAACGGAGTCTAAAACATGTGAAAACTGATAGGTAGGTACTTCTAAAGCTCCTCAAGCTCAAGGACTCCTTGGCTTGCACAAAATGGATCTACAAAAATATGAAATGGTATTTACAATGGTTTTTAGTGATGAAAATCACTATTTTTGTAGGGATTTCTTCTAACATTTTGACATACATTTCCTGGAGCTCCCTACTTGCTCCTTCTTCTTGTGTGCCCAACTCTTTGATGCCTGAAAAATTTAAATGGCCTACTTGCCAGATCTTCTTTGACTACTGTGTCTGCCTGTGCTTTCTCTTCGTTCCGACTCCCTACGTAGGCTTCCTTGTCTTGTGACTCCTTCAGTTCCTTGACTACTGCCAACAAGCACCTAACCACCATATATCTTTCTCGGATTGGACACTATATGTAAAGTGATGGGTAGATTCTTCACTATCATCAATAATAGCATGGGCCATCGCTTCGTTCATGAGTGTCACACTAAGTCTCTCCATACGGTGTCCTTTTATGATTTGACATTCACCTAGCTTCAATACAAAATTGAGTTTGGAACCACAATCTACATCAAATAACAAACATTATATTATTAAAAATACTATGAATGTCATTATCAAAACAATGGATATACCTTGAAGTGTGGATTTGTAAAATTTAACCATTTCCTTTTGAAGCCTCTCCAAATTGACAAATATGTTGTTGTACTTTGTGTAGATGAATCCCTTTCTAGATGTGTTTTTCAACTCTTTCTTTGATGTAGATGAATGATAAATGGATGCAGGCATAACATCTTCTATATGAAGGTAATTTCCAAGAGTATTGGCTACATCCTCATTGGTCATCTTCTTCTTCAGAGATACCTTGTAAGGGCATGGAAGAATGCTCTGGAAAATACCTTTGTTTTGTAGAGCCTGCTTCAAAAGATTGTACAATGCAGTGTACGCTCTAGTACTAACACGTGCTTCATCACATACCATCTGTACCTCACTAGGACTAATAATATCTTCTAAGGTGCCTGGAAAATCTTTAATCACTTGGGTTTTGATGTGATTTCCTATTGGTGAATCCAAAATCATAAGCACATGTTTGTTGCTAAGAGCTAAGACAAGAATTCAGAAACTTCAGTTGATCCTCCATTGTTGAGGAAACACTCGCATCTTCAACAAATGACCTGCACAATAAGAATCTCAATCTAAAATTCTTTTAACATAAATAAACAAAGGAAATACATACCTAAGTGCATAAACACGTTGCTTCCGTGCTCCACCACCAGTTGAAAGAGCTTGAAAGGATGATAATGGTCGTTTCCTATATCTCATCCCAAGTGGAGTCTCTTTTATTTGTGTAAGATTGGCTTTTAACTTTGTAATTGTGCTCTCCTTTTCTTCCACATCTTGTTGGAGTCTATTATTGTGCTCATCCAAAGATTTGATAGCACTTTCTAAAGTGTGTATAGCACTCTCTAAACTGTGTATCTTGAAATGGTTGTGATGACATTGTTGCATCCAATAATTTGCTATAGATGTAGAATGGTTAGACAATCACTTGCAATAGCCTAGCAGTCCATCTTCACCACAACCAAGGAATTATAGAAATGTGGAGATAGTATGGAATCTAGGATGAAAATTAGCCATTGGATCCAAGGGATACAAAGCACCATGGACCCAAAGATCAATATTCTTCTCTCTAGCTGCACGTCCTGCATTTTGAGAATCTATGTCATTGCTACCTCTAGTTGTTGGTGCAAATTCTGTAGGAACACTAACATGTACACTCTTTGAGTGAGGAGCATGCACTGGTGCTGGTGTCATATTCGTAATACATGTGAGCACCATGATGTTCCAAAACTCCAGCACCGAATGGGAAGAAGCGTAGAGATGGCTGGAATGGCTAGTACAGTAGTTGTGTGCAAGAAAAAAAGTGTGTTTTGGTATGTGGATATGTCAAAATGACTTTTTTCAGTATGTTAGAGGGAAAATGAGCTTTTTTTCAAAAATTTATGTTTTGGGGCAACCAAAGTTACGAGTTTGATGATGTGGCACAACTTTTGGAGGGATTTTGAAAAGTATGTTTTTTAAGTATTTTTTATAAAAATAAGACTAAAAAAAATAAGTTCTAACATATACATAACAGTATGGGCCATTTTGAATAAAGAATAACTGAAAAAGAGACTTTTTCAGAAAAATCATTTTTTTATTTATAAAGATGGACGGATTTGATGAGGTGGAAAGTGGTTTTTCTCTCTCTCTATGTGCAGAAGAGAGAGAAGGTCCTAGCTCAGCCTAAAAAAAAGCCTACTTCAGCCTACCAAAAAGTGCTCTATTAAATGCACTTTATCCCCTTAACAAAGTACAAGATTAAGCTTAATCCCTAAAAATTAGGAATTCTTACAAGGCCCATGCAGGGTTCACTTTTTTTCCTAATTCCATACCTTTTTGGCTTCCGTTTTTCTCTACTAGATCTTCTTATTGTTTGTTGAGAAGATTTTGCAACATCTCTCAATGCTTGTATCTTTGCTTTACCTTTGTTGTTCCAAGCATTGATAGTGTTATTCTTGAGTGATTGGAAGATTGTGATTGAGGATATACTGTGAGTGAGGAAATGTTATGCAATAAAGTAAGTATATGGTCTAGGGTCTGATTGGTTCAAAGAGATTTGAAATCGGACACCATTTGGTCACCCGTGTGTATGATCAAAGATCTCGAGTCTAGAATTACTGGTCATGCGCTCTTTGCAAACAAGTGATCCACTTAGCTTAGTCTCAAGGATGTGAAGGCGGAGGTCTCGGGTTCAATCCCCATGGGCTACATGGGGAGATTATTTTTCCCAAAGAGACCTAGAGCCTTCTAGAAGCATCCACTTTAGTTAACTCGAGTTAACTGGGACACTTGGTGCACATGCAATTACATGGCCGACACATGGTTGGTTAGAATCCACTTGCCCAAGAAGCCAGTCCCTTGGAGAGAGCTATTCTCTTGCATTGGTAACGACTATTACAACCACCATGTGCTAGAGAGATTACTCTCCTCCCAACGATATGTGTCTAAATATAGCTCTCTCCAAGGGACTGCCTTCTTGGGAAAGTGGATTCTAAGCATCCATGCATCAGCCATGTAACTGCATGTTCACCAAGTGTCCCAGTTAACTCGAGTTAACTCAAGTGGATGCTTCTAGAAGGCTCTAGAGCTCTTTGGGCAAAATACTCTCCCCATGTATGCCATGGGGATTGAACCCAAGACCTCCTCCTTCACATCCTTTAGACTTAACCACTAAGCTAAGTGGATCCCTTGTTTACAAGAGTGCATGAACTCTTAGTAAGTCTAGACTCAAGATATTTGGTCATACACATAGGAGACCAAATGGTGTCTGATTTCAGATCCATCTGAATTGATGAGACACTTGGACCATAGGCTTTAGTAGATTCTTCCCTCTTTGGAAAAATAATTTTGTCCTTGAAACTAGAGCTATATAAATAGTGTAGGCAGCCCTTGAGCCTCATGTTCTAGAACCAGAAGAACATGGCCATGTTCTAATATCTACCGAGAGTGATGGCACATTTGTTTCTTGCCAGCTCACTCATTCGCAGACATTATGTTTTTCCTTATGTACTTGTCTTTATATATTGCACTTGTTGTATTCTTATTTTTTAGGTCATTCTTGTACATTCCTTTTTATGTAATAGAAGAAGAAGAAGAAGATCATTCCTCCTTGCCTCAATCTGTGTGTGTGCTTCTCCTTGAGAGTGAGAGTGCGTGTGTGAGCTCTCTTCCTTATCTCCTTCCTCGTGACACGCTTCACGTATGCTCCTAGCTACTAGAGTATCTTGGTGCTCACTTTGATGTCCCAAGATTGTCATACTTCCACTTCTGTGTACGTTGCCGCTTCATATACCTTCACATTTTTCCTTTTAATTCTTCAAATGTGCACCTAAGAGGGGATTCACCTGAATCTTCCAACACTTTTAAAAACACTTTGAACCTTAGAGAATTATAGAAATACCTTTGCAACCTGCAACCAACTTTCCATAATTATACCCTTTGTGAACAATTAATTGTGCACTACCTATGCACCTTGACACCCGACTTTGAACGCATTGACTTCCCCCATGTTGACTTTGACCTTGAACATGTTGACTTTGACCACTTTGACTTTGACCCTTTGACTTTGACTATGGTTGACTTTGACCAACATGACTTTTATGGGCTCAACAGTTGCCCACCACCTAATGGGCTCTCTATCCTGGGGAGCTACAGCCAAAAATCCGAGCAAAGATGACACCATGATTCCAGTGCTGCAAAATCTTCAAAGGGACACTTGAGCAGCTACCAAGTCCACCATAAGCAGTAGAAAACAAACACCAGAGAAGAACCAAACGTGAAAATTGTGCACAGAAAAGCAAAGGGTGGCGAATGGAGGGTAGGAAGGAGGGGGAAGGGAGGGATGAGGGGGTCGAGATTGATAGGGCAGGGAGGGGTAAGGATGGGGCTGGGTAGAAGGGGAAAGTGCGGGTGAGAGAGTAGGATTACGGGGGTTGGAGAAGGCCAAAATGATAAAATAGTAAAGCTACAGAGGGTGTCTAGGGGAAAATGTGAAACATATGGTAAAATAAAGTTAGAATAGACCATGTGGACCATGTGCATAAAGAAAAACACGTGATAAATGTGCTCAAAACATGTGGGTTTTGACCAAAGGTCAGAGAAAAGGTGGGATTTTGGAAAAACTAAGGCAAAAAAATGAGTCTAGAGGTGCCAAAATATATGAAAATGATCCCACATTTGAAAACAATGGCCATTCGAGGCACAATCTAGAGCCAAAAGCATTGGACCAAGAAATATATATATATATATATATATATATATATATATATATATATATATATATATATATATATATATATATATATATATATATATATATATATATATATATATATATATATATATATATATATATAGGGGGGGGGGAGGGGGTCCACTTTTGGGGGGGTGGGGGGATAAATATTTAATCTAACAAAAGGAAAAAAATAAATTAAAAAATAAAATTAAAAAAAGGGTTGGTGGATATGGAAAATAGAATAACCAAAATTAAAATAAAAAGAAATAAAAAATAAAAAATAAAAAAAAATGAAAAAATAAAATATGGTGACAGGGGATAAGGAGAAAAATAATAAAAGAAATAAAAACAAAAATATAAATCAAAATAAAAAGTAAAAAAATAAAAAAATAAAAAATAAAGATATAAAATAAAAAATAAAATAAAAATTATGGCGGGGGGGGATGGGGCGAGGGGGGGCGGGGGGGTTTGGGGAGGAGAGGGAGAGAGAGAGAGAGAGAGAGAGGAATACGAGGGGTTTTTTATTCTTTTGTAATTAAATACGAGGGGTGAGGTTTTTTTTCTTCTTCTTCTTCTTTTTGTTTTTTAAATATCCAAAAGTTGGATAAAAATACAAATAAAATTAAAAAATGCAAAAAAATACAAAAAAATTGCAAAAAAATTCCCTACAGTTCTAGGCCAGGTTTTCTCACTCAAAACCTTAGAAAGTTTCCTTTATTCCTCCATTTCAGCAAGAAAATGACATTTGAAAAGGCTAAAAATGCTAGAAAATTCTAAAAAAATGCTTTAAAAATTCCTAAAAATTTTGAAAATTTGTGGTTATGCAAAGGGTTGTGCAATGGCTTCTAAATGCATAAAAACTCAAGGAACAAGCATGAAAATGGACAAAAACTACTAAAACTTAAGCGAAAAATGGAATGAGAAGGCCATGTATAACCTGGACAGATTTTGCAAGTTCTAGGAACATCCATAAATCTTCAATTGTGTTGATGATAGGCCTTGAGGCTTGAAATATTGAACAATGGTAGGACCTCTCCTTTTAGAGTCTCTAACTCCACTACACCCCAATTCAACATCGTCTTAATTCGATAAGGTCCTTCCTAGTGTGGAAGCCATTTTCCCCTTACTTGTGTGTGGATTTGAGGTCTATGGAGACAAACTAACATGCCCGGTTCGTAAGTTATTGTTCCACAGATTCCTATCATGTGCCTCCTTCCTCTTCATTTGAGTCTCTATCAATTATTTTGTTGCATGTAGACGTATCTCTTCCACTTTGTGCAGTGCTCGAAGCCTCTGAGAGGCACCACAATCTTTCTTTCCCTGCATGAATGCTAGTTTTGGTGACCCATGTAGAAATTCAAAGGGTTCAATAGGAAATATCCCATAAACCAATTGGAATGGTGAATATCCAGTAACTTCTTTGTAAGCTAATCCGTATGCCCATAGGGTACCTTAATAAGCTATGCCCCAGAAAGTGGGCTGTAACATGAATTCCTTCCTTAACATGGCAATTAATACCTTATTGGTGGATTTTGCTTGTCCATTAGCTCTTGGATAATAGGCACAAGAGGTCCTATGTAGAATTTTGTACCTGTTAAAAATTTCATGTAGGACCTTGTTCACAAAATGAGTACCTTGGTCTGTACAAATTTCAAGGGGGCATCCAAATCTACAAATGATGTTACTATAAATGAAATCAGCAACAGTTTGAGCGGTGCAATCAGGGGAGGCAATAGCTTCAACCCTTTTTGTTGCATAGTTAGTAGCGATCAATAGATACTTTTCTCTCTTTGGAACCGACGTAGGGTAGATGGGCCCTACAAAATATAGCCCCCATGTTGGAAGCAGCCAGAGGCACAGACGACGCGGAAGCATGTAACGACGGAGCAGGAAGCTAGTGGAATCTTTTTTCAAAGAATCATGTTCTAAAAATACTTTTCAAAAACCTCCAACAGTGATTTTCATCACTATTGTAACATATGTAACATAGAAAACCCCATTTTGTAATCCATAGCTCCATTTTGTGCAAGCCGAGGAGTCCTCGAGCTTGAGGAGCTTAGGTAGAACAAGCGTATCAATTTTCGTTATTTTTAGACACCGTTTACCCTTCCAAATAGCATCTAGGACCTAATTTTTAACTATGCCGGTCACTAGATGTGAAACCGGTCAAAACTAGTCTAGAAACCATAAAAAGAGCTAGAGAGCTCATTTTTGAGGTTGGTTAGTGTTAGCTAGTGTGAGCTTAGAGCTATTTTTGATCTTGTAAGAGTGTTCTCGAGTAATAGAGTTGATTTCTCTTCTTCCATTGTGTCTTGCTTGTCTCTTCGTAGTGTGTGTGTATGTGTGTGTGCATTTCTATGCTTCTCACCTTCACTCTCACTTCATCTCACATTCACGATCTTCATATCACTCCTATCTCTTCCGCGGATTGACAATTAAGGAGGTGGCGCTTCTTAACGTGGTCTTCACCATTGTGCTAGAGCAACACCAAATTTGGCGCCGTTGCCGGGGATCGAGTCTAGGACGAATGTGTGATGGTAAGAGTATAGCAAGAAGTGGCGTTGGAAGGTAAAAATTTCAGTTTTTGTTGTTATTTTTACTTGGTTTTTGTTGTTTTTCACCTCCCCCACACTCCATCTTCATCATCGCATCATCATCTTCATCTCCAAAAAAATCAGAAAATTCACCATATCCACCCATTCCCCTCATTTGTGCATGCGAGAGAGTGAGAGAGAGCTTTTGTGCTTTTGTGTACTTCTGTTTTCTTGAGTTTTCTTGCAGGTACAGTGCTCCAGTGCATCAGGAAAGCTTGGAAAAGGTAAAAACTTCACTTTCTGTCAGAGATTTCCGTCTGTGTCAGACCATCGCGATGGTCTGCGAAGTGCGGAATTTTTGGTAAGCGACCACACCAGCGTGTAGGCAACACCAGCGCCTCTAGGAATCCACACTTGCATCTCAAAAAATCACATTTTTGTGGACCATCGCGACGGTCTCAGACCATCGCGATTGTGTCACACCATCGCGATAGGCTCACACCATCGCGACGGCTCGGCCGGACCATCGCGACGGCTCGGCCGGACCATCGCGACGGTCTCATGCCATCGCGACGGTTCATTTGGACCATCGCGACGGTTCGCGGACCATCGCGACTGTTCGGTTGACCCCACACCATCGCGATTGGCTCACGCCATCGCGCCGACGGTGCCACGTGGCAAGCTAGACCATCGCGACGGTTCACACTCACGCCATCGCGACGGTTCACACTTCACGCCATCGCGACGACACCCTTACACCATCGCGACAAACCGAATTTTGGACCATCGCGATTGGCTCACGCCATCGCGCCCAGACCATCGCGATTGGCTCAAGCCATCGCATCTGTGACCATCGTGATGGTTCACTTTGGACCATCGCGATTGTGCACGTTGACCGTTGACTGACGCCATCGCGATTGTCCACCTGATCGAGCCATCGCGACGGTTCACACTCACGCCATCGCGATTGTCCACTTTCATGCCATCGCGACGGTTCACCCTCACGCCATCGCGACGGTCCCAGACCATCGCGATCATCTCAGATCATCGCGATTGTGCACCCCCATCGCAAATTTTAGGGTTTCATTTTTTGGCCAATTTTGGGGCTATTTTTGGGAAATTTTTGGGTGAATAGACTCATAGGAGACCCCTTAGCTCATATTTGGAGAAAAACCTGTTTGTCAGTTTTTACCCCCCAGGGCCTGAACGGTCATAACTTTTTCATCCGAAGTCCGTTTTTTGAGCTTAATAGCTCATTAGAAAGCTCTTGACGTTTTTTTCTTAAAGGATACGTCTATTTTTAGATAAGCTATTTTGAGGTTGACCTAGTTTGGGACTAGAAAGCCAGGGGGCAAACATTAAAAAGTTGGGCAAAAGGGAAGGGACTTAAAAGGTGTATATACTCAAGTGCTTGATCATCCAACTGTGAATTGGTCTAATATTGGATTTTTCCAGGTCTAGCAAGGACAATCGAAGGCAACCAAGGCAAGGCGGTGAAGGGCATAAAGCTTGGGAAGCGCGGCTTCTTGGGCATCAGAGCAACCAGAAAAGCTGACTCGAGGTTGGAAGATTACTCAACCCCCTCAGTCAATTTTTAGCTTAGGATAAACGGTAGTATTGTGGATTTAAGACGATAGGAACGCCTCAAGTTGAAGAGAATTAAAATTATCAAGTCCAAGACTAAAGTAAAGTTGTGTGACACGAAAACCTAAAGGAAAGAACATAAGTCTGACGGAACGAGAACTCAAAGTACCACGGAAAGTCGAATTCCTGACGCATACATTAAGACAAGAATCTAAAGAAATTTAAAAAGAATCAAGAAAGTAATAACAAAGAATCATTGACGATTTGAGCGTGTACTGAGTGTGCAAGGAAGAAAATTAATGAACCTTAGATCGGGCAAACATATAGGTAAGTCAGACCGACGAAGCCTTAGATCATCAGAGGCAAGTGTAAGAACTACTGCACGATCGTGGGCTCAACAATTGAACACTAGTTACCCCTACGAGAGCTCAGATACTAGTGATTCAGAAATGGCATTTAGCACGGACAGACCAGAAGGAGGGTCTAATGTAGCCTATTTAGAAAAACCAGAAGGACCCTATAGGACTCAACTAGAGTTTCTCCGAACCAACCGATTAGGTGCTCACATCTATGAGGATGGTTTGCGAAGGCAAGTGGTGCAAATGCACAACCCCGATCAACCCATTGGATTGGAACATCCAGTGGTGAAATTTGAGAGAGACGCGTACATAGACAAGGAAGGAACGATGTACATCTTAAGCACGCAGCCAAACAATACCAACGAGTTTGGCGTGATTCAACCAGAGACGGAAGCAAAATCTCAAGGAAAAGAACCAATAGAAGAGCCTAGAACACCTAGAGGGAAATATGTACTGACACGAGTACTAATCCCGGATTGGATCCCTCAGGACAACAGAAGCATAGAGTTGTTTGTAAACAAAGAAACTGATGAAGCCTTTTGGAGATACAAGACCGAAATACTTAGTGAGGTAGGTATCATCACTATATACGAGTTCAAGGACCCGGATACACCTGGAAAGGTTGTATACCTGGATGAGACTTCAGAAAGAGTCTTTGTGGTGCTTGACCACGCTAAAAACACATACACATGGAGAGGTGAATTGGTATTCCCTCCATCTAGAACGAACATGAATACAAGTCAACAAGGGGCAGGAACATCCTCAGCCCATGGAAATCAAAGAGAAAGAAATAAAGAGAGACCCGAAGTAAGCTTTACTCACCCCATGGGGAGAGATAGAACAACCACGAACACTAATAGAGCGGATAAACAAAGAGATCATGGAATACCAGGTGGTAGAGATGATTTTCCTCTACCTAGACCACGTGAACACGCAAGAATACTGAGACCCACTCAATTAGTGAAATCCATGAAAAATTACTTTGATGGGACAGGAGATCCCTATGACCACGTCGCAGAATTCAAGCAAGTACTAAGAGCAGAACAAGTTGAAGACATGTTCACGCAATACAACGCATTTGGACTAACGTTAAAGAATACAGCTTTAACTTGGTTCCAACCATTGCAACAAAGGCAATTTAGAGACATCCATCACTTTTTAGAGTCATTCATCACTGAATTCTCTAAAAGTGGGATTAGACATGACACGTCTTCGTTGATTCATAGCTTCAAACAGACCCCTCAGGAAACAGTAAGACTGGCAGGACGTAGGTTTAGACAATATGTTGAACGATGTCCAATGCAAGAGCTACCCTCACAAGCTAAACAAGTGTCATTGTTTCTAGATGGCTTGTTGAGCTCTAAACTACGCTCCTACGTGTACCTAAAAGAACCCAGAACGCTAGAGCAATGTGTAAGAATTTGTATAGACATTGAGGACAACTTAGGAGACGAGTTGGAACTCTCAAAGGTCTATAAGGACTCAGACTGTTCATCTCTAGCATCCACAAAATTGTCTAGCTCAATAGAAGACCTTGCAGAAAAAGTGGCCCAGAAATTAGGAGTTTCTAGCAAACCTAGGGTGCTAATGAACAAGCGTTCTTACACCTGTGGTGGTGACCATATGGCAAATGTGTGCCCCAATGCACCACAACCACAAGCCAACCCTAGTGGCCAATACTGTACAATTGAGAGAAGATACACGAATCATACAGCTCAGGACTGCCCATACAACAAACAAACCGTGAGATAGAACTACCCGCAGCCAGGTAGGTATCAAGGCCAATACAATGCTCAGCCTTATTACTATAGGCCTCCTCAGAACTACCCATACCAGGCTCAACAGAGACCTCAACCTGTCTTAGCTCAGTAGCCACCCCCACCAGTGAATGTCATCTCAGTCAAATACGCTGCTGCAGAAGAGAACCTAAGTAGAGCCTTAGTGCCTTCTTCACCTCTGATCACAGAGGGAGACCCGAACTCAAACAGTTTTGACTCCACTCATGTAGATAGTCCACCCGCATATTACACAGAGTCACCAGAACACGTAGAAACATATCATTATGATAGTCCACCAGTGGAACCTAGTTGGGAGCCAGACTATTCTAATGTGATGTACACAAACCCAAATCCACGGCCCCAAGTAAGACAACAAAGACCACAGGGCCCTAGAGGACCATGCTTTAGGTGCCAAGGAGATCATTTCATAAAGGATTGTCCACATCCCCCGATATCAGGACAATCACAGTACTATAACATACAAGGCTTTTGCGCCGATTGTGGTAAAGAACACATCATAAAAGATTGTCCTAAGAACCCTGTTAACGCTTCGAATGTGACACCGATCAACATGATAGGTATTGTAAATAACGCAGATGGATCCAACCCTACATACGTGCCTATTCAAGCTATCACAAGAGCCCAGGTGCTCTTACAGAACCAACAACTTAATCAAGGGAAAGTAGCTGGAAGTAGTGAAGTTGCAGAATCTAGCAGTAAAAAGACAAAATCTTGGAAAGATTCTAGAGAAAGGATAAAGAGAAAGTGGAGTAAAAAGATAACTGAGTTGGAAGGAAGTTTGAAGGAATCTAGAGCCAAAATCCTAGAATTGACTTCACAGGAATTGAATCAAGAGAATCCAGCTCAGAAATCAGGATCAGTTTTAGCGGAACCCATACCAAAAAATCTAGACATGATGTTTCGTGCATATCATGCTAGATTAAAAGAGGGACCTCAGGTAGCTGAAATGAGCAAAAACTACCCTCGAGCTGATCTAGAAATTGAGAGAACTAAACTTTGCATGAAGATGGTAGAACTAGCACAAGCCTTGTTCGAAGCCTCTAGATATCTTAATTGGAACAACATGGCAAAACTGGAACTACACTTTCAAGGACTAATGGAGAGGCTAGAATACTTGATAGAGAGCAAAGAGAAAAAGGATCAGCCTAGGAACCCTAGTGTCCCAGAGACACAGGAAAGGAATGCACCATCCCTGTCTCAAGTACCCAATACAGAAAGTCAAGACAATTTGTCTTCCATACATAGGTACTCACATGAATTTTTGAGAGAAATCCAAGAAGAGAAATGGAGAAAAGAACAAGGAACTCATCCTCCTATTCAAGAAATAGATGACTTGCAGGAACAATTTCCCCAAGACATCCCCTCTATTTACGATGAGGTAGAGGAAGAACAACTGAGTGAACACACAGGCTTTGAATCTAATTCTTTACAAGAATTACCTCAGTTCACAGGACCTTGGGAAGCAAAGTCTATTAGTATGAGAGCACCCACGATAATAGTGAGGAATGAAGAATCAGTAATCCCTAGAAACATGGAAGTGATCAAGAATACTAAAGTACAATGTAATCTCACTCTAGAGGAGTTATTGAAGGTAAAACCAGAATTGTGGAAACATGTAGCAAATCAATTCCCTGAGCTTGCTACTACTCCCTCACAAATAGGATCACAAAATAAGGTACCAGAGATACCCGTAGAAAAGATTGGAGATGTAAGCGAAGGAGAGGAAGGTAACACTTATCTTCCGATAACTTATCAGGGCTACACCACAAAAGCCATCTTAGATTCAGGAGCCGGAGTAGCCATAGCTACCACCGCTTTATGGAAACGTTGGGGTAAGCCAGCACTAAGACCTACCAGGATGAAGCTACAAATGGCTGATGGACACATAGAAAAACCATTAGGCTTACTAGAAGGCATATCCCTCACCACTTGTGGTGTAGAATTTGAGCATACTTTCGTCATTTGTGACTTTGCAAAAAATCATGCTTATGAGATGATATTGGGACGACCATTCATGCGTCAGTTGCAAATTGTACAAGATTGGGGAACTAATTCTTTGTACTTGCAACATTTAGGGGTGACTACCAAAGTCAATCTTAAAGACTATTCACATCGAGATGTACCCCCAATACAATGGAATACCATCCATAAGACACCAGTAGAGACGGAATCCGTGCACTCATTAGAATCAGATCCTTCTTGGTTGCATGAGGATACCCATTTATGGATGTGTAAGGTAGCAAAACAAGAGGAAGAAAGATTAGAAGCCAGGACCTTAGGTGCAGAACAACATCCAAGAACCCTTCAAGACCCAGCGTATGCACCTGTAGTATTCCCAGACAAAGAGTTTGCACCCCATGGTTGGGCAGAAATCCTAGCAACCATGGACGTAGCCATCAATGAAGAACAATGGACACCCCACTGTGACGAGGATGGCTATGATATCTCAGTTTTCACGATAGAGCCAATCATGGGCGATGCAATTTTAGAAGAGTGTGAACCTAACACTGATGCATTTGAAGATGCAAGCGATTTTGATTTAGAATCAATTATCATGGACCCACCCTTTGCATCAGAGGAAGAATATTTTTTCGAGGTAGAGACTCACACTCAGAGACACAAGGAAATTACGAATGAGGTGAGGTTAGCCACTCAAGTGACTACTAAGAGTGAAGGCAAGAAAAGAAAGAAGAAAGAAACCATGACAGAAAAAGAAGAATCTTTGTTTGAAGTACCCGAGAATTTCAAGAAATATGAAATCGAAGATAGAAGAATCATGGTACGAATGCCTAATAGAAAGGCGAATGATGGACAAGTATATGATAACCGAGAGAAAACCAAGAAAATAATAGTTGCTATCGAAGGAGAAGAAGAAAAATGTACATACGTAGGGCATGATTTGACGAAGGAAGAAGAAGAAGAGCTAGTTGCCCTATTGCGCGAATATAGAGATGTTTTTGCGTGGAGTTACAAAGATTTGAAAGGAGTAGATCCAAATATATGTTCCCATAGAATCCCTATGACTCCAGATGCAAAACCGACAAAACAGAAACCATACACGTACAATGATAATTACGTTGCGAAGATTAAAGAGGAGATAGATCGCTTGATAGAAGCAGGATTCATTTACGAAATTGAGCATACCGAATGGGTATCCCCCATTGTGGTTGTTCCCAAGAAGAATGGAAAATTGCATGTGTGTATTAACCTTAAAAAAGTTAATGCCGCCACGATTAGAGACAGTTATCCTCTTCCTATCACAGAACATCTATTGGAAAGAGTTGCGGGCAAGGAAGTTTACAGCTTTCTTGATGGTTTTTCAGGCTATAATCAAGTAGCCATTGCTCCAGAGGACCAACACAAGACGGCATTTGCCACTGAATGGGGCATATTTTCATTTCGTGTAATGCCATTTGGCTTAACAAATGCACCCGCCACTTTCCAGCGACTCATGTGTCATGTTTTTAAGGAATTCTTACGCAAGAGTTTGGAAGTTTATGTCGATGACTTATGTGCACATTCAAATGTAAGACAGACACATATCCCAGAGTTAAGACAAATATTTGACAAATGTCGAGAATATCAGGTTTGTTTGAACCCAGAAAAATTTGTTTTCATGGTCAGACTTCTAGGACACATTGTGTCAAAAAATGGAATCTCTACGGATGAAGAAAAGGTGAAGGTAATTGCAGAATTACCTAGACCAACTAATGTGAAAGAGGTACAGGCATTTATGGGCCATTGCGGTTATTATAGGAGATTCATACACATGTATGCAATCATAGCCAAGCCTTTGTACTCTCTTTTAACCAACTTTGAATGGACAGATGAATGTGAAAATTCATTCAATGAACTTAAACGACGCTTGTGCTCAGCACCTATATTGATAACCCCGGATTGGAGTAAGCCATTCCATGTACATGTGGATGCATCCAATTATGCCATAGGATGTGTGTTAGCACAACCCACAAATGAAGGTAACATAGATCTCCCCATAGCTTACGCGAGCAGACAATTGAACGCAGCAGAAAGAAATTACACCACGACGGAACGAGAAGGATTAGGGATGATCTACGCGGTAAAGAAGTTTAGGCACTACTTGTTGGCCAACAAATTCAAGTTCTTTACAGATCATCAAGCCCTATTGTATTTAGTCAACAAGCCATGTAACACAGGACGACTGATACGTTGGTTTCTATTACTCATGGAGTATGATTTTGAAGTCGTAGTCAGGAAAGGAAAGACACATCTTAGAGCTGACCACCTTTCAAGATTAACCTCAGGAGAAGCTCCTCAAGGAGTAGCGGATGATCTACCAGATACATACCTGTTTAATCTTGAGATAGCACCAGAATGGGCTAAGCCTATAGTCCCTATTCTGACATATGGACCCAAGAATCCTAGGATAAAGATCAAAGAGGGAGAGATTACCAAGTCTCAGAGATACCAAATAATGGCAGGAAGCATATATAAACAGGATAATCAAAAGATTCTTGCTTGTTGTGTAGATGAATCAGAACATGCGAATTGGCTGCAATTAGCACACATAGGTGCATTAAAGCAACATCACTCAAAACATCGAACACTACAGACTCTGCATAGATTAGGAGTATATTGGCCTTCGATGGAAGCAGATGTCTACAGGTTGTGTAAGGAATGCAACGTTTGTTGTGAAAGACCACCAGTAGAGCATGCTACATTATATCACGTGTCTCTCACACCAGACTGGAGTGAACAATTAGTGACATACTTGAGGACGAAGACATTCCCTCAAGGAATGACCTTAGCACGACAACGTAGTCTAGAGCAGGAAGCTCAAGATTATTCACTTATTGGCGATAACCTATACAAAAGAGGACGAGATGGATATCTAAGACAATGTGTTCATGAGAGCGATTATCTGAGCATACTAGAGACTGCACACCAAGGTGTTGCAGGAGGTCATTTTGGACCAGATAGGATAATCAAAGCCATCCTCTTTGCAGGATTATGGTGGCCCACTCTTCACATGGATGCTCATACCTATGTAAAGAGATGTGATGTGTGCCAAAGAACTCAGTTTCCTACTCGCAGAGATGAAATGCCATTGAAACCCATGATGGGCGGACGTGCATTCTCTAAGTGGGGTATAGACTTTGTAGGACCCATTAACCCCCCTGCAAAAGGTACACATGCTGAATACATTATTGTTGCCACAGATTATCTTACGAAATGGGTAGAGGCAAAAGCCACGAAAAAGAATGATGCACACACAACTGCAAAATTCTTATTTGAGAATGCCTTTACAAGATATGGATTGCCTATAGAGTTAGTGAGCGATCGAGGCACTCACTTTCTAAACCAAGTCATTGAATATTTGTTACGGGATTTTATGGTGATTCACAAGAAATCCGCACCATATCATCCTCAGGCCAATGGTCAGGCTGAAAGCACTAATAAGATCCTTTGTAACGTACTGACCAAACTCGTGAACAACAAACGTTCAGATTGGGACAAACAGTTACACCACGCTGTTTGGGCATATCGAGTGGCCTACAAGACCGTACTCAATGCAACTCCCTTTCAGATGGTTTTTGGTCAGAATGCTGTGCTTCCTTTGGACTTCTTGATACCGACCCTTAAGGTTGCACAAGAACATCAGTGGACCGGCCATGAATTATCAGCGAGAATAATGGACTTGGAACGATTAGGAGAAACCATGCTAAAGGCAGCAGCAGGCATATACGCAGCAAAGAAGCGACAGAAAGCATATTTTGATGCACATGTGAAAGATAAAGGCTTAAAAGAAGGAGATTTAGTTCTAGTATATACGCTAAAGCAACACGCACGTAAGTTAGAAAAGCGAGGTTATGGACCTATGATCATTAACAGACTCTCAACAAGTGGAGCAGTACAATTAGCCACTTTAGAGGGAGATATAATGCCTAATTACATTAGTGGTTGTAGAGTCAAGTTATATCAGGAACCTCTTACTGAGGATATGCTTAGACGACTCACGTTGGCAAAGAAGCGTAAGGAGGAAGAAAATAGAATACGAGCGGAAGCTCAGGCAGAAGCAATAGAACGCATTAAATGCATGAAGTTAAGAAGACAAGGACTAGGGAGAGAACATTATAACCATCTGGAAACTACACCCAGATATCCCATGGCCATGTGTCAAGTAAAGTCAACCACTCATCCTAGTATAGTGGACAGGAGACCATTCATTACAGTCAGGCTAGAGCACGGCAACCCTTGCCAAGAGCTCAGGGCTTTAATTGACTCAGGTGCTGCGACTAGTGCTATTAGATGGTCCCACTATAAGGATTCAGGAATAGAAATGCGGCCAATTGAGGCATATCTCATAGGCCTAGGAGGCATGGAAACCCCTTGCATGGGTGAGGTGGACCTTCCTATCCTCATTAAGGATGTGACCATGACAGCGAAGCTACTAGTGTGCCATGATGACGACCTGATAGAACCCCTAATCCTTGGCCAAGATTGGCTATACGATCACTCAGTGGACCTAAATCTTAGACAAGGCTCCTTACAGCTTGGAACCTTAGAGCAGAAGCGAGTGATACCGCTTGACTTCCCTAATTGCATTCCGATTGAGGTTCGTAACCCTAGACCCTATGAAACGCATGCGACGGAAGACCGGAAGATCTTGGGTCAGACCAGTCACGTTACGTCCACACCCCACTCGGGCTTGGCTAGGGACAGTTGTCAATCAGAAGGACGACAGGAGATCTTCCCTGGGGCTTCCTGCAAACTAGAAGGGGCAGCTACCCAACCACTAGGGCAGATGAACACAATCAGCGGTCAGGTGGGTTGCATCAGCGGCCAAATGAGCACAACACCCTGCGGTGCTCATCCTTCCAAACTTGCTGCGGATTGGCCTAGATTAAAGATAAATAACGAATCACTTCCTAATGGGCAGGTCACGCAAGTGTCAGATCTCCCTTCTTTTCCAAAGCAGAGCGTCCAATGGACCTCTCAAACCCAACCTCACACGAGTCAACCACAACAGAGGAACCCAGACCGACGACACCACCAGACAAGGCAAAGAAAGCAGCAGTATCAACATCACAGAGCAAGTGGCACGAGACAAATATGGGTGCCAAAAGGACAGCAACCACAGGCTAGTGGCAACACTGCAGACGAGAACAAGACAAAGTTTCAAAAGAAGCAGTGTCAGTATCCAAAGTCCCCTCGATCTTCTTCTACAAGTACCAATACTCGACAGATTTGGATCGCCAAGAAGTATCTTATCAATCGACCCACACCCATGCAGATTTGGGTACCCAGACAATGTATTAAAGCCCAACCCTCAAGCCATGTAATATATACCCCTCAGAAACCTTTTCATCCTTCAATACCACCAAACCCGATACCACTTTTTGTCCCTCAGCAGACACATACCACCCACTCCAAGACTCTTAGGAAATGGATACCGAAACGTATCCAGACGTCTTCTTATACCCCATTATCTAACAATTCTCCCACCCCGTTTAAACTCCACCCTTGTAATAATTCACCCTCAACCAAACCTTGTATAAATTCATACACCCAAACCCCACATCATGCATAATAAAAGATCATCAAGAATTGTAGGCATAATCTGAACCATGTAGGTGTCTAGAGACCTGCATTAGCTCAGCAAAAAGATCATTGCATCAATCACTTCACGACACTTGGCTACACGGGTTACACATCGGTTATGGAAAGGGATTGCGGTCTCACCTTAATGGGATCATAATTAATTTCCATGCTAATGTGTTAATCTTTTGTAGCAGATCTTTTCCATTAGCTCGTCAGTCATCATGCAAACCGAAGCAGGACCATCAGAAGCTGGCCCAAGCACACCAATGGCCAATATTGGAGAATTACTCGCGGAATCTTATCCTACAATGCAACCACCAGAGTTTCAAGGTTTTCCAGGACCCATGCCAATCGATGATCCTCCTAGAGGATATACTGAGAAGATTCATCGTAATTCTCATTGGTTTCAAGGCCTAGCAGGACCATTAGCCGACGCTGATTTCATATTTGAGGCCAATTTGGCATTTGATCTTTGCACATGGGCCAAGTACCAGTTCTTTTCAAGAGAATTTGAAGGACTACAGAATACACAAGATCTAACGCACGTTTGGGCACGAGCAGGATTTACAGAGTATTTTAGCGACCCTCTGCCTAAGCCCGATTTTTACAGATGTTTTTACTTGGTAACCACCTTAACGGCTTCAGAGAACAAGGATCTACCCGGCACATTCATGTTACCATCCTTGGTAAATGATCCTCCATTCAGAAGATTTTATTTGTCTAAAGATTTAATTCGCGTAGCTCTGAAAATACATGGAACACACACTCCGACGGAGAGAGAACGGCTAGTCCCAGAGCAGATGAAACGTGGTGACGTAACTAAGTGGGAGGATATTTCTGCTATAACACCTGAGCTCTCTAAGCCATTACGGATATGCATGCAGCACTTTGCTTTCCCAGCTCAGGATCGTTTTACCATGCCCCACAAGAGAATCTGGTTTGGTTTATACTTAGCATGTACTGGCCCTCATACGGTTGATCTAGCCAGCTGGATAATTGATCAGCTCTATTTGGCACAACATAGGTGGGAGCGAAAGAAGGTAATCAATGGGTGCTGCGCCCTCACCAGGATCATATATATGTGCTTGGCGTATGACTTACCAATTGAGCGTGCCATGACCAGTGAGGAACTGAAAGCATTCAAAGGGACCACTAAGAAGGCTAGAAAGTCTAGCAAAGGCAGAGCCGGAAAACGCATGAGAGGAACCATACCGTGCCTACAAGTCCCAGAATCACCCTCGCCACAACCATCTCCAGAGCAGTCACCAACAGCAGCCACTCCCACGGTACCACCAATTCGTATACGGTTATCAAGACCAGTTACACCGGAGGGCACCACCAGTACTGTTGCACCTCAAGCAGCCACAACCACAGAACCTATCGCCACAGCAGCTGAACTTCCCACCACTATTGGTGCGGAAGCTTTCTCTTTTCCAATACCCCATTTAGAAGCAGGACAAGCAGAGCCACTGGACCAAACTTTTGATTTTGAGATGCCTGATGCATTCTCCAATGAGTTCCAGTTTTCAGAAGGACAATTGTTTTCTCAAGAATTTGAAAGGCCTAGCTACCCTACCACACCCAGGGATCAGCCACAAGGACAGATCGTGTCCAGCTCTGATGACGAAAGAACAGCAACCGATGACGACGAAGGAGACGACGAAGCTAGCCAGGGAACACAGGAATCCCAAGAGCATGAACAGACAGATGGCCAAGGCCAACAAATAGACACACATGGTGATACAAGTACCCATGAAGATGAAACTTACGAAGCAGCAGCTTACACACTAGCTATCAAGAAGCTGTATAGAACTATGGAAAAAGTTTGGGCACGCGAAAAGCTGACAGAGGAAGAGAGTCAAATAATAATAGAACAAGAACTTGTCACAGTCGGATTCGAAGACGCATACATCAAAGGATTCAGAGAGTTAGTCAAATCAGTAGGCTCCAACGAAGCACTCAGGTACTTGCAACGAAAGCCACTACCACAGTTTGACCCCCGCAGAGTACGACTACTTTCAAAGCTCGGCGAATACATTCGTGTACCCACAGGAGCACAGTCTTCTGAACAAGCCAGGGAGGCACGCCTCGTCCCCGAAAGTTCGTTGGCTGTAGAAACCATCTTTGTAGATTCCCCACCCCGCGCTACAGCTGTACAAACCTCAGTAGTCACTGAAGTACCGACCACCCCAACCGCTCCTCTCTCACCGCCCGTCCATCCAGCCTCCCCTATTCACCCTCCTTCCCCCCGACTATCATCTTCTATCGCCGGTGGCGTTGCAGAAATTGTCCTTACGACCACTCACCCCACAATTCCTGCACCCATTAGCCCTAGTCTACCCCATCCCACACCCACCTTTCTATCCAACCCATTCCTCCATCCATCTTTTCCATCTTTCCCCACAACTCCAAGACCCCTTTTCCCATTCCCACCGCCATTAACCTTCTCCCCCGTCTCACCTCCCCGACCCACTGTAACCCCTCTTTCCCCTTTCCACCAAGCTGCTCCAGCCAGCCCCCCTGTAAATTACCCCTCAACCTTTGTAAATCCCGTATTTACACCAGCACGAGTACCCACGATCACACCCATATTCACGGTCACCGCACTAGATACGTCCACTGACATGGACATCTCACCACCCACTGCACCATCACTCACTTCACTCACGGCACAAACATTTTTAGGCACATCACAATTTTCAACAATCACTACATCATCCACCTTCCCACCCCCATTCCCCATTCCCGTTGCATCTACACCAACTGCATCTTCATTTAGCACCCCATTAATACTATCACCCACTGTAGATAATGCATTCCGACAGATGTTCATGTGTATGACGCAAGTAAGAGATGAGTTCACATCTCTGGGTGATAATTATCAGCAGCTGCAGAGGACAACCAATGACTTACAGTCGCAGCTTAATTTATTGTCTATTGAGAATGCCTCTCTGAACACCTGATACCAGGAATTATGCGAGGCTTATCACAAATTGGAACTAGAAAGCGAAGAAAAGACCAAGGAAGCAACTGATGACCTGGATAACTTATTAAGAGCCCAGACAGTCCGCAATGCAACGCTAACACGAAACATGGGCTTACTACGAAGACACCTAGCAGCCGCCAAGGAAGAAAACCAGTGCTTACAGGATCAGAACCGAGAAAACTTAGAAGCAGCGCTCGACCACCCAGACCAACCACTCAGTCCTAGCAGGTTCAAAGCCATTTCTTCAGACTCGATGAAAATGCTGCTAGACGATCATGTAAGATTACTAGATGAATACGACCGCATGAACGAGGAGTTACAGAAACTCAAAGAAGATCACAAATTACTCCAGTTACGAGAACCGGCACACCAAGACATACCAGCACCTGTGGACCCCTCTCCTGACCTCCTAGAGGAACTCAACTCATTACGGGCCCAGGTATCACACCTTGAATCAAGGATCGCAGTATATGAAGCACCACCAAGGCCAAATTCCCCACCTGAGCTTCCAGCTGAGGAAGAAACGGTCACCATCCCGGTGGAGGAAACGTTTGAAGAAGCATACGAGCCACAAACCATCCCAGGCGGACGCGTCACGGCCGAAGGTCAGATGACGTACGAACTTCCGACCCCCGCGTGGATGAAGACTATTGAGGAACTTGGAACAACGCACTCAGCTAGAGTAGAGGCACAATTACATGCCATGGCGATGATAGAAGAAAGAATATTAGAGTCTCCATTCTTTGCTCATTTGGCCCCGCGACGATACATATCTGGGCACGAGCTACAGTATAAACCGTATTTTATGTTAATGGTTGAATACCAGTTAGCCATTGAGAAAGAGACATGTAAGAAACCATCGCATGCGACTCAATTCGAGGAGGCCGATCTACCACTGGATGCGCAGCAAGGAGTGATCTATCAACCAGAATGGCGCAAAGATTTACTACAGAAGTATCCAGAAATGATGAGTACATGGGTAAAGGCACCTTTGCATTTGAAGTATAACCCGTGTTGGGGACCAGTGCCACGACGCCGCTCCTGGACTGCCTTTGCTATTAAGGTACAAAACAATAAGCAGTGCCAAGACTGGTTGAATTACCCGTATTTTAAGCCACCCATTGAGTTACCAACTGTTGGCTACATGATGGCTACAATTCGCCATTGGCTCCCTAGATTAAAGCATATGGACGATATAGCGGCGCATATGACTGTCAAAATCTTTGACATGATGCAAATGATTTTTAAAGTCTTCCGACGCGTCAAGGCACCCCATGTCAACACCCCGGGCTTTGAGCATGGCAATTTTGATCTGGTATATGATATGAGTACAACGCCATCGCTACGGGTGTGTTATGCCTGGCATTGCAGAATAAAATACCTACCGGCGTGCTACAAGCAGACGTTCGAAGAGATGTTCACAACCGGCTTCTGGGAATACCATTCAGAGGTATTCATAAGCAGGCCTACACATTTATTACAATTATTTGCCTGTGAACGAATGGTCTATTCCACACACTATCAGCTCCCGCCACGGGAAGAACCGCAACCAATCGACTGGGAGAAACTAGAGGCAGATCTGGCCCGAGGCATTCGTATCTCTGAGCACACCCTCGCTCAAGACCTCCTACAGAACTATATCCGGCAGACCTCACAACAAGGTTCTGTCAGGGACGACAGAAGCGAGAGGGAGGGGGGTGTTGGAAGCAGCCAGAGGCACAGACAACGCGGAAGCATGTAACGACGGAGCAGGAAGCTAGTGGAATCTTTTTTCAAAGAATCATGTTCTAAAAATACTTTTCAAAAACCTCCAACAGTGATTTTCATCACTATTGTAACATATGTAACATAGAAAACCCCATTTTGTAATCCATAGCTCCATTTTGTGCAAGCCGAGGAGTCCTCGAGCTTGAGGAGCTTAGGTAGAACAAGCGTATCAATTTTCGTTATTTTTAGACACCGTTTACCCTTCCAAATAGCATCTAGGACCTAATTTTTAACTATGCCGGTCACTAGATGTGAAACCGGTCAAAACTAGTCTAGAAACTATAAAAAGAGCTAAAGAGCTCGTTTTTGAGGTTGGTTAGTGTTAGCTAGTGTGAGCTTAGAGCTATTTTTGAGCTTGTAAGAGTGTTCTTGAGTAATAGAGTTGATTTCTCTTCTTCCATTGTGTCTTGCTTGTCTCTTCGTAGTGTGTGTGTATGTGTGTGTGCATTTCTATGCTTCTCACCTTCACTCTCACTTCATCTCACATTCACGATCTTCATATCACTCCTATCTCTTCCGCGGATTGACAATTAAGGAGGTGGCGCTTCTTAACGTGGTCTTCACCATTGTGCTAGAGCAACACCCCACTTCTCAAATGGTTGCCAAGAAGTGGAGATAATCAAGGGGTTGTGCCTCTGCTTTGTTGGCTTGGGTCCACACCTTTGACAAACATCACATACTTTTCCCCATCCCTCTGCATCTATGAATAATGTAGGCCACCATAAGCCAGCATCAAGGATTCTTTGGTTCATAATATGTCCTGGAAGATGCCCACTACCTATTCCTTCATGTACAGATTTAAGGACTAATTCCCGCACTTTCTAAACCTCATATCTTTTCCATGTCTATATAATTTTTCCTCAATGAAGGTAAAAGTTCTGCTTTTGATTAGCAGTCTCTTTCTTTGCACAACACTTCCTTCTCTAGATACAATCCAATTTTAATAAAACTTTGATGTCATCATACCAACCTTGAGCTTGTACAGCAAACAAATTAGCATCTGGAAAATCATCATTTACTCCAATTGCTTGATCCATCATGTTGATCTTGGATAGGTGGTCTGCCATGACATTTTCTTTACCTGGTCTATGGACTACAGAAAAATCAAATTCCTGGAACAAAGTAGCCATCTCCATATCCTCCTAGTCACTTGTGGCTTGTTCAATAAGTACTTGAGTGGTTGATGATCAGTGATGATAAGAAGCTGAGCCAGTTCTTCTGCTTGGGCTTCCTCTTCCTTTTGTAGCTTCAATGCTTCAATTTCACTCCTCAACTGAGTCACAACACTCTCCTCTTCTTTATGGGGCTTATTCCTTTTTAAGCTCTCAAGCTCTTTCCTTAGCTGAATTATTGGGTCTTCAGGTTCTGCAGGATATGACAAATTGAAAGGGCTTGCCCCATACTATTATCTAATTTTTTCCAATCTTGTAGCTGTATTGATAAATTCTTCTATTGTTGCTGTCGGTAAAACCAACTCCTTTATTTTACATTGTGTTGATATGGGAAGTGGTTTAGCCAACCACTTCTTGATAAAAAAATCATGGGTCTGCTAGTTTGGCCATTAGTGCCTTAGCTCTGGTTACAAATTATGGGAAGGTCTACCCAGGACCTAGTCTTAAATTTTCTAATTCTTCATAAAATGTTTTCAGTTGTGTTCCCTTGTTGGAACTGTGTTCTAAATGCTTCCTTCATCAAATCCCATGTGGTAAAATGGTTATCGGTGAATTGACTAAACCATTTGTCTGTTAGCCCTTCTAATGTTGCAGCGAAAAGAATCAGAAATGCATCCTCTCTTCCCATCAGACCCCTTGTTTTACATAATGCTAAGAATCTCCTAATGTGCTCATCTGGGTCTTCCTATGCTAGCCCTCTGAAGGATGGAAATTTGATATTCAATCTAGAAAGTAAAGTTTCCAAATCTACCTAGGCTGCCATATTCCTTACCGATGATGTCGATGACGATGGACTAGTTGATCTTCAAATAACCTTCCTTCTTGTTGCGTTGCAAGTGACCCTCAAGCTTTGAGACCGGGTTGCGGTCATGAGCTGTTCATATTCCTCTTAGTTTAAGAGAATTCCAATGGAAGAAAGATAACCTCTTGAGTACTGTCGATACCGTTGAACTCTTCTACACACACTTTTCTTCTCCTATGCTCAAATCTCCTTTTGGTCCCACCAGGCATGCCAAATTTTGTTGGGGGATTCTTGTGCAGAAAGGGATTTGAGTGTTTGTAGGAGAAGGGAGAAAGATAAAAAGAAAGATATAGACATTGGAAGATTCTGTAGATTGATTATAAGGAGAAAAGTACATTGGTGATATACAATACAATCCAAATGCTTTCTGTGCAAAATCCCAAAGAGTGCACAATCACAAAGTACACAATACCCAAGGTTCTTATTGCTGCCGACCTTCTCTACACCAGACCTCCAACTTCTTCAAGCTTGCACTTGTGCACACCTTGCACTCAAGCTTCCAATAGGGGGAGGGATGGACACCTTCTATCGGTGCGCGCACAGCTTCAATGGGACCTTGGGACCTTTGGTTGTATGGCTTAGCACTTCTCTACACACTTCTAAGTCACTCTTCATGCACACCTTGCACTTCACTTCTCTGCATTGCACACACATTGTATGTCTCTTACTCCTCTCTTAGTCTAGACTATGATCTCCTTGCTTAGTCCCCAAAGAATAATCCTTGCCTTGATTTGAGTGTCGGTTCACGTATGCTCCTAACTGCTAAAGTATTTTGGTGTTCACTTTGATGTCCCAAGATTGTCTCCAAAAGTGGGCAGCCAACGAATCCCTGTTTTGTCCTATAGTGACTTTAGACTAAAACAAAAAATTTTAATTGGGGCCCATACTTTCACTTCTGTGTATGCTGCCGCTTCACATACCTTCACATTTTGCCTTTTACTTCTTCAAATGTGCACCTAAGAGGGGGTTCACCTGAACCTTCCAACACTTTTAAAAACACTTTGAACCTTAGAGAATTACACAAATACCTCTACAACCTACAACCAACATTCTGCAATTATAACCTTTGTGAACAATTAATTGTGCACTACATGTGCACCTTGACACCCAACTTTGAATGCTTTGACTTCCTCCATGTTGACTTTGACCTTGAACATATTGACTTTGACCACTTTGACTTTGATCCTTTGACTTGATTGTGGTTGACTTTGACCAACATGACTTTTATGGGTTCAACAAGTTCTATGGAAGGAATTTTTAGAGCAAGTAGAAAAACGCTATTGCTCTTCACACTACCATATGAAGAAGAAGATGGAGTTCTACAATTTTAGACAATAGGAAAGTGAAAAGCAAAGCTTTTCTATTGATGAGTACAAAGAGAAGTTCCTATGTCTTCAGAAATATGCATTGGAGGTTAGTGGTGATGCTTTGAAGAGCAAGCTTATTGAAGGGCTTCGTGAGGAACTTCGCTATCAAGTCAAGGGATCTAGAGATTACCTTGTGATTGAGAGTGAGAGTGAGAGTGAGAGTGAGAGTGAGAGTGAGAGTGTGATTGAGAGTGCGAGTGTGAATGCGATTGTGATAACTCAGGGGTGGTCCAAAGGTAGAGACTTCTTCAACAAGCTATTTTCCAAAGCTATTGTAACCATTGATTCACATCTATAATATCATAATTCCTCTTTCTGCGATTCATATCTTTTCTACTCTTTTGCATCAGATTTTCTCTTATCTTGTGCAATCTCTGTATTTTGTATTCTCTCCTCTATTATTCTTGAGTTATCAAAAGATTGTGATTGAGGATAGACTATGAGTGAGGAAACCCTACAAGTGGTATCAGAGCAAAATCGATCCTCGAGAATGATGGAAGGTTTAACACAAAATGTGCATGAGGTACAAAATTTAGGGATACCCTTAAATATGCAGATAACAAGACTATAGAGATGACCAATGGACCACTACACTATACAGAGGGGTACATTGAAAACCTTGCATTTATTTTTTTGATAGATGTTTCTCTGGAAGTTTTCATGTGACTAAGATGAAATACAGTGATGCAATAATAGGCATGGACTGGTTAGTTCAGAATTCTGCAACAACTGATTGTGAACAAAGAACAATCGCTTTAATGTTAGAGGGACGATCTATCCACATTCTAAGTGATGTGTATATTCCTAAACCTATTCTTATTTCTGCTATGCAGATAATTAAAGGTATACATGATGGCTATACAAAATTTATATTCTATGTGAACAATCCATATGAGGAAGATAATGATGAAAATCTTGCAAATTATGTAGAAGATCTTTTGAAAGAATATGCACATGTATTTCCAAAAGACCTACTTGGTATACCTCCACCTAGGCAGATTGACCATGCCATTGACTTGTATCGAGGGAGTGAACCATATTCTACAACACCTTATACATTCAACATAGATGAATTATAGGATCTTAAGATTCAATTAGATGATCTTTTGAAAAAAGGCTTGATAAGACCAAGCGTTTCACCTTGGGGAGCACCTGTTTTATTTCAGAAGAAGAACGATGGTTCTTATAGATTATGTATTGACTATAGGGGGCCCAATAAAAGAACAATTAAAAATAAGTATTCATTCCCTCACAGCTGACTTATTAGGCCAATTAAGTGGAGCGACTATATTCACAAAGATTGACTTAAGATCTAAATATCACCAAAATAGGATCAAAAGAGAGGATATACCCAAGATAGCTTTTCAAACATGAACATGGACTACGAAAAATCTATGAATGATTCAACATGTGTTGAACATGATTCTTCAGTTATGTCAGATGCAAAGCTTTGGCATTCATGCTTTGGTCATCTGAATTTTGCTAGTTTGCTACACCTGTAGAAATCTAAAATGGTGTCCTTTGTGCCCACATGAGGCACTTACTAAACATGTTTGTGAAGGCTATATTTTGGGCAAAATGCAGTGTTCCTTGTTTTGAAAAGATGGTTTATTTTGAGCTACTAAAAAATTGTAGCTTGTTCACAGTGATGTCTATGGTCCTATGTAGACACACTTCTTTGGGAATTACCTTTACTTTGTGAGTTTTATTGATGATTTTTTGGAGGCATGCATGAGTGTATCCACTTAAAGTTTGAAGTGTTTATGTGCTTCAAACAATTTCTAGTTTTGGTCGAAAATATGTTAGCATGTAAAATGGGCACCCTCCATTCTGATCAAGGGGGGAATATATGTCTTCAGATTCTAATGTATTTTTGGCTGAACATGGGATAAAATATCAGTGTATAGTGCCATATACACCTCAAAAGAATGGAGTTATTGAAAGGAAGAACGAGTCACCCATGGAGGTGGCAAGGTGTATGGTCAAGTTTCATGCTTTACCACATAATTTCTGGTTTCAGGATGTTATGTATGCAACATATGTACTTAACAGGTGTCCCACTAAAGCATTCCATTGTATCACTCCATATGAGGCTTGGGATGGTTGCAAGCCATCAATTGCTCACCTACGTGTCTTTGGTTGTCTAGCATATGCATTAGTGCCTGAAAAACAATGGAGGAAGTTGGATGATAAAGCAATGAAATGTATTTTTGTTGGGTAAAGTTTTGAATGCAAAGGCTATCATCTGTATCATCCACATAATGAACGCATTTTGGTTAGCTATGATTTTATTTTTGTCGAAGATGCAATTCAACCATTACTTTCATGTACTAAGGAGTCATCAATTAGCTCCAAAGATGTGTTTGACACTTTGTTGCCTCATTTTATAGGTGGATAGTCTAGTTCTAGTCCAAATGATGCAATTTCTCAGCCTTTACAAGTTTCCTGTGATGATGCAGATCATTTGATTTTTTACGCAAATTTACATGATGCACTTGTTGATGAGAGCAGTGATATAGAGGAGGCAAAGACTATGCATAAATGGCTAGTGCAGACTTTGTGAGATAGCAAATTAGATGCACCTATATCATATCATACTCGCTCATGCTCTCATAGTGCTTCTTTGCATTAGATTGCTATGCTATGGCTGTCTCTAGTCTTTGTGATGAGAGTGAGCCTGTTTCATTTGATGAAGCACAAAATTCAAAAAATTGGATGGCTCCTATGCAATTAGAAGATGATTCTATTATGAAAAATAGTACCTACTCTTTATGTGACTTGCCTCTTGCCAAGAAGGCCATTGGCACTAAGTGGGTATACAAGCTGAAGAGTAAGCCTGATGGAACAATTGACAAGTATAAGGCTAGGCTTGTTGCAAAAGCTTATGCTCAAGAAAGAGGCATTGATTTTGATGAGACCTTTGCTCTACATGCCGAATGTCTATTGTTCATAGCATATGTGCACTTGCAACTCATCATGATTGGAATGTACATCAGTTGGACATTAAAATTGCATTGTTGAATGGTGACTTACATGAAGAAGTGTATGTTTTTCAGCCATGTAATTTTGTGTAGAAAGGCATGAAACAAAGTGTGCAGGTTGAAAAAGGCATTATATGGTTTGAAGCAAGCACCACGTACTTGGTATGAAAAGATGCATGCCTACTTGATTGCACATGGTTTTGAGAACAGCCCAACTGAGAGAACCTCATATGTTAAGTGTGTAAATGATGTGCTTCTGATCATTGTTCTCTATGTTGATGACATGCTGCTCATTAGTCCTAATGAGAAGCATATTGCTGATTTTAAGGCTGATTTTCATGCCTCATTTGAGATGTCAGATTTGGGGGCATTTGCATCATTATTTGGGCATTCAATTTATGCAAGTTGATGGCAGATTAGCTTTGTGTCAAACAAAATATATTGACACATTATTGCAGTGTTTTGGTCATGAAGACTGCAAACTTATTGCCACTCCTATGGAAAACAAGTTTATGGTTGAGTCTTCATGATAATGGAGATGCATTTGATCCTGTTCTCTATCAGTAGGTTGTTGGATACTTGATTTACGTATGCATTACATGGCCATGTATTTAATTTTTCATCTCACAGATGAGCTGGCTTATGCAAAACCCAGGTGTCAAGCATTGGTAGGGGACTAAGTGCATATTTTGCTAATTGCATTATATCCAACTACTTGTATTGTTTTATACTAAGGGAGGACCACTACCACTAAATTTACATGTTTTTTCTCACTCTGATAGGGTTGTTTGCTATGACACTTGTGTGTCCACCAGTGGTTTTTGCTTCATGATTGGTGTCTCACACATATCTTGGTTGAGCAAGAAGTAGTGTAATGTGGCCACGTCTAGTTGTGAGGCTAAGTATAGGGTAGCTTTCACAGTGACTATTGAGTGTGCGTGGCTCAGACACCTTATGGATGATTTGGGTGTGATCAGTCTTTTGCCACCACGATCTTCACTGACAGTCAGAGCGCATTGGCAGTTTTGAGGAACCCTGTGTCCCATGCTCGCACTAAGCTTATTGAGGTGCACTATCATTATGTCAAGGAGGGTTTCTCTGCTAGAGAGATCAGTTTGACATACGTGCCCACATAGGAGAACATTGGATACCTTTTCACAAAGGCTTTGCCCAAGGAGAAGTTTGAAGCTTTTCACAAAGCTTTGGTCTTACTTCCTTTTGTGGATTGATTCCATATAGCTTGGAACTTCCTTATAGTGCCAGCTCCTTGTTCAATGCATCACTCCCAGGCAGGATCTGTTGAAATATTTTGATAGTGATATGTGTGAACATGCTAGTACCATTGGGACACTTTTTTCCCACTTTAGAAGGTTTTTTGTCCCTCCCTTGTATATATGCCTATAACCCTAATGAGTCACGTATCTTTATACATTCTCTTGGTAATAAGTGTGTTGTGCTCCAAGCTTCTTCTTCTTCCTTGTGTTGTTTGCATGCTTCCACAAACCTCAAACTCCAACATTTTCATCCACTTCATGCAGCATCCATTTTCCTTTTATCTTATCTCCTTGCAGTACAAAGTGAAAGAGTGAGAGATACGGGGCACACTTTCATGGCTTTTGATTCTCTTCCTTATAAAAACAAGAGATTTCTCTATATAATAATCCTTCGATGACAATATTCCTAGAATGAATTGTGTTTATCTCTTTCTATAATTTTCAACATGGCTCCCCTCTCACACATTGCAGAAGATGGCCAATCAATCCATTTCTTAATCAAGAATGGCTTGTTTCTCATACGTCTTCATGTTCACTTGGAGAACCCTTTGAACATTGTAACGAACCTACTCACTCTTGGAATACATGGTGCAACTCTCTTTATGGATTTTCTTCATGGCTTCCCTCTCACAACATTGCGGAAGATGGCAATCAGACACCTTCCTTCATAGTCCATCCTAAGGCCACTCCTAATGCCCTCTTTTCTAATTCCCTCATCTTTTTTTAGTCATGTAGATGTTTTTTTAATCATTTGGACCAAATTCTTTTGGCCTTTATAACATCTTCTTCTTTATTCGGACTCGGACAAACTATGTACTACCATTTTCTTTATATTGACATGGAAGTGACAAGCTTAGCCTCATATTGATCCACGTTTTCCAAATGGAAGTGACAAGCTTAGACTCTCTATGAGTAACTTTAAAGGGGAAAGTAAAAAAGAGAAATGTGTTGAGGTCACCGTCCTTTCCACTCCGAGGGCTGGTGAGGCAAAAAGAATGCATGTTCCTGAAGATCAAATGGTCCAAAGGTTCTTGTTGATGACTAACTTAGCACTGAAAGCACCCACATGGAAAACGTACAAGTGTACACAATCAAGAAATGCCCCACGTGATCTTGGGAGTCCTTCTTCAATTCGGATTCCCCTTCATTCCAAATTCATACAAGCTGACCGAAGCTTATGAAACTCTTTATTATAAGTTTTTAGCAAGAGAGGAAGTTGAGTAGTATATTTGCTTTGCTTGTCCCATTGAGATGCAAGCTTTTTAGAACTTGTTCTTCAACTTCTTCCATTAAGAATGTTCTTAAGTGTATGAGAAAATCTTTTTAAGAGTACATTTTAATTAGAGCCTTTATTTGTTTTTTTAAAGGAGGTTCGACATGAGATCTAATCTCCTTGGATTACTTTGAATTAATTTGGAAGTACAAGTGAAGATGGACTTAATACCCATGGGACTTTTCATATTTCACAAAGAGAGCGATTAGATGCTTGTAACGATCATGATTACAAAGCTTGAAGACCCACTAAGTAGAGCTTGGGGAGAGATGGCCATAAAGACTAACACAAATACTAGCTTTAGACGAACCTAAAAGCTAGAAATAAAATCCACCTGCCTTTGAGGCCAGAACATATAATGCTCAAAGACCAAAGTCCACAAATCGGAAGGTCGATAATTTCATCTTATTCGTCAGAACCATGATTACAAAGCCCAAAGACCTACTAAGATAGAGCTTGAGAGATGAAATGACCGTACAGCCGAACACAAATACTAGTTTTAGACAAACGCGAAAGCCGCAATCCATAAACCCTAAGGTCGATAATTTCATATTAATCATCACGATCATAATTACACAGATCGAAGACCCACTAAGATAATTCTTGAAAAGAAATGACCGTAAAACAGAACACAATTATTAGATTTAGATGAATTTGAAAACCAAAAGAAAAATCGGTCGTCCAAGCCCACGTAACCTAATGGTTTGATGCTTTGAGTCTCTCGGAGGAAGCCCTGAGTTCAAATCTTGGCTGAACATAAGATGAGTGCCTCAAGTGTGTGACTGTGTTTTCGATTCATTGTACTCTAATAAATAAATAAATAAATAAACAAAATCTGGCAAAAGCCAAAAGCAAAATCCGCCGAAACATCCGTAGCCGCGTAGCCTAGTGGGCTGACGCCTTGAAGCTTAAGGAAGATGTCCTGAGTTCAAGTTCTGGCTGGACATGCCCATGTGTCTCTCATGATGGGTACCTCTACCTTACGAGGTTGGGTGTGTGAGTGTGTATTTCCAATTCCTTGTACCCTCAAAAAAAAAAAAAAAAAAAAACAACCGCCGAAACACTGAAGCCCATAAACCACAACCACAGCGAAGAGAGATTAGGCTTCGTCCGAACTTCCTCTTAAAGAAAAAAACTACAGCGAGCGAGGAGGATTGAAATGTGAATCCCCGCTGCCGATCTTGGAGGCAATGGGGATAATCCACAGGGCCGAAGACGTTGACGACACAGACGTTATTTGTTTAGATACGATCTCTGTATCCCTTCACCTTCGTACCTTTCTGTTCTTTTTCTGGCTGCCTATGAAAAGCAGCAAGCTTACGAGCACGTTTCAGTCCTCTCTTTCTGTCATGTGAAAAATTAGATTGCGTAACGATTGAAGATTTTCATAGTTGGAGGCCGGCAAAGAGCGGGGAGCGACGATACCGTGAATATAAATAAGCAGCCATCTGTGCGCACATATTCGAAGACACCCCCCTCTTCTCGATGCAGGATATGTCGCAATCCACAGCGGTAAGAGCTCCGAATGAACCGAGCACAGAAAAGCTCTTCAGGTTAGCGTGTGACAATGCGGTGGTGATCTTTACTCTGAGTTCTTGCTACATGTGCCATGCGCTTTGTAGCCTTCTATATACTCTGGGCGTAAAGCCCACCGTACACGAGATCGATGACGATACAGAACTTCAAGAGTCCTTGATCTCGCTCTCCAGTAACACCGACATCAAGCGTGCATCCGGAACTAATGAGCTGCTTGACCACACATATTCATTTCGTTCGTGGTCCACAGCAACGTCGTCATCATCACAGCCATCATCATCGTTATCGTTCCCGAAATATTCATTCTATTCTCCGAATCTCAATGTACCTGCTGTTTTTGTCGGCGGAATGCTTCTAGGTGGTTTGCAAGAGGTCATGTCTGCTCATATCAATGGCTCTCTTATACCTCTTCTGAAGGATGCAGGAGCGCTTTGGCTATAAGAACGGAGTAACTTTCTTTTTGACATCTGTTTATATTTCTTGTGTTGATCGTTAGGAGCTCTCCAAATCTTAATGTACGTGCTGCTTTTGTCTGCGGAATACTTCTAGGTGGTTTGGAACAGATCATGTCTGTTCATACTACTTGCTCCCATGCACCTCTTCTGAAGGATGCAGGAGCGCTTCGGCCCTAAATACGAAGGAGTTTCCTTCTCAACATCTGTTTAGATTCCTTCTGTTGATCCACAGGAGCAACCCTTCGTTAGTCGGATCAACATACTTCCATTACACAAAGTGCATTTCTATTTGATCAACATTCGTGTTATTCTCTGGTTCATACTGATTCAAGACATGATGTATGCAGCTTATCCTTTTAAGCATGCGATTTTGCTCTGTCGAGGTTCACATACTTTTGATGCATTCGTTTCAAAATTCTCGTTGATATGCTATTTTCAGCGGCTCAAATGCTTCAGCTTAACAAGCTAATGATTAATTTGAGATCATAATTTTAGCGAGAGCAGGATGTTATTTGCTAAACTCTGCAATGCAAAACATTTTATCTTTATATGCTAACTCATACAAGAGTGTATCTACAAAATTATATAATCTGCATCCGCTTTTAACCTTTCTGCCTCTGAATAAAAGAAATATATGCAGCCAGCCATACATGACATGTTTTAATTTGAGGACTAATACATTCAGAATCACAGAACTAATACATGTTGAACTCAGGAGTCAGTGGATAATTATTCATGCAATACTTCTCTATTTTCATATTTCCATTTATGGTATGTTACATTATTTTACTTGATGAGAGGAATTTTTCCAGATTACTTGAACGATCAGAGGAATTTTTTAATTGATACATTGTTATGATCACAAATAGTACACACATGATTTTCCAGATTCTTTAATCGCTTTAATGCATTCTTTTTGGCCATTCATTTTTATATTTTGTGCATTGTCTGGTGTTATACATGTAATGTATCTTATGGACTACAATGAAATGAAAGAAATGATATCAAAACGTTTAAAATGAATTATATTTTTTTTCTGAGAAAATATTTTCATGCACTTCCACAGATCATTGTTAAGCTGTCTTTTGAATTGATCTTGTGTAATTAATTCTGATGAGATATTTCATAGTTTTGAGCATCCTAAGTCTTACACTCTTTGTTGAAGCCGACCCATTTTCTGGATAAATACGTATTATATGACTATTATAAGATCTACTGCGGAAGTACCTCTCTCTCTCTCTCACACACACACACAGACACACACACTCTCTCTCTCTCTCATTTGTCACAATACATACATGCCTTTTTTTTCTCATCTTTGTTTTGATTTCTTTCCGTTAAGTTCATTTACTCTAATGATGTGTTCGCTTTTTTTTTTTCGAGTATGAACATGAATATTTATCTGAAAACCGAATTCTAAACTATCTTTTCCCCCAAAAGAATGATAATCATCTCTAGAAGTGGTTTTCAAAACATATGTTGGAGTCATAAATGTTCCAGGCCGTTGTCCTGGTGGTTGGGCCTCTTGCCGCTTGAGGCAAGGGCGAGGGTTCAACCCTTGTTGGCAGCACTTGTGAGGGACATGTAAACCTTGGAATGATGTTACATGTGGCTGATGTGCCACCGCATATTCTCCTCTGCGGTAGTTGTGACCGCTGTTCAGCCCAGCTATGTAAACCCCTGTTCTTGTGGGATAAGGGAGGTCCCATGGGTACTATGCCCTTCCTTGTACACTTGCAATTTCAAAGTTAAAGCCCGGGGGAGTAGGCTTTGGCCGAACCTCCATTAAAAAAAAAAAAAAAAAACCTAAAGGAATAGGCGTCTATGTCTTTTACTTTCTCAAGATCCAACTAAAAAAAAGGAATATGAAGTTTTTTCGTATCACGATTTTCATGTATTTTTCACAACTTCAAAAATGAGTGGTCATTTTTTCTTGTGTGCAATGTGAAATATCCTTGATTTGTATTGAATTATGTAAATGTGAAAAAAAAAATATTTTTCAACCTTTAGTTACATTGAATTTGAAATTATTAATTCATGAATAGAATGGAAGAATATGCACAAAAACATGTATCATTAAGCTCATTGGTAAGCACGTTTATAGGACTATCGTTTCTCGTGATCGAGGCCTCACAAAATCCAAAATGTATGGCAAATTTCTAGAATATTTCAATTGCAGACTAGAGTCACACTAGTAGATTTCAATTTCTTGCGCTCAAATGTGGATAAGAGTGGTGAGCTCACTTCTAGATCTTATATTGCGTTGGGTCACATACATGAATTTTCCTTGCATGTTTTACATAAGTCTATTGAACCTTGCATAGAAGAAGAGTTAGAGACTTTTAGAAGAGTTTTCATCATAAAATCGGTTAGTTTCTCATGAGAACCAATAGAGGAAGAAAATCAACACAGAGAGGAGGAAGAAGAGGAAACTAGAAGGAAACCAACAACGAAAGACACATCACTCTACCGAAGCGGATCAAAATATACCTTGCTGATCTCATGCAAGATAGGTGTGGGTGTCTCTTCTATTTTTAATATGCAAGCACTTTTCTAATTGCTAATTACTCATTTCCCTAGATAATTAGAGGCTACTCGTGTTGGATGTGAATGGAAGTCTTTGGAGTCATGCACCTTTCTCTAAGAAAGGCCCTAAAAAATGTATTACGTGGTCATACCGTGGAAAATTCTTCAAATTTATCATTCAAAAATTTATAGTTGCCATATGGTCATCCATGTCCTCTACAAATTTAAAGCCTCCGTTTGAACAACACAAGAATGATTATGGTATCTAGGAATCATCTTTAAACTTTGTGTACTCATAATAAATGTCCAAAGCTATCGATGACCCGAGCAATAAGAAGGTTGGGGTACCCTTGTATACAAAGCCTTTCATGATGCTAGAAGAGGAGTATGATCGTAATAATATCTTGGTTATTGATGATAGTGAGAATAAGTGTATATGTATTAGGACAAACATTTATATCTACCCCAAAGAGAATGATGGTAGTTTGTTAGAAAACTTTTATGAGAATATTCTTATATTATATCTCACGAGATTACATGAATCCAATGTGCTTGTGATAAAGTTATTTGTAGAAAATATATAATTTTTCACTTTGAGTCTATTGAGGTCTATAATTTTATGTTTAGCTATCGAGCTCTATAAGAGCTATTGTCATAGCATTGAGAATTTGGGACACATTTTCTTCTTGTGCCCCAAATCTATCGTGGTGTAAGAGGTGTCATCGTAGCATTGGGGATTTGGGACACATTTTCTTATCGTGCCCCAAATCTATTGTGATCTGGCAGATTCTTGGAAAAGTCATGTTGCTGCAGAAACAAATCAATTGGAAGCAAGCGCTTTTGGGTGAGGCGATTGGCTGCTTCTCATCATTGTGGAATGCTATAAGAGATGAGACCCTTTGGAAGATTTGGAGAGAGAGATGTGCTTCCAATTTCGGAAACCCTCCTAAAGAATGGTCCATTGAGAAATCTCTTTTCCTTCTAGGCAAAAGAATATCCAGTTGTAAGAAGTCCCCACCTTTTAGGCATCATAAGGTGTTTTTCCTTAAAAACAAAAAGATTAAAGCCAAGTGGGCCCCGCATGAGGGGGACGAATGGGTTAACAACCTCCTTTGTAAAACCCTCTATCTTTGTATGTTCTTCCCCTGCTTTGTGGGATTAGAGGGGTACCATGGATGCTAGGCCCGTTCACCTTCACTTTTGTTTTGTTTTACTTTAATCATAGTGCAGAAGAGTAGGCTAATGCTGAAATTCCTTAGAAAAAAAACTATCGAGCTCTATGAGTTGTTAATTACGTTAGAAAATATTATTTGTTGGTGTACCTGTGGGGACTTATGTTATGTTCATCTATGAATATTGTTTAATTTATGCATGAAAGGATTACTTTTGCAAAAGCACGAAATTTCTTTCCATCCCACCCTAGTGCACCATTGATATTGTATTGATAAATATATCATGTTGTGGCCTAGCCTTAAATAACTTCTTTTATTTATTTCTTTACAATTTAAGGTAGCCCTCTTGTCTTCAATGACACATGTAGAGAGTTGCAACTATTTATAAAGATAATTCAACTGATTGATATAGATTTTTAATTCTTTGACTTTATTTTGGATCGATGCCATTGTGACTTCTTTCGCAACCTGGACATGTATGAAAAACTATTTAGAAATATTCCATTTTTTCAAAGATCTTGATTAAACTATATTATTGAAGGAAAATAGAATCCCATTGATTGTATATTGAAAAGAAAAAGTTTTTTAACACTAATCCATAGATCATTACCTTAAGTATGTTCTTATACTATACCTTTTGAGAATGTATTCCTTTAGAGGCTACTCAAAAGATTTTGTATGGTATAATGGAGATTTGTGAATACACTATAATATATGAGCCTTATAAAGGCCCTTATACTAATGCAAATGCACATGGGGAACTCACCCGCGGCATCGGTATAAGCGTCGGTATGATAATATTAGTATAAGTGTCGATATGTCTTTAATACCATCGGTATGAGTGTTAGTATGAATGCTGGTATATATGAACCAAATACAAAATTGTGGCACAATTGATAGATATGAGTGAGATACATAACTGTGGTGCACAACTGCTATACACAAAGCGAGAGGGACCAAAAAATCTATATCTATAGTCCTCCAACAAAGCACATTCATAAAATCAGAAAAATTGAAATGATGTTTATAAACAACAATTAAAAAACACTATACCAAGTTGAAAAGCTCACCTCATGGTAGATGCTCCCATGAAATGAGTGCACCACATCCATCCAAGTCCTCCAACAACACAAACAACCGATGATGATATCCATAAGCCTCCTCTGCTCGTGTTGGAAGAGGGACCATTGCCAACTCCTACAAGAAATATGCAAAATGTGAGATCAGTAGTTATGGGTGACGTAGCATCCATCGCACCACCTCCACAATATCCAGCTCCTCTAGAACAACCGATAGATCCATTTCTGGAACCTACTCCTCTAGAACATGATCTAAACAGAGGAGACTGATGAGCATTTGTATCATGTTGTGGTGTCAAATGCTGAGTAGTCCCGCCAAAGGGAATGCCACCAATGGGAGTATTCCCATCAAGGGGAGTGTCGCCTATGGGAGTGCTACCACAAGACATCCAATACTATGAGGTGGCGACCTGATAAGCAAGAGGTGCCTCATATATGAGCTCTAAAAATTGCTTTTTTGTCATAGAATGTGGAGTGAATGGTGGACTATCTTCCATCCTACTCTACAACAGAAAACTCAAATAATTAGCATACAATAATAACGATAATAAAGAAAAACATTAGTCTATAAAAAAATATAGCAAATAAGTAAACACAAATAAGTATGTCGAGTGTGTGCTTCATAAGTCCTCTATTCTAACATCCTTTTGGAGATTTGATGCATAGAGGATATCTTTCTGTACATTGGAAACTTCTAGATCTCTTAGTATGGCCACCCCTTCCCAATCATCGTCCTCATACAACATATCTTCCGTTACCTCCTTGTGTACCTCATCTTCTTCAAAGACCTCTTCTTTTGGGACAATGGTTTCTTCCTTCTCGACTACTGCATGTATCTTAGAGTCCACTATAGATGGAATTTCTTCTACATCTACCTCTTCACAAATTTATCTTCAATATGGAGAGACTTGTAAAACAAATAGCCACTATGGTTCTTTTGAATCTAGTATAAAGGGAACCTACTCACTATGTTCGAGAAGGCAAACAATGTCTCTTTCATCTATCCATAGCTTTGTGGAGTCTACTTGAAGGAAACCACTTTTATCTTGCCTCACTATTGCATTTCTTCCAGCTGTGACTACTTTGAACCATTTCACAGATATCTTGGATCATTCCACAATACTTGAGCTGGCCTTGTTGCGCATTTTCATCTCTTGCACTAGCTGTATTTGTTTGGAGAAAGTTCACCATAACCCATTGTCAAAAGTAGACCTATTTTCATCGATGCATGTGATATTAAAGTGTCATCTAAGAACGTAGTGCACCGTACTTGTAATACTCCCAACCACACCCCTTTGCAAGTTCCTCCTCTTCTTTAGAGATATCCTCACCCACAACCTTTGCTTGTGAAATAACTATATCTAGATATTTTCTTGTTGGAAAGATTGGAGGAGGTCAAAGACTTTCCAAAAGAGGCAAAGAGCGAGTGAAGCAATTCTTTCAAAACTCATCTCTTTTCTTTGTGTTTACCTCCTTAGCAAGCTCATACCTCTCCAACCACTTTTGCATGCCGAGTTAATGATGCAAAACTTCATTGCGTTCTCTATGAAAACTACATCCATTTTTCTTCGACTCCCTTTCCCTTGGGGCTCATCACATACGAGATGAACATCTTCATTGTCGCTCTATAAGTGAGGCATTTATGGGTCTAACATGCATAAAAACTCTATTATGAATACCAAAGAATCTTGTACAAGCCATTCCTTTGCCATGCTTCCCTCTAGAGGTGCTCTATGATGAAGAAACCCTTTTAATGTCTTCATGAACTGCTCTAAGAAAAACATCCATTGAATGTGGAGAGTTCATGCTATTGCAACTTTGTCAACCACATGAACCAATGAAGTTGAATTGTGAGAATACTTGTGGGAAAGTACTTCTCAACCATATAGACAATCTCTATAGCATTGAGTTTGGAACTATGTATGTAATCTCTTGTTGAGCATACTGTTTACACACAAACTAATAGTACCCCATTCATGGGTTCGTGAATGGGGATTTAGAAAAATTCAATACTCATAAACATGCGTTTCTGTTCCACGCCACTTATTTTAGCATTGATTATAACAGGGATAATTCATACCACAAAGTGTACACAGAATCATACTTCCCAACAGCAAGTAGCTTCTTGATTATAAAGTATGAGTGCGGTTACATCATAGTATCATTTGTACAATCATACTTTGGAGATTACATAATTCATCCATTTCTTTATCTGCATATCTGTACCCTTCGTATTCGCCACTTCTGGAATCTGTCCGTAAGATATGGCACCACAGTTCTTCATAAGGCTTCACACCATTCCGAACTTCTGAAATACAAAATAATCGAAATTGACAATTCCGAAAACTCTTAGCATCTCTGTAAATCTCCATTCTATTACATTGAGAAATGATAATTATGTTACAAGAAAAGTGGTCGTCCACACCGACTGCTAACATTGGCACGCATGGTCGATCCGAACCCACTGATTACAAAGTATAATATTTACAAGTCATCATCTAGATTCTGCATCTCCGAAAACATGATTCTCTCTATGTCATACTGCAGTTGATTAAACATTTCTCTCATATTTTCTTCTACTAATAGTATCTCCGCTTCAAAAAATTCTTTCGAATCTAATAAATATTGACTAGAACTTTGATAACTAACTATGGAAGCTTCTAATTAAGGGATACACTACTGAAATCCCTCTAATAGCTTGTCAAAAGCTACAGTAACATCAGATAATTGAGATATATATTCCGCAGCTTTCTTTGATATTTCTTCTAACTTCATTTTACAAGGAAGTTCCAAAACTGAGGCCTCTTTTCTAAGTCTCTCCACCTCCGCTTCCTTATCCGCCAAAACTAAGTTCACATCTGCACAATGTTGCTTCCATTGACTGACTTGTTTCTCCAATTCTAGGATCCCTGCAACTTGTGTTGTCACCGTATCCAAATTTTTCTATACAGTCTGAAGCTTTTCTTCTAAGGCTGTAAATTCCAAATTCCAGATTGCTAGTCTTTCTTCCACTTCTATGGTTGATATACTCTGCCCTTTCATTTCACCACTTTGTTCCTTGACTTTATCCTTCAACTATTGTACTTCTTGCTAGGCTTTCTACAACTTAGCAGCTAACTCTTTATTGGTTTTCTTCAGTTTTTGCTGAGATTTCTATGTCTGTCCAACTTCTGCTTGTAATCTAGCTATGATTTTTGATCTCTTCAATAGTTACCTTTAAAGTGTTATTTTTCGAAATAGCCTCATTCAAATCATCCATCAATTCTTCATGAGTTGTACTCTCTCTAGCAATGCTTTTAGTTAGAGTGGCTTCTACCTCTACGTGAAGTCGGGTGATCTCCCTCATCATTTGATACCTTTTCATAAACCACTTGTCTTTTTCCATTATCATGGAGTTATACTTATTCTTGAATTCTTCAACCTTCACCGCACTCCATGACAACCCTCTGGCTAGATCATCGAGTATTTCTGGTCTGAGAGTTTCATTATTGAACATCCAGGGATAAATAGTGTCTATACACTGGAGTAGGGGTAACTTCACCCTTCCTTCCTTAGTCTTCCACTTATCTACAAGTCCACATGCCTAGAAAGTATGTAGTACTGGAATCTTACTTGATGAGCCTCCGGAACAATCCCCTTGTTCTTCTTGCTGCTTCCAGCATCTTTCCTCCTCGGCAGCTCTTTTTCCCTTTCTTCCCCTTCTCTCCTAGATTCTTCCTCCTCCTATTGCCATTGTCTTTCTTCTTCCTCTTGATTTCATGTTGCCTCTTCCTCTCTTGCTTTCCTATCTACTTCTTCCTTTGCTTTTCTTTCTGCTTCTTCCTTTGCTTTTCTCTATGCTTCTCTGCATTGATTCTCCGCCACCTGTCACCTCCTGGAAACCTCTTCATCTATCTTTGTCTCCTCCTGATCATGAGAAATGTTACCTCCGGATTTGGCTCTACCGCCCTTTTCTTCAAATCTGTAGAAATACCTTACCCGAGCATACTGTGTATTTTTTAGGTAAGTATGCTGGTGCATCCGTAAAAAGAAGAGTAAAAACTACTCCCACCTTGGAGTCTAACACTACATTCACTGCTCATCCGGTATGTCTAAACAGTTTGCAAACCTCCTTCTTCAGTTTTCGGAAGATAATTTCCACCCGATTCACCTGGGTCTTCGTAGATTCCTTCACCAAGGCGTAAAGCTATTGGGAGACTCCATAGTGCTAAGCTTGCAGATTAATAATCATCGTTATTAATAACAAACCCAACTTCAAAGGATTATCATCCGACAGCTGTGTGAACCTGTATTCACCCGAACAAGGCTTACCAAGCAATGCACAAATCTCCGCGGCATCGATAGAATCCGTGCTTGATGTAATGCCCTCAGTAACCACATTAAATCTTTCAACTATTAGGGTAGATGTCAACTGGAACACTTCTTGCCCAATTCTAATACTGATTTCCTATGAGTTAATATCATTCCCCTCGGTCTGCCTTGCTATCTCCATAGCAACGTCTTTTGCTTGTGGGTGAGGTTGAATACTACACCAATCCAGCATGGCGCACTGCAAAAGGGCCCTGCACTCAAACCAGTCTGTTTGTTCCTGCGACAGCTTCTCTGAAATATATGGCAATCCAAAAAAGAGACTGCCATAGCTGCACTTCTGCTCTTCTGCTTCACTGTTCCAACACACAGGATCTCTACTTGCTATAGTCACTCTGTTCGCAAGCTCGCCAAATAAGCTGAATTTGGCAAAGTACACAGCCGTTTATGCCTTCTTGCCTGTGTAGAGAGTTGCGATTCTGAGCCATGATTACTGATTAAGGAATCGTAACTCGCGAATCTGCACTGATTTTCGGCTCACAAAATAAGAAATAATCATCAGATTTGAAATGTTGGGGTCGCCCTCGCTCGTTGATTGCTTGTACTATTGCATGTCAAGTAGTTACACTGCACATAATGTGTGAGATTCCACGATCCGATATATTTAATGGTGATATTTTTATTTATAAATTCTTTTTTTTTAATGCACACTGATAGGGCTGTAATTTAGAGCCATTAATGACAGTCGGAAGAACTTTGCTTGTCAACATAGCCAATCAAAATGAGCCTGAGCCGCATATCTCATGAATTCGAAACGGACCGTTTCACCATAATTCCAGTTTACCCATCTTTCTCTTCATTTTGGAGTGAAAATACAGTACCAAATGCTCAGGTCGAAAAACCTTAGTTTGGAGATTGCGATCATGCCACTTTTCTATTTGCTTTGGACTTCTTGTAACAATAAAAAGTTGTGATAATGTTGTTCATCCAATTGTCGCAAATGGTCCATTCGATATGCAAAAGACTCCTCTGGAACCAACCGCTTCCGCACTGCAATCCTGAGACTCGGTACCGCAAATTCAAAGGGTAGTATGGCATCTTTTCCATATAGCAATATAAAGGTGTGCTACCCACCGAAACTTTATAAGTAGTCTTGTAAGCCCATAGGACAGTGGGGAGCATGATTTCCCATTGATATGTTGAATCTAGCAACAGTTTTTGGAGCCTGTGCAGTAAAACTTTGTTAGTACTTTTTGCCAATCGATTTGCCCAAGGATAATAGGGGGAACTAAATTAATCAGTGGTAAGTTCGGCAATCAATTTATTCAAGAAATGAGTTCCCCGATCGGAGACTAATTCCAACGGTAATCCATAATGCAGAAAGATATCATTCTGCAATTTCCTTGTGACTGTTCGTGTAATAGCTTGCTTAGTTGCCCATGCTTTGGCCCAGCGTGTGCAATAATCTGTACAGATTAAAATGTACAGGGCTCCAGTGTGTGCTATAGGTGGTTTGATGGGACCGATGAAGTCCAAACCCCATTTCTGAAAAGGTTCTCGGGGAAGAATAGGCTGCAACAGAAAGTTCTCATTGTCGCGAGGTTCTACTGTATGTTGGCATGGATCACAATTCCATACTACTTGTTGCACATCTGAGTACATAGTTGGCCACCATAATCTAGATTACTGGATTTTTCGCACCATAATCAAATGATTGAGGTGTCCACCCACTTCACCAGATGAGCCTTCGAAATGACTGCCTGCACCTCGTGTGGAGGAACACAATGCATCCAAATGCTAGTTGGGTCTTTATGATATAATTAGCCCATAATAATAGTAAGCCTACGACTGCGAAGTGCAAGTTTTTTTCATGCTACTGAACTTAAGTAGGATGGAGCAATACCGCTTTCGAGAAAACTGAGCATTTCTTCATACCATGTGGGATAGGTTTGAGGAGCATTCTCCACTTTGACTATCGAAAAAATTTCTGTGTCGAGAAGGGTGTCATCGACTCCCTCAGGAGATTCCCCATGATCAATGCGTGATAGAAAATCTGCAATAGCATGACTATCACCTGGGCGATGAACGATGTCAAATGCCAATTCTTGCAACGAGCCCACCATGCAAGGCATCTTACTAAATTCTGCTATTTAACCAAATATAACAGAGCACTCTGATCTACATGAAAAGTGAATGCTCGGCCCAACAAATAATGGCAGAACTTCTTTATGGAGTAAATCAGACCTAAACATTCTCGTTTCATCGTCGAGTAATTCTGCTTAGCATGTGTGAGCCTCCGACTAGCATAGTACATAGGCGGAACCAACTGTGATCCTCCTTCTGCATTAAGACACTTCCAAAAGATCTATCCGTACCATCCACAAATACATGGAATGGTTGGATCTAGTCTAGAGCTTTCAGTACTCGTGTTGTGGCTAGCATGTTTGGTAATCGCTCAAACGATGTTTGTGCTTGAGGCGTCCAGACAAAATTCATCAATTTCACATGTGCCAGCTTGTTTAATGGGATGGCGGTATCAGCAAGACCCTGTAAATGCCTGCCATGCCATCGCAATACTTCCTTTGAATTGCGGGGTGCTGGAGTTTTTAAGATGACTTTGACTTTATCTGGATCCACTACTATGCCCTTTTTGAAATGACATGATCCAATAATTTGCCGCATTTGACTACAGAAGTTCGGATTCAAACAAAGATGGACTTGTCTATAGGTTGCGCAAATGCTAAAGTTCACCAGAATTGGGATGAAAAGACAATTACTTTCCGAAGAGGGCATGCCAAGTTTTTTGTTCCCTTAGACAAAGAGCAACATTGTCTTCCGGAGCATAAACCTGTTAGTCGGCCGCCGGATTGGGACAGGTATAACGGAAATCTTTGAAAAACACGCGCGAAAGGTCGTTACGCGCATATTTGTAATTTCTATATAAAGCAATGAAAAGGAATGCGCAAGGGGGGCGTTTAAGGCCATTTTTGGGTATCACCAGACTGTTCGTCTGGGTGAATGTCTGAGTGTTGCTGTAGTGTGTCTTGTTTAAGTTCTGCGTACTCTGGTGTACTGTGTATCTGTGCTATTCTCTATTGATCTCGATTGCGTTGTGAGTTTAATTCCATTCAGTAAGTCGTTGGATCGTTGTCTGAAAGAGGTCACTGTAGATCTTTGTGACGATTTATTCTGGTAAGACGTACGATGTGGCGCTCCTCTTCTGGTTTGAACTGCTAAGTACTGATGAGTCTGTGTGGGTGTGGTAATCTTTCCCTAAGAACGTTGTGCAGAAGTCGTGTTGTTATCGATCTGTAATTGTATGGTGAGAATTACCTATAGTTAAGGGTAATTCCAGTGTGTGTTAGTCGTCAGTACTGTAGGTTTGGAACTGTAGGGACCTTCTGTGATCCAGTTTGCCTGATTGTGAGCACTGTTTGGTGAAGGATGGACTACTGCTAAATGTTACAATAACGTGTTGTCCTGAATTAACTTGGTACCAAGATACTGATAAGTTTGGTACAGTGGGGTCGGTACATGTGGTTGAGCTAAGACTGTGATGGCATTGCCTAAGGACAGTATATTCCAATAGAGCTCTTAGTACCTGTACCTGAAGTAGTTATTTTGGGAACTAAGTACAGGGCCTCTGTCTAATAGACTCCTACCACTCCCAAGAACCCACTTAGTTGCTTAGATGCGTTTCTGATAGTTAGAAGAAACTAACGACGTTTAACACTGGTGCCGTCTGTGGGAAGGTGGCATCAAGATTGCCGTTTATCTGTCGAAAGTGTTATCAAGATTGCCATTTAACTGCGGGAAGGTGGAAATAGATCAGATTGTTGCAAACCTATTGTGGAAACGTGACTAAAATTTTTTCGACAGTAATAGTACGCGATTAGTACAAAAGATGATACATGCCAGTTACTCGATCCGGTGAAACGTATCCAAAGAACAGCCTGCCCGGGGTACTTAATTTGTTAAAAACGACTCCAGGAGGTAGAAGTACAACTAGGTCTAACTCAGTTGTCAAGAAAGTCAAGAATGTTAGTAATGATTCCAGTTATATTCCGATGGAACGTGTTACGCCTCTAGTAAATTCCGGTACTATTTCGGCATAGTCTGTCGAAGTTATAGTAACTCCAGAATCTACCAGGACGCAGTCTGAAGTTAGTTTAACAATCTTGGGTAAAGATTCAAATTTGTTTACGACTAGAAATACTTTAGCAAAAGAAATCAGCGAAGGCGAAAAAACACCTTGTTTTGACGAAATCTCGACACATTCCGGTGATATTTCGGTAACAAAATCACAGTTTTTCGGCGATGGTTTACCAATTCTTGGTGAATCTTCAGCCCAGTCACCACTATTGGGAGTAAGCTTTCCTACATCTGATATCAGAAAGGAAGGTAGCCTGTTCGAAACCGAGATTCTAAGCATACTGAACAAGATTATCGAAACGGAAAGTGCACAGTCCGACGATACAGATTTTGATAGTTCAGATATTCAGCCCCGAGATACAGAAGATAGTCATAATACACTCGCCATGAACGAGCAACAACAACAACAGTAGCAGCAACAACAAGTATGCCCACCAAGGCCGACTCCGACAGGAGTAACGTACACCAAATTTGGTGGATTCCCAGGAGATGACCCGGATGCTCATGTACGCACATTTCAGATAAGCTACGCAGTTCTCAACCATCCACCTGATCCGACGTATAAGGCTATTGTTTTCCAATCGACATTGGTCGACGAAGCAGCTAGATGGCTTACAGAATATGATATTAACCATTTCGGCACCTATGAAGCAGTGAGGAATGCATTTCTGCAAAGATTTAGGCTAAAGAAGAATCCAGCCGAAATTTTTTATTACCTGCAAAACAATAGACAAAAGATAAATCAAACTGTACAGGAGTACGCTACTCTATTCAGGACGCATCTAAGGCAGTTACCACCAGCACACGCCAACCTATCGGATGACGTTATTACTCAGTGGTTTATCAATGGATTGACCCCGCAACTTAAACAGATTATGATCATACGTTGTGTAGGAGCTATGACGCTAGATGCAGTAATTGCAATGGCTCTGCAGCTAGAAAACAAGGTTGGAGGATTTATAGAAGATCTGGAGTGGCTAAAAGCAAATAGAAATACCACCGAAGACCCGACCAGACAGATGTACTGCACTACCTGCAAGAACTCAGGCCATACTAGTGCCACGTGCACTTAATCAGTTGTTTTGTGCTATCTGCAACACTACCAGACACACCACCGAAAACTGTGCATATAACGCCAAAGTGCAGGGAACAGCGACTGTCAATGCAATGATACAGGAACCAGGGCAGCCAGCCAATCACTATGTGCCTCCGCAAATGAGAAACAACCAGCAATAAGGATATCGAAATTAGAGAGGACAGAGAAATAACAACTATAATGCAAACCGCTGGCAGACCGGACCGCCACCGGAAAATCCCAATTTACCACCACCGCTCTGTCATTTCTGTGGTGAATTTGTTCACATTAGAAGATTTTGTAAAGATGCAGCTGAGTATGATCAGAGGAAGAAAGAACGACAAAACCCAATGGCTAATATGATACAAATCACACCAGTAGAAACACACGCTGCAGTAATTCAGACCTGCTCCGATAAACAACTGCAATCAGCAGCCGAAATATTTGAACCAGGCATCAGAGAACAACAAAGCTAGTCAATGGACCACTGCAGAACCTCCAGTCTTCCCAGATCCTATTCCGGTAACCCAGACTCCGTTAACCGAAGAAGGAACACAACAACAGGATTCCAATTCAGCAGCAGGCACATCATCAGCAGCAGGCACATCATCTTCAGCAGGCGCATCATCTTCAGAATCTGTGGAAACAATCCAACCACAAAAGGCCTGGGAAATTTTATCTAAAGCATCCATCACTCTTCCTTTGGGCCAATTACTTGCACTAGTACCGGGAGTTCGATAGCAATTTCAACAACAGTTCAGTCCTGTGCCTCCTTGCATTCCTGCGACAGCAACCGTGCAACCGGAACCTGATTCTATGGTCGATCATTCAGTTCCTTTGATAACGGTATGATATAAGAATCATAAAATCACACAGGTACTAATTGATGGAGGATCTGGAGTCAACATTGCTACTACTGCACTATGTAAAAAGTTAGAGTGGACCGAAATCGAACCAGTTTAGTTTTTTGTCAGAATGGCCGACCAATCAAGAGTCCATCCCATAGGACTTGTACGAAATGTACCAATCACTTTGCAAGGTACAACATTTAAAATGACCTTTGTCATACTAGATTTACCGGAATCCACTCTTGATTACAACCTCCTTTTCGACCGACCTTGGCTGAAGCATGCTAAGGTGATACAGGATTGGTCTGCACAAGAGCTCACTTTCAAGGATAAAAATCGTAAATACGTTGTAAAATTAGATGCTATACAACCTTGCGAGTTGCATGCTAGACCGTATTTGGCAAAACCAGTCCATATGCTAGATGGATTGTTAGATGATGAAGAAGAAGAGTTTCTGAAAAATAACATTGACTTGATTTCCCTAGGAACTGTTGATCTACACTCTGTTGTAGATAATTGGAATCCTACAGTTTGTACGGTGATGACTGTAACAGAAACAGATATGAAAGAAGATAAGGTTACCATAGATGCCGCTGATCTACAACAACTTTTTAAGCCATCAGAGAATACAGAGAAGCCTTGACAATTTTATGTTCCAGAAGATCAACTGACCACTTACAATTTAGGCGATGAAGAAAATCCACGACCTGTTAGGATAAAACAAAACTTACCGGAATTATTTCGAGCAGATCTAATTCAACTACTCCGCGAATTTTCTGATGTATTTGCAAGGGATTACAAAGATATGAAGGTTTTGGACCCGTGCATCTATCAACACAGGGTCATGCTGAACCCGGAAGCAAAACCACTTAAGCAACCCAGTTACTGAAGGGATTCGATGTGCAGAAGAAGAGGAGGAAGGAGGACATGCAATGAGAGAGAAGAGAGGAGAGACGCGCGGATATGCGTGGGAGCCTCGAAACCCACATAATGATCTCTCTTAAGGCAATGCTCTATATATGATGTATATATATGAATATGGGGGTAAGGTCACATGACCCTTACATCCCCAACAATCTCCCACTTAAGGGTCAATGTGACCATAAGTGGAAAAATATACAAAGAATGATGTAGGACTATACAATAATGTACAGGAAGAGTCTGGATCTCTACCCATACCAGATCAGCCTACACCAACTGCCTCGAACAAGGTGTATCCATGCACCTCAAACTGCTCTAGACTCATATCGATAAGAGTCGAGCTCACATCTGACTGATGCAAGAACTGATGAAGTTCCTGCAAAGCTCCCACTCGCTCCATGCCTATGTCAATCATCGAACGACTGACAACTCCAAGTGCAAATGCTCCAATAGCAACTGCAATGTCTGGTCTCGAGCATAACAACTCATACATCAAACTCCCGAATGCTGACGAAACATGTGCTATCTTGGCTAACCTAAGCATGTCAGCCATGCCTCTATCCAAGGCATCCAAAGAACCATCGTCAAGACCAACATGTCCTGACATATCTATGTCAACATCTGGCATGAGCGAATCCAAGAATGACTGCATAACTGTTGACTCCTCAGCATCTAAATCAGCCATGCTCACAACCAAGGATGTATCTAGCTGTGCATCATGAGAGCTAATATGCTCTACCATACACTGTGTATCATGAGAGCTATCGTGCTCTACCACACCAAGTGTATCATCATGCTCCACATGAGCTGACTGCACAACATCAACACCAAGATCCATCTGATGATCTAACTCTAAGTGAGTATCATCACAATGCTCTACATGAGCATCCACATCATGCTCTAAAGCATCCAACTGATCATCCAAAGTATGCTCTATGTGAGCATCCATATGATCAAGAAAATCATGCTCTATATAAGCATCATGAGCATCCGAAATATGCTCTACATGTGCATCCATCTGAGCATCTGAATCCTGCCATACATGTGCATCATGAATGTCAATAGACCTATCTATAGGTAGACAAAATGAGACATGACGAGTCTCACATCGCACATAAGGCTGAACTCCCACTGAGACGAGACTGTCTCTCACATGAAGTACCTGCAGTGGATACATGTGCCCAATCCTGGCACCTCTGATAAGCATAAGCTGTCCCAACTGCAACTGAAAATGATGCTCACCAAGGAATGCATAATATCTGCTCTCCTGTAACTGGCTAACTGAAATCAAGCTCATAGGAAATGAAGGCACATAGCGTACATGTCTGAGCATAAGTGATGCTCCACTAGGTAGCATAAGGCATACATCTCCTGCACCCTCAATGTCATATGTCGTACCATCAGGCATGTGCACACATCCATGACTCTCACCTGAGAATCGACAAAACCACTCATGATGTGGAGTAACATGAAAAGTGGCTAATGCATCAAGCAACCAAGCCATATGCGTGCTATCCAATGAGCAAGAGGAATCCTGAGATAAACCATAGGAGAAAGTGATATCACCATCACTAGCATAATCAACTACCATAGACTCTCCTGAAACCACTACCTGACCTGCATCACATGCATGTCTCTGACGTCGTCGTCGCATCCGCCTGAAGCAACATCGTCGAATATGGCCCTCATGACCACAATGCCAACATCGAAGTCGTCGATGTGATCTATGTCTCACATGAGTCAATGGACTCGCATACATATCATGTAGTCTCTGCCATAATGCACTACTCGTCTCCTCATACATAACAGACTCATATATAGAATCCACAAGCTGTAATCGGATAGTGGAGCTGGCCAATGCATCCATATCCATCCATACATGGTCGGGCATGTCACGAGGCCTCTGTGCATCTCTATGCACATACATGTGTAACCCTGCACGAACCAATGTATGCCACATCTGAGCTTTCCATCTCGGAAAGTCAGTGCCATCAAATCGAGAAGACACCATGTTGGCAATCCAATAGACTAGCAATATAACAAGAGACTAGAAACAATACTCTATCCTGAATAGGATCACACCTGCATATCCATATGCATAAGTCATATTACAAATGTCTCGATGGAGAAGGAACTATGTGAACCACCTGTCACATAACCATGCATCTAGCATGCATATAAAACCATGAGCATAAGCCTGCTCACCAAGTCTCCAAAGTGACCAAGTAGATGTGAAAGAATCCTGGGAAAATTTCGACAGAGTATCCCCTGAAAACTGAGCAATCAAACAAGATAACCAATCAGCAAAGAACAATGAATAATCTGTCACCACCTGTCACTGATATAAATCAAGAAGATAATGGCAACTACATGTGCCAAAAAACTAATGGCAATACACGCCAATACAATGGCAATACAACTCCCACTCAAGAATAAATCCTGCAAGATGGTCCAACCTGTCACAAACAACCTGTGACCAAGTCCAAGTGAATGGAGATAGTCAATGATCCAAAGCTATCACAAAAGCTTCAAGATCCACAAGAGCTCCTTTCTAGCATAAAAGCCGATGAAATTTCGGCAGCATCTCCTCTGTAAAATGGACTCTAGAACCAAAATAACCATGTGGGAATCACCATCCACATATGCCAAGAATCACACTGGCAAATATATATCAATCAATGACCAAATGCTAATAACGGTGACAAACGAACGTGTAACTGAGGCTCCAATCTGGATCACGTACCTGCAAAGAAAACAAAAGATACAAGTACCAAACAAGATCCAAAATCAACTCTCATAAAAGTATGTGCAACCGGCAAGTAAATCCATAACCAAGTGGCAAAAGCAAGATGTAGACCACAATGCCACTATACATCCATGATCAAACTCATGATGACATAAACCTCAAAAAGAGTATACCACAATGTCATCTTACATGTCAAACACATGACAAGATCATGCTCTACTCTCATATGGAGGAGCTACCACAGTGATCATACATGTACAATCCTTTGAAGCTCTGAAAATAAGAGCTTGCACACCATAAATTCTCTCTCGAAGAAGTTCCAAAGCAAATTCAACCTCCAAGTGCAATTAGGGTTGTTTGGGCAAAACTGTACTGCTCTGTGTTTTGCTGTTTCAGAGGTGATAACCTCTGAATCTGAACTTTTGGTCTTCAGCAAACTTGAAGATCCACTTCTTGGCTACGTAACGACATAAAGAACACCTCAATCGGAGGTGCGTAGCTCAAGATATGCTCAAAATAAGCACCTGCTGTCAATTTCACTTTCACTTGCAACAGTACTGCTCTGTATTCTGCAATTTCGGTAACCTAAAACTCAGAATTTGGATCTAAGTTCTTCTACAAAGTTGTAGCTATCTTTTCAAGCTACAAGCAGCAAGTTGAATCATCGCATTCCGAGCTGTAGAACTCAAGTTATGACAAAAAAACCGACCTGCTGTCCTACTCAATGTAGATTCGCCTTCTACAATTCTCTGCGTTTTTCGAATTTTCGGCACTTCAGAAGTCCGAACCAGGTTTTGCGCCCTTCTGTGAAGTTGTAGCTCTCTGTGTTAGCTACGCACAGAACTTTAAAACGCGTCAATCCGAGTTTCATAGCTCAAGTTACAACTGAAATACTGAACTGCTGTCAAGAGATGCCGACCTGCACTTTCACCTCTTGTGACCTAAGCTTCCATTGAAGCTTCTTGCATACCATCCTTCAACATGCTCTGATACCAATGAAGGGATTCAATGTGCAGAAGAAGAGAAAGAAGGAGGACATGCAATGAGAGAGAAGAGAGGAGAGACGCGCGGATATGCGTGGGAGCCTCGAAACCCACATAATGATCTCTCTTGAGGCATTCTCTGCGTTTTTCGAATTTTCGGCACTTCAGAAGTCCGAACCAGGTTTTGCGCCCTTCTGTGAAGTTGTAGCTCTCTGTGTTAGCTACGCACAGAACTTTAAAACGCGTCAATCCGAGTTTCCTAGCTCAAGTTACAACTGAAATACTGAACTGCTGTCAAGAGATGCCGACCTGCACTTTCACCTCTTGTGACCTAAGCTTCCATTGAAGCTTCTTGCATACCATCCTTCAACATGCTCTGATACCAATGAAGGGCTTCGGTGTGCCGAACAAGAGGAGGAAGGAGGAGGTGGAGGGAGAGAGAAGAGAGGAGAGACGTGCGGACATGCGTGGGAGCCTCGAAACACACATAATGATCTCTCTTGAGGCAATGCTCTATATATGATGTATATATATGAATATGGGGCTAAGGTCACATGACCCTTACATCCCCAACAGTTACCGGATGAACCCGAACTATGCATCACAGGTAAAGGCAGAACTTGATAGGCTACTCAAAGTTGGATTTATTGTACCAGTAGAGCATGCTGAATGGATCTCTCCAATTGTTATTGTCCCTAAAAAGAATAAGCAATTACGAATATGTGTAGATTACTGGAAACTGAACGTAGCAACAGTGCCTGATCCATTTCCGCTCCCTTTTCTTGACACAATGCTTGATAGAGTAGCAGGACATGAAATGTATTCATTTTTAGATGGTTACAGTGGATATAATCAAGTTAGAATGGCTGAACAGGATATATCGAAGACAACCTTCATTACCAACTGGGGTGTTTTTGCCTGTACTGTTATGTGGTTTGGATTAAGAAATGCCCCAAGTACATTCCAAAGGTGCATGCAGGAAATTTTTTCTCCTTACCTTACTTTTTTTATGCAAGTATATCTTGATGATTTTTCAATTTTCAGAAAGATGTGGAAAGTTACTTGGTCATATTGTATCTGCACAGGGCATACAGGTGGATCCAGATAAAATTTCAGCTGTGTTAGAAGCTCTAGTGCCCACTACACCGAAGGAAGTAATGCGCTTCATGGGCCAAGTAAGATGGCATGGTCGACACCTACGATGGCTTGCTCACTTGGCAATACCTCTGAACAGATTAATCACCAAGACTCCTCGATAGTTTGAGTGGACTCAGGAATGTCAGATAGCATTTGATCGCTTAAAGTGTTTATTAACACAAGTTCCCATCTTACAGCCTCCTGACTGGGATCGCCCATTTCATGTATTTGTTGATGCTTCAGATATAGCAATAGGGAGCGTTTTAATGCAACAAATCGATAAGTGGTTCAGACCAGTGTATTATGCAAGTCGAAGATTAGCCCCTGCTGAAAAGAATTACTCGGTAACAGAAAGAGAATGTCTAGGTCTAGTATATTCTGTCAAAAAATTCAGACATTATTTGTTGGGCTGTAAATTTACTTTTCATGTAGATCATGCTGCACTTGTCTATCTAGTTCGGCAACAGCATCTAGGTGGTCGATTAGCACGATGGGTTCTGCTTTTATAGGAGTTTGACTACGAAGTCATTCATCGGCCAGGCAGTTCACATGCCTTAGTAGATTTCCTCTCCCGCTTAGATTCCGGTGAAGCTCCGGTAGGCATAGATGACACAACTCCGGCGATTTATGTCTCTGAACCAACGAATGATGAAATTACAGACCCACCTATGCCATCTACATATTATGATCAGATCTTGACCTTTCTCACTGATGGATGCCTTCCATCTCAGACTTCTACGGCAATACGTAGGAAAATTGCAGTTTTCAGCCGCCGATTTCGATTGATTGCTGGAGAATATACTATGTGGATCATACTGGAATTTTACTTTGATGTATTCCACCACATGAAGTTAATGCAGTTATTACTTTGGCTCACTCGATTCCTTCCGGTGGCCATTTTGCAGCAGACTTAACACACCGGAAAATTCTGCAAAGTGGTCTCTGGTGGCCTACTATGTACAGAGATGTATCACAGTTTGTCAAACAATGTGATACTTGTCAAAGATCTGGACAGCCCCTGCAACAACATCTTTTCCCTCTACAACCTGTCTTGCCATTAGAACCTTTTCAGAAGTGGGGTCTAGATTTTATCAGACCGATTACACCGCCAGCAATCCTCAGTAACAACCGTTATATTTTAACATGTACTGCTTATGCTACCAGATGGGCAGAAGCCTGGGCTTTACGGTCTGCTACAGCTGTTGCGGTAGCAAAGTGTCTGCTAACCGATGTCTTTCCACGTTTTGGCTTACCACTGGAACTTGTTACAGATCAAGGCACTCATTTTGTCAACAATTTAATGAAAGTACTCACACATTCATTTCAGGTCACACATAAATTTAGTTCACCATATTATCCTCGTGCAAATGGCCTGGCTGAGAGTATAAACAAATCTTTGCTGAATATGCTTCGGAAACTCATTTTAGAAGCATCGGAAAGATGGGATCAACTGCTACCTGCAGGTATTATGGGCATAACGGACCACATACAAGATAACAACGGGATTAAAACCTTTCAAACTAGCTTATGGATTAGAAGCAATAGCACCAATGGAGATAGTTATACCAAGTTTACGAGTAGCAATCGCTCAGAAACTGCTACCGGAAGACTCACTGTCATTTCGGTTGGATACACTCAGAGGGTTAGACAAGCAACGATGGCACAGTTTTTTGACTATGCAGGAAGTACAGCTAAGACAAGCTCGAACACATGATCGATATCTAAAGAGTCCAATTTTTTCGGTGGGACAACTTGTACTCTTTTACAATGCAAAGTCGAATCGGTCCGGCGGGAAACTCAAATTACGATGGTTCGGTCCCTACCGGATTTCTGCACAAGTAGGCCCAGCAACTTTTTGGTTGACTACATTGATCGAAAACCCTCTTCCGAAAGTCATCAATGGTTCGAAGCTGCGGCCGTATCAACACACGTCTAACCCGCACTGAACGTTTTGCGGTTAGCCGCGTCTTTTGGCGTTCACTTTTCTTTTCTTTTCTTTTCTTTTATTTTTGTGCTTAAATAAATAAGTCTGTAAATATCCGTGTTTTGAACCCTATTTATGACTAAAGCCGCCCTGCCCTTTCGAGCTCTTCATGCATGCATACCAAAGTTAAGAATTATCATCTCAATACCGCGTGATTATTACTTCTTTTGATTACTCTCCGCTACAGCACAACTACATAACCTTCTCCATTTCGCCAAAAAACGCTATTGCGCTTGTGTGACTTGTGCTTTGTGTTTACCCTGTGCTCTGTGTGCCTGTGTTCTGTGTCTTCATGTGCGCCATGGAAGCCTTGGCTAACTACGCCGCTTTCCGTGATGGTCTCCCTACCGAGGTAGGAGAGTACCTGCGCATACGTGGGTTGGCAAACTTTGCTGAACTGCCTTGGCATTCAGTGGAGTCCCACCCATTCTTTGCCCAGATCATTTCCGCCATCGCTCAAGCACCCGCCAATGAGCGAAATTGGGCTTTTACATCTTTACCCACCCGAACAGTAATCACCTTCCAAACCTTCGTTGAGTTGTTTCGACTCCCATCACAAGGTTGCAAAAATGGCCCGAGTCTACCAGTTGCCAGAATGATAGAGTTGTTCCCCAGATATTCATCCAATGAATACGCCATCCTATGTCGACCGGAACCAGAAAGATCCGCTCTCCAATTCCTAGTAGCAATCCTAAACCTACAGAAGCGCACTTACGGCATATCCCGGCCATTTTACTCTGCCATAGACTTAGCCGCCCGTGAGCCAATCAACTTCACATCATATTTCTTCCACAGAATCCACAAACAATGCGTAGCTATCATGAAACAGGTAAACAAAGGAGGCATGCCGAGATCCAGATTGCCACACATCCTATCATTTCTCTTTCCGGCCATCCTTGCAGCACAACCTCCACCGCAAGGACCAGTTCTGTGACACGAAGAGTCGGTACAGCTGTGGGACGACGAAGAAGAAGACGAAGAGGAACTAAACCAGCTATTCCACAGAAAAAGAATAAGAATTAGCTCTTCTGAAAGTGAAGCAGAAGGATCTACCGGAGGGAAAAAGGATGGCGACAAAGAAGATGATAAACAGGATGAAGAAACATTCCACGACACCACAACCTCCATGTAGAATGAATCCTCTACGCAATCTTCCCAGGAGCAACAACAAGAAACTCGTACCGAAGCTGAAACAACATCGACCAAAGAAACATCAAAGCAGCAGTCTGAAGGAGAACAACATACAGAGGAAGAACAAGCTGCTAAAGAAGCACTGGACAGACTACTTAAGGCAGTGGAATCCACATTGGCGGAGCAGGAACAACAAATCATAAATCAGGTAACAACTCAAACCGTAACTCCCACTCCCCCACCGGAACAACCCATCATCCCCATCCAGCCCATCCACCCTGCCGAACCCACCGATTCCACATCCTCCTCCCTCAACTACTCTCCACCAAATTCCCAACAGCTCCTCAACGCATCCTCTTCCCAACCACGACCCTAGTTACCCCTCCCTTCCATTCCAATACTTTCCGAACTGGCCAATATGGGTCAAGTCCTCATCAACCTATCGCAGCAACTGCCCATCCAAATGAAAGCAGCCACAGACAGTATCCGGAACGAACTGCAACATAAAGTGGATATTCTAGAAGCTGACATCAGCCCCCTTCAGGAAGAAGTGCTAATTGTCAAAGCCGAAAACCAATCCCTGCAAGAGCAGTTGAACGAATTACAGGAAAAACTTACTGAACAAGATATGATTATTAATCAAAGAGATGCGGTTGTGGCACAACTTACAAAGAAAGAAGAATTAGTGTAGATCGCGAATGAGGAAATCAACAAATTGAAGCAAGACATACAGGACAAGGAAGATGCAAGGATTGCCTTAGGCAACCTACTGGAAGAGACCAGAACACAACTCACTGAACTAGTGCAACAGAGTCAAGAACAGCAGATGCAGCATAAAAGAACAAAAGAAGAGCTTCAGTGGACAAATGAAAATCTAGCAGATGTAAATAATATGCTAAAACATTACTTAACCAAGGAGAAACAGACACAGAAAGTGATTACAGATCTCAGACATGAAAGAGAATCATATATAAGAACAGTGAATTTTCAAGTTCAGGAGATCGAGCGACGCGATGTCGGGAAGATTTACATCTTCCAGTTGATGACCAGAGAAAATGAAAACAACTTAATTGGTGAATTCTAAACCTCTTTTTCACTGTTGAACAATTGTTCTGGATTGAATTAACTACTTTTGAAGTGTTTGCAGGTACAAGAAATGATGAAGAAAATATGTTCAATTTAGGGTTTATCCTAATTACTCAATTAATGAGTATTTCATATTTATACATGCTTGATTCATGGGTATTTAACCCTAGGGTTTTCTAAGTTCATATGATTTTATGTCAATTAGGTTCATCTGAAGGGTCTCAAAAGATTCTAATGGGTTCATGTTAGGGTTTACAAGGGATCAGAAAGATTTTAATGGGTTATCAATGATTTCCAAAGGGTTTTAATAGGGTTTTGATGGGTTTTAAGTAGGTTTTCTAGGGTTTTAGAATGTTTCAAGGGTTAAAATAATTAATATTTAAGGAAATTAATCTATAACTAAACATTGGTTCAATAACAAAAATTAAAATATGGTTTAATTAATTATTTAATCATGTATGTGCATTTAATACTAAGGTTCTAATTAATTAAAATCTTAAACTAAGATTGAATTAAATGATTTATTTAAAATAAGAAATATAGGCTAATTAAATTAAAAATGGTAAATTAAATGGATAAATAACTAGTGGTCTATATGAGTACTAGGAAAAAGAATGGTTTATAGAAGATGTGTAACTAAAGTGATTGAAAGAGTGGTTGGAATAAATGATGCAATTAAAGGAAGTTAAAGAGAAACTTTAAATGAATGGTGTATATGAAAATGGTTGAAAGAATGGAGTAAGTGAGTTGTGTAAATAAAGTCAATTTAAAGTGTGGTGAAAGTAAGGAGATTAAAGTGTGGTTGTAGATTAAAAGTTGAAACCAAAAGAGTGGATTAGGAAGGACTTGTGTATGTATTTAAATGTGTGTTGAGCTCAAGTTTCTCCTAATGTTTTTTGCAGGTACTGTCTCCTGCTCTTTACTTTCTTCTATTTTTCCTTCTTTCTCATTAGACCCTCCTTGTGCTCGGGATATTAAGCCATCATGTACTGCTGTTGATTGTCCAGCTGGAAGCATGCCCATGCCTATTCCATGGCTTGGTCTTGGTCCCTGCAGCATTGTGTGTGTGTGTGAAGTGTGTGTATGTGTGAATGTGTTATGTGTATGTGCGTGTATGTGTTATGTGTGAATGTGTTATGTGTATGTGCGTGTTTGTGTTATGTGTGAATGTGTTATGTGTATGTGCGTGTATGTGTTATGTGTGATGTGTGAAGTGTGTGTATATGTGTGTGTATGTGATGTGTATGTGTGATGTGTGTATGTGTGTATGTGACGTGTGTGTGTATGTGTGTATGTGTGATGTATGTGTGTGAGAGAATCTCTCCCTCCCCTCCTCTGCTGCAGCGCGACAGCGCGCACAGAGAAGGAGAGAGAGAGAGAGAGAGAGAGTAGAGAGAGAGAGAGAGGTTTCATTAATAAAATTCTTTTACTCCTCCCTCCACGGCGGCTGCAGCGCGCAGCGCACGCGCAGAGAGAGAGAGAGAGAGAGAGAGAGAGAGAGAGAGAGAGAGAGAGAGAGAGAGAGAGAGAGAGAGAGAGAGAGAGAGAGAGAGAGAGAGAGAGAGAGAGAGAGAGAGAGAAAGAGAGAGAGTGAGAGAGAGATAGGCAGAGAGAGAGAGCGTAAAGAGAAAGAAAGAGAGAGAGAGAGAGAGAGAGGGACAGGCGCAGAAATAGATAGAGAGAAAATATTAATTTTCTTTATTTGGTTGTTAGTTAAATTAATGAATGATTAAATGCATTATTTGTATTAAGTGTTTAGTTTCATATTTAGTATTTTGTTTATATTTTATTTAGTTATTATTAGGTATTTAGTTTATGCATGAAAATATATACATCTATGCATGAGTGCATACATATAAATATTCAAGTATGTTAGAAGTTAGTGTATAGCAATGAGTGTTAATAAATGTTCATGAAATGAATTATGCATGATGTTGGCATATATGTATGCCATATGTGTGTATTCATAAGAGGAACTACTAATATGCATATTTATACAATGATAAGTGTGTGTTTGTATGCATATATGTTTATGTCAATGTGTGTGCATGTGTGCATGAGAACATACATGTGAGTGATGTGTGTATGAGCATGAGTGTGCATGAATGCATGTTTATGAGTGAGGTAGTGTTAGCATGTGCATATGTGTGAGTGTTAGCATATGATTTAATGCATAGGTAAGTAATTGAATTATTGTATGCATATGCATAAATGCATCTAAGTATTAGCATAAATGAGTATTTGCACATTCATGAGAACTAATATGTGTGAGAGCATAATAGCATATGTTTGATGAAATACAAGTACAAGTAGGAATGTAAGTAAGATTAGTTAAGCAAACATTAAATGAATGAGTTTATGTTAGCATATGTGATAATGCATGTGTGTTTTTATGAGAATTAAATCATTTGCATGAGTATATGCATGTGTATGATAATGTAAGTTTATGTTCTTATTGATTTTGTAAATTTACTAATGTCCTAATGTTTTTTGCAGTGTCGAGAAGCATTGAAGATTAATGAGCAATTGAAGAGCAAATGAAGTGCAGTGAACCTAATGTTTTTTGCAGAAACATTGAAGATTACAATTAATTGAAGTGAAGACAATTGAAGTGAAGCGGCAGCTTAAAGATCCAATTAAACCTTATCTTCCCGATTTAGTCAAAATACCCATTTGTTTAGACATTTATCCAATTATCTAGACTTTACATTTGTATTAGCTTATTAATTCATTTAGTCAAACCAATTTAGCATCACATTGTTTCCATTATTTTCTTTCATGTCTTCCAATTTAAACCATGAATTTGAGCAAAGTCGAATTGAAACTACAACCGAACCCATAGGATTAGTATCAGAAGAACGTATTAAAGATAATAGTACTAATGAAAACAAACATGAATTCGAATGTTGAAAACCTTCTGCATGAAATGGAAGCACGATTAGTTTCATCTATAGAATTAAAGCTTAATTCCAAGTTTGAGTCCTTAAACTCGTTTATTTCAATTTTAACTACAGTAGTATCTGATTTTAATGCGAATCTTAAGTCAATAGATACTCAATTCGATCACGAGTTTAGGAACTTAGAAGGAATGCTTCATTACGACCTTTCAAATTTAACTGAACAGATGGAAACATTGGCAAATCATGTAAAAGAAATCTCTTCCTTCAAAACTATAGGTCAAGAAATTACAAGTTTAAACGAGAACATTGCACGATTAAACAATCAAATACAAGAAAGTGCTACATGTAAATGCAAAGATAAATATCAAGTACAAGTTCAAAGTAGATCTATGTACCAAAACCCTTTACCCGATTATCGAAGATTTGATCCTAGGGCATTATATCAAAGACCAAAGAGAGCTGTAAGGTGCTTCTCGTGTGACCAACTAGGTCATACTTATAGGACTTGTCTGGCTTATGAGAAAGTATGTAGGCAACATTTGGTATTAGAAAACGAACACAAAATATGTGATTATCATACGAAGGATCCTTTGCATTTAAACTTAGGTAGAGGTGGGATGGTAAAATATTTTGAACAAAAACAAGTCCGATCAAGATCAAACAAACAAGTAAAAAAACACTGGAGAGTAAAACGTGAAAATACCACAAAATCTAATGATCAAGACAATATTATGATGGATAATCCACAAGTTGAACTGATGATGCAAGATATTAAGCTAAATGATAAGCAAGAACATGAGAGAACAACTTATGAGAAACCAGACAAAACAAAAGATTTTCATAATATATTAATTGAGCAAAAATCTTTACTGAATGATCAAACACTTGAAGAAGAGAAAAGTGAAAAGATGGAAGAACAAGTGAATCTTGAAACTGGCAATCAATCTAATACTAAAGGAAAAATTGAGAAAACTAAACAACTAAGTAATGCAAATGAGAATGCAAACAATGAGACAAATTTTAATGAGACAGAACAAGAAATTTTTGCAAAAATTATCAATCAAGTTACACAAAACATGACGAAGTCAACAAAAACCATTAAAAGGAAGAATGAGTTATGTATGCAAGAAATTTTTGATGTTTTGTGTTAAAATTATTGTTTCTTACTAATGCGTTTTGACAAGTTATTTTGACAAAACTGGTACAAGAAGCCAAATTGATAAGAGGATATGTTATGATCAAGTTTATGATTGTTTATTGAATGTTTTTTATCCATGACTGGTATTTATATGGGAGTTACAACCTACTTCCTCAACAAAAAGGTATTTATATGGGAGTTGTATCTCTCCCTCATCAAAAGATAATTATGAATGGGAGTTATAACCTACTTCCTTATCAAAAAGGTATTTATATCGGAATTGTTTTACAAAATTAAAATTATGAATTTCATTAATGATTTAAATATTGCTTTTCTAATCAATGTTTTTGAGTGGTTTAATGCAGGTCAAGCAAGAAAAGATAAATTGATGAAAGCTACAAAATTTGGCTTAATGTTACTTTGGGGGGTTTACAGATGAATTATCTAGATGTTTTGAATTGAAAATTTTGGTTTAAATGTGCTAATACTTATGTTTTTTTTTCACGAGTTTGTTTTCAAGATATTTTTCAGGTTCAAGATGAAGAATGGGAATTTATGGACAACCAAGATTTTCTTCAAGAGTAGAATATGAAAACCTTTTACTTCCAGTTTTGCACCATTTTATTTAAGCGTGCATTTCAAGTATGCATTAAATTATGTATGAACACATATTGAGTTTTGCCCTTAGGTGCACGTTCATTTGCACCAATATCAATTGTAACAGGTATTATGAAATTTGTGAGAAAATTCTAAGTACAGGAAATAGAAACCCTCTTCATCAGAAGCTCTTATCTCTTATGCACCATAATTTTGAAAATGCACTTAAAGTATGCATGTGGTAGGGTCACACTACATGACCATGCATCAAGGCACGACATGATCTATACCCATGCACATACGAGTGACTGTAAGGATGAATGTATAATCACATTGCTATGTATGAGAGCGAGTGCACCAACCTCGTCATCAGAAGCTATTTTTCTTATTGATTGCACCATTAATTTTATACATGCATTTTCAAGTATGCATTGATAGGGCTAATTACACAGCCGTGCATAAGGCACTTTAATTTTTTAACCCATGCACATGCTATGAAGTTGATCATCAATATGCAGGTCTTATTTGGCGCATCCGGAGGATGCACAGGTTTGGTGGGGGTGAGTGTCGTAGAGATTCTCATCTCTACTCTTGCGTCTACTTGCATCAAATCACAACATTGTTCGATTCTCGCTTCCCCATTCAAATGATGAAGAAGACATTACACGCGTAGTGGCTAGAATATGCAGATTCAGATGGTGATGGAAGGGATGAATGATCTTTTGACCAACGGCAAGGTTCAAACTCAGAAGAATGTTAAGAAACTGAAGATTCCAATATCTAAAGCCATTAAAATCCACCTACCAATTTCTCTTGATGAAGAGGAAATTATCTCAACGCATGCATTGAACTAAAGGGATGGTTTATTTTCAAAGTAATGAAAAGAAAGAATTAAAGGATGATAGCGCATGAGTCCTTAACTGTTCATAAAAAAAAAGGAAGATCCGGAGCAATTGAGGGGAAAAAGAGGAGCGCGGGGCATCAATGGCTTCTCGTTTGGCTTAGCTCTATTAGAGGATGTATAAGCGGCATCATGAAAAAAAAGTTTACGGGCATGCACAGAGAGAGGAGGGAGAACAGACGTGCTCGGGGGGAGGGGGGGGCGGAGGGACAGTCAGGTGGCGGCTTCCTCTGCAACAGTTCATGGCTTTCAAAACACCAGAACATGATGTTCCCACGGGATGGATGAGTCGGGTTCGATGCATATAGGATCCACACATTTTTGTACCTCGAGGAAAAGGATTTCAAAGGTGATGCTTGTTGGCTCGTGACGGACTGGAGGATTTCATTGTAGACAAAGATGAGAGTATTTCTTAGAGTGGCAGGCAATACGAAGACTGACGATGAATTGATGATTCTGTAGAACTGCAATTAAAAAGGCCATAGATATCTGAAGCGAAGGTTAATTTTCGCGTTCCCTGATGTGATGCGTGGAAAGGAAAGATGATGTTGCCTACAGACAACGACCCAAATTCATCGCCCTTTTGAACCTGCCCATCTGCGAACATATATATTGATGATTGCACCTGAACTGGGCGTTCCTGATTCTAGAGTCAGAAATCCCAATCTGGTTCACATGTTCTAGAAACTACAGAAACTTATAATGTTCACCAGCTCTAGCATATTAAACCGGTTTGGCGCTCGTCATAGTGTATATATGACATACTGTCTGGAGATATTTGTTATCGAATGCTAACGAAGACAATGCATGTATATGAGTTCTTAATTAACTGATGATTTGCAGGAATGGATGTTGACAAAACTCTGATTCTCAAAGATTAGCACTGTTGCTTATATTTGGAAGATCACTGGAAAAGAATTGCTATTCTAACATGTTGTGACGACATCGGCAACTCCTCGAGTTTAGCTTTTGGTCCTTTCATCTGCGCTTAAATTTTGTTTAACATAATCCTTTGTTTCCGTCTCCATTACCTGATTCGAATAGTGAACGTATCTTGAACTTCTACTTCAAAGTTCAGAAGCTATTGACTGAATAAATTTGATTGCAACAACGTTCTGCATTTTAGAGTTATCAGTGAATCGCAGTGTTATGAAATCATTGCGCCATCATACACGTAATATTCATCACATATTTTTCTAAGTTCATTGATTGTGATGTTCAGTTGTGCCATCGCATGTTGTACATGAGGTTTAGTTATCCCGACAAACTCAAATTTTAATATTTGTTATCACTTCGATTTTGCGAGAGATTATAAAGGATACAAATAGAGTAAATTGGCGATTGTAAATCTGTTAATCGATTTCCCACAGAGAAGTTGATTTAAACAATTTCGTTGGATAATCGGCAATGTAAAGGACTTTATACGTCAATTTATGGTTAAGAAAAACCTTTGCTTTTTCTTAGGAAATTGCATCATATGTTTAGGTTCAATTCACATTAATTGGACTATTTAAACTATCTAAATTACATAAAGCCTTATTTGAATGAAGACATATTGCCGTGACCTCAAAAGAGCTTACCGCACCACTTATCTATCTGCATGATGTGAATAATATATTAAAATTATTACAGGATCACTGATTATACGAATTTATTGAACTACTAATTATCTCTTGAAGTTTTCACTACAATTCCTCGACTAATAATCTCTCGAGTTCTCATCGTACCTGAGTTGCTCCAAGCACCCTGCGTGCACCGTATTTTTGTGCTTGGAGCAACTCAGGTACGATGAGAACTCGAGAGATTATTAGTCGAGGAATTGTAGTGAAAACTTCAAGAGATAATTAGTAGTTCAATAAATTCGTATAATCAGTGATCCTGTAATAATTTTAATATATTATTCACATCATGCAGATAGATAAGTGGTGCCAAATAAGACCTGCATATTGATGATCAACTTCATAGCATGTGCATGGGTTAAACAATTAAAGTGCCTTATGCACGGCTGTGTAATTAGCCCTATCAATATGCATACTTGAAAATGCATGTATAAAATTAATGGTGCAATCAATAAGAAAAATAGCTTCTGATGACGAGGTTGGTGCACTCGCTCTCATACATAGCAATGTGATTATACATTCATCCTTACAGTCACTCGTATGTGCATGGGTATAGATCAGGTCGTGCCTTGATGCATGGTCATGTAGTGTGACCCTACCACATGCATACTTTAAGTGCATTTTCAAAATTATGGTGCATAAGAGATAAGAGCTTCTGATGAAGAGGGTTTCTATTTCCTGTACTTAGAATTTTCTCACAAATTTCATAATACCTGTTACAATTGATATTGGTGCAAATGAACGTGCACCTAAGGGCAAAACTCAATATGTGTTCATACATAATTTAATGCATTCTTGAAATGCACGCTTAAATAAAATGGTGCAAAACTGGAAGTAAAAGGTTTTCATATTCTACTCTTGAAGAAAATCTTGGTTGTCCATAAATTCCCATTCATCTTGAACCTGAAAAATATCTTGAAAACAAACTCGTGAAAAAGAAACATAAGTATTAGCACATTTAAACCAAAATTTTCAATTCAAAACATCTAGATAATTCATCTGTAAACCCCCCAACGTAACATTAAGCCAAATTTTGTAGCTTCCATCAATTTATCTTTTCTTGCTTGACCTGCATTAAACCACTCAAAAACATTGATTAGAAAAGCAATATTTAAATCATTAATGAAATTCATAATTTTAATTTTGTAAAACAATTCCGATATAAATACCTTTTTGATAAGGAAGTAGGTTATAACTCCCATTCATAATTATCTTTTGATGAGGGAGAGATACAACTCCCATATAAATACCTTTTTGTTGAGGAAGTAGGTTGTAACTCCCATATAAATACCAGTCATGGATAAAAAACATTCAATAAACAATCATAAACTTGATCATAACATATCCTCTTATCAATTTGGCTTCTTGTACCAGTTTTGTCAAAATAACTTGTCAAAACGCATCAGTAAGAAACAATAATTTTAACACAAAACATCAAAAATTTCTTGCATACATAACTCATTCTTCCTTTTAATGGTTTCTGTTGACTTCGTCATGTTTTGTGTAACTTGATTGATAATTTTTGCAAAAATTTCTTGTTCTGTCTCATTAAAATTTGTCTCATTGTTTGCATTCTCATTTGCATTACTTAGTTGTTTAGTTTTCTGAATTTTTCCTTTAGTATTAGATTGATTGCCAGTTTCAAGATTCACTTGTTCTTCCATCTTTTCACTTTTCTCTTCTTCAAGTGTTTGATCATTCAGTAAAGATTTTTGCTCAATTAATATATTATGAAAATCTTTTGTTTTGTTTGGTTTCTCATAAGTTGTTCTCTCATGTTCTTGCTTATCATTTAGCTTAATATCTTGCATCATCAGTTCAACTTGTGGATTATCCATCATAATATTGTCTTGATCATTAGATTTTGTGGTATTTTCACGTTTTACTCTCCAGTGTTTTTTTACTTGTTTGTTTGATCTTGATCAGACTTGTTTTTGTTCAAAATATTTTACCATCCCACCTCTACCTAAGTTTAAATGCAAAGGATCCTTCGTATGATAATCACATATTTTGTGTTCGTTTTCTAATACCAAATGTTGCCTACATGCTTTCTCATAAGCCAGACAAGTCCTATAAGTATGACCTAGTTGGTCACACTAGAAGCACCTTACAGTTCTCTTTGGTCTTTGATATAAAACCCTAGGATCAAATCTTCGATAATCGGGTAAAGGGTTTTGGTACATAGATCTACTTTGAACTTGTACTTGATATTTATCTTTGCATTTACATGTAGCACTTTCTTGTATTTGATTGTTTAATCGTGCAATGTTCTCGTTTAAACTTGTAATTTCCTGACCTATAGTTTTGAAGGAAGAGATTTCTTTTACATGATTTGCCAATGTTTCCATCTGTTCAGTTAAATTTGAAAGGTCGTAATGAAGCATTCCTTCTAAGTTCCTAAACTCGTGATCGAATTGAGTATCTATTGACTTAAGATTCGCATTAAAATCAGATACTACTATAGTTAAAATTGAAATAAACGAGTTTAAGGACTCAAACTTGGAATTAAGCTTTAATTCTATAGATGAAACTAATCGTGCTTCCATTTCATGCAGAAGGTTTTCAACATTCGAATTCATGTTTGTTTTTAACTATATGCAAGCCAGAAAATTTCAAATCTAAATACCTGGAATTTGTTTTCCGTCGGATGCATGAGTCGCAATGCCGCTTGTTTCACGTCGGGTTCACCAAATGTCGACGCGAAAGTCACGGTCGGTGGATCAAGGCGACCGCCAAAAATACGGTGCACGCAGGGTGCTTGGAGCAACTCAGGTACGATGAGAACTCGAGAGATTATTAGTCGAGGAATTGTAGTGAAAACTTCAAGAGATAATTAGTAGTTCAATAAATTCGTATAATCAGTGATCCTGTAATAATTTTAATATATTATTCACATCATGCAGATAGATAAGTGGTGCGGTAAGCTCTTTTGAGGTCGCGGCAATATGTCTTCATTCAAATAAGGCTTTATGTAATTTAGATAGTTTAAATAGTCCAATTAATGTGAATTGAACCTAAACATATGATGCAATTTCCTAAGAAAAAGCAAAGGTTTTTCTTAACCATAAATTGACGTATAAAGTCCTTTACATTGCCGATTATCCAACGAAATTGTTTAAATCAACTTCTCTGTGGGAAATCGATTAACAGATTTACAATCGCCAATTTACTCTATTTCTATCCTTTATAATCTCTCGCAAAATTGAAGTGATGACAAATATTAAAATTTGAGTTTGTCCGGATAACTAAACCTCATGTACAACATGCGATGGCACAACTGAACATCACAATCAATGAACTTAGAAAAATATGTGATGAATATTACGTGTATGATGGCGCAATGATTTCATAACACTGCCATTCACTGATAACTCTAAAATGCAGAACGTTGTCAGCAATCAAATTTATTCAGTCAATAGCTTCTGAACTTTGAAGTAGAAGTTCAAGCAACGTTCACTATTCGAATTAGGTAATGGAGACGGAAACAAAGGATTATGTTAAACAAAATTTAAGTGGAGATGAAAGGACCAAAAGCTAAACTCGAGGAGTTGCCGATGTCGTCACAACATGTTAGAATAGCAATTCTTTTCCAGTGATCTTCCAAATATAAGCAACAGTGCTAATCTTTGAGAATCAGAGTTTTGTCAACATCCATTCCTGCAAATCATCAGTTAATTAAGAACTCATATACATGCATTATCTTCATTAGCATTCGATAACAAATATCTCCAGACAGTATGTCATATATACACTATGACAAGCGCCAAACCGGTTTAATATGCTAGAGCTGGTGAACATTATAAGTTTCTGTAGTTTCTAGAACATGTGAACCAGATTGGGATTTCTGACTCTAGAATCAGGAACGCCCAGTTCAGGTGCAATCATCAATATATATGTTTGCAGATGGGCAAGTTCAAAAGGGCGATGAATTTGGGTCGTTGTCTGTAGGCAACATCATCTTTCCTTTCCACGCATCACATCAGGGAACGCGAAAATTAACATTCGCTTCAGATATCTATGGCCTTTTTAATTGTAGTTCTACAGAATCATCAATTCATCGTCAGTCTTCGTATTGCCTGCCACTCTAAGAAATACTCTCATCTTTGTCTACAATGAAATCCTCCAGTCCGTCACGAGCCAACAAGCATCGCCTTTGAAATCCTTTTCCTCGAGGTACAGAAATGTGTGGATCCCATATGCATCGAACCCGACTCATCCATCCCGTGGGAACATCATGTTCTGGTGTTTTGAAAGCCATGAACTGTTGCAGAGGAAGCCGCCACCTAACTGTCCCTCCGCCCCCCCCCGAGCACGTCTGTTCTCCCTCCTCTCTCTGTGCATGCCCGTAAACTTTTTTTTCATGATGCCGCTTATACATCCTCTAATAGAGCTAAGCCAAACGAGAAGCCATTGATGCCCCGCGCTCCTCTTTTTCCCCTCAATTGCTCCGGATCTTCCTTTTTTTTTATGAACAGTTAAGGACTCATGCGCTATCATCCTTTAATTCTTTCTTTTCATTACTTTGAAAATAAACCATCCCTTTAGTTCAATGCATGCGTTGAGATAATTTCCTCTTCATCAAGAGAAATTGGTAGGTGGATTTTAATGGCTTTAGATATTGGAATCTTCAGTTTCTTAACATTCTTCTGAGTTTGAACCTTGCCGTTGGTCAAAAGATCATTCATCCCTTCCATCACCATCTGAATCTGCATATTCCAGCCACTACGCGTGTAATGTCTTCTTCATCATTTGAATGGGGAAGCGAGAACCGAACAATGTTGTGATTTGATGCAAGTAGACGCAAGAGTAGAGATGAGAATCTCTACGACACTCACCCCCACCAAACCTGTGCATCCTCCGGATGCGCCAAATAAGACCTGCATATTGATGATCAACTTCATAGCATGTGCATGGGTTAAAAAATTAAAGTGCCTTATGCACGGCTGTGTAATTAGCCCTATCAATATGCATACTTGAAAATGCATGTATAAAATTAATGGTGCAATCAATAAGAAAAATAGCTTCTGATGACGAGGTTGGTGCACTCGCTCTCATACATAGCAATGTGATTATACATTCATCCTTACATTCACTCGTATGTGCATGGGTATAGATCGGGTCGTGCCTTGATGCATGGTCATGTAGTGTGACCCTACCACATGCATACTTTAAGTGCATTTTCAAAATTATGGTGCATAAGAGATAAGAGCTTCTGATGAAGAGGGTTTCTATTTCCTGTACTTAGAATTTTCTCACAAATTTCATAATACCTGTTACAATTGATATTGGTGCAAATGAACGTGCACCTAAGGGCAAAACTCAATATGTGTTCATACATAATTTAATGCATACTTGAAATGCACGCTTAAATAAAATGGTGCAAAACTGGAAGTAAAAGGTTTTCATATTCTACTCTTGAAGAAAATCTTGGTTGTCCATAAATTCCCATTCTTCATCTTGAACCTGAAAAATATCTTGAAAACAAACTCGTGAAAAAAAAACATAAGTATTAGCACATTTAAACCAAAATTTTCAATTCAAAACATCTAGATAATTCATCTGTAAACCCCCCAAAGTAACATTAAGCCAAATTTTGTAGCTTTCATCAATTTATCTTTTCTTGCTTGACCTGCATTAAACCACTCAAAAACATTGATTAGAAAAGCAATATTTAAATCATTAATGAAATTCATAATTTTAATTTTGTAAAACAATTCCGATATAAATACCTTTTTGATAAGGAAGTAGGTTATAACTCCCATTCATAATTATCTTTTGATGAGGGAGAGATACAACTCCCATATAAATACCTGTTAAATGTTAAAATGGGTTATGGGTTAAACTGATACCGATTAAGCGTTACTTTACGTTCTATTCAAATGCTCCTCTTTCACTTGGTTCCAAATCTTTAACAGCGATCGTTCTCTTAGCCACGTGGGTTCTTGGGAGTGGTAGGGGTCTGTTAGACAGAGGCCCTGTACTATTTTCCCAACTTTTCACACACTCATAAATACTCCATCACGTCTTAGCGCAGTGGTTGATTCTGACTACTGACAACTATTCGGCATGCGGAAACTTAGGACTTCTGGACTGAATCTGCTATAGTAATGGAGCAGAGGTCCTGTTCTGACTTATAACTAATAGAATACTCAACTTCATTAATTGGATACTACTCAATATGCTGCTTCCATGTGACAGATAGGTATACCGAACAATAATACAACAGACAACTATAATCGAGATTACGCAAACTTATCGTATACCGACTCAAGCCACAAGTTCCTACCACAGCTGATTCATCACAAACTTTACCAATGTTTCTGTTCGTGTACAGACCTTTACCGATATAAGTTCTTTCTGAGATCGGAATCCTCAGTGAACGCAGACTATCGTATCGAATCTGATCACTTAACCGAAAAATACTAAAATGCAAATGATTCACTTCGACCTTACACAGTCTCTCGCAGGATGACAAACCACACTATTTCGTGACGAAAAAGATCGAGAACCGTATATAACTTATTACCAAACAGACTCACAACACAAGACTACCGAATAGAACTCGGCACGACAGGAAGAATAGCAGAATAGTTAGATGCGAATAGAACAGAACAGAACTCAATATTCTCATCAACACCTCATACATGGTCTCAAACAAGATGCTCGCAATTTCCCAAATTGGATCAATAGAACAGACAGACAGAACACCTATACACACAATGCTATACTTGCAATTTCCAAACACCTCGGTTCGAGACGTAATCAACCCACTCACTACAATACCCAACAGAAGCAGAGACTCTTCCCAAAACTGCCGGTCTTTACCGCTTTCCTTTGTGCGCTTTAAATAGAAGTCTGCTACAATGTTTCCGCGAATCCACTTTTTACGGCACCTGTCCGGGTTCATCCGTCCTGGTTCGGCGGCCCTCTAACATACCTTTTTGTTGAGGAAGTAGGTTGTAACTCCCATATAAATACCAGTCATGGATAAAAAACATTCAATAAACAATCATAAACTTGATCATAACATATCCTCTTATCAATTTGGCTTCTTGTACCAGTTTTGTCAAAATAACTTGGTTGTCAAAATAACTTGTCAAAACGCATTAGTAAGAAACAATAATTTTAACACAAAACATCAAAAATTTCTTGCATACATAACTCATTCTTCCTTTTAATGGTTTTTGTTGACTTCGTCATGTTTTGTGTAACTTGATTGATAATTTTTGCAAAAATTTCTTGTTCTGTCTCATTAAAATTTGTCTCATTGTTTGCATTCTCATTTGCATTACTTAGTTGTTTAGTTTTCTGAATTTTTCCTTTAGTATTAGATTGATTGCCAGTTTCAAGATTCACTTGTTCTTCCATCTTTTCACTTTTCTCTTCTTCAAGTGTTTGATCATTCAGTAAAGATTTTTGCTCAATTAATATATTATGAAAATCTTTTGTTTTGTCTGGTTTCTCATAAGTTGTTCTCTCATGTTCTTGCTTATCATTTAGCTTAATATCTTGCATCATCAGTTCAACTTGTGGATTATCCATCATAATATTGTCTTGATCATTAGATTTTGTGGTATTTTCACGTTTTACTCTCCAGTGTTTTTTTACTTGTTTGTTTGATCTTGATCGGACTTGTTTTTGTTCAAAATATTTTACCATCCCACCTCTACCTAAGTTTAAATGCAAAGGATCCTTCGTATGATAATCACATATTTTGTGTTCGTTTTCTAATACCAAATGTTGCCTACATACTTTCTCATAAGCCAAACAAGTCCTATAAGTATGACCTAGTTGGTCACACCAGAAGCACCTTACAACTCTCTTTGGTCTTTGATATAATGCCCTAGGATCAAATCTTCGATAATCGGGTAAAGGGTTTTGGTACATAGATCTACTTTGAACTTGTACTTGATATTTATCTTTGCATTTACATGTAGCACTTTCTTGTATTTGATTGTTTAATCGTGCAATGTTCTCGTTTAAACTTGTAATTTCCTGACCTATAGTTTTGAAGGAAGAGATTTCTTTTACATGATTTGCCAATGTTTCCATCTGTTCAGTTAAATTTGAAAGGTCGTAATGAAGCATTCCTTCTAAGTTCCTAAACTCGTGATCGAATTGAGTATCTATTGACTTAAGATTCACATTAAAATCAGATACTACTGTAGTTAAAATTGAAATAAACGAGTTTAAGGACTCAAACTTGGAATTAAGCTTTAATTCTATAGATGAAACTAATCGTGCTTCCATTTCATGCAGAAGGTTTTCAACATTCGAATTCATGTTTGTTTTTAACTATATGCAAGCCAGAAAATTTCAAATCTAAATACTTGGAATTTGTTTTCCGTCGGATGCACCTGAGTCGCAATGCCGCTTGTTTCACGTCGGGTTCACCAAATGTCGGCGCGAAAGTCACGGTCGGTGGATCAAGGCGACCGCCAGAAATACGGTGCACGCAGGGTGCTTGGAGCAACTCAGGTACGATGAGAACTCGAGAGATTATTAGTCGAGGAATTGTAGTGAAAACTTCAAGAGATAATTAGTAGTTCAATAAATTCGTATAATCAGTGATCCTGTAATAATTTTAATATATTATTCACATCATGCAGATAGATAAGTGGTGCGGTAAGCTCTTTTGAGGTCACGGCAATATGTCTTCATTCAAATAAGGCTTTATGTAATTTAGATAGTTTAAATAGTCCAATTAATGTGAATTGAACCTAAACATATGATGCAATTTCCTAAGAAAAACCAAAGGTTTTTCTTAACCATAAATTGACGTATAAAGTCCTTTACATTGCCGATTATCCAACAAAATTGTTTAAATCAACTTCTCTGTGGGAAATCGATTAACAGATTTACAATCGCCAATTTACTCTATTTCTATCCTTTATAATCTCTCGCAAAATCGAAGTGATGACAAATATTAAAATTTGAGTTTGTCCGGATAACTAAACCTCATGTACAACATGCGATGGCACAACTGAACATCACAATCAATGAACTTAGAAAAATATGTGATGAATATTACGTGTATGATGGCGCAATGATTTCATAACACTGCCATTCACTGATAACTCTAAAATGCAGAACGTTGTCAGCAATCAAATTTATTCAGTCAATAGCTTCTGAACTTTGAAGTAGAAGTTCAAGCAACGTTCACTATTCGAATCAGGTAATGGAGACGGAAACAAAGGATTATGTTAAACAAAATTTAAGCGCAGATGAAAGGACCAAAAGCTAAACTCGAGGAGTTGCCGATGTGGTCACAACATGTTAGAATAGCAATTCTTTTCCAGTGATCTTCCAAATATAAGCAACAGTGCTAATCTTTGAGAATCAGAGTTTTGTCAACATCCATTCCTGCAAATCATCAGTTAATTAAGAACTCATATACATGCATTATCTTCATTAGCATTCGATAACAAATATCTCCAGACAGTATGTCATATATACACTATGACGAGCGCCAAACCGGTTTAATATGCTAGAGCTGGTGAACATTATAAGTTTCTGTAGTTTCTAGAACATGTGAACCAGATTGGGATTTTTGACTCTAGAATCAGGAACGCCCAGTTCAGGTGCAATCATCAATATATATGTTCGCAGATGGGCAGGTTCAAAAGGGCGATGAATTTGGGTCGTTGTCTGTAGGCAACATCATCTTTCCTTTCCACGCATCACATCAGGGAACGCGAAAATTAACCTTCGCTTCAGATATCTATGGCCTTTTTAATTGCAGTTCTACAGAATCATCAATTCATCGTCAGTCTTTGTATTGTCTGCCACTCTAAGAAATACTCTCATCTTTGTCTACAATGAAATCCTCCAGTCCGTCACGAGCCAACAAGCATCGCCTTTGAAATCCTTTTCCTCGAGGTACAGAAATGTGTGGATCCTATATGCATCGAACCCGACTCATCGATCCCGTGGGAACATCATGTTCTGGTGTTTTGAAAGCCATGAACTGTTGCAGAGGAAGCCGCCACCTGACTGTCCCTCCGCCCCCCCCCCCTCCCCGAGCACGTCTGTTCTCCCTCCTCTCTCTGTGCATGCCCGTAAACTTTTTTTTCATGATGCCGCTTATACATCCTCTAATAGAGCTAAGCCAAACGAGAAGCCATTGATGCCCCGCGCTCCTCTTTTTCCCCTCAATTGCTCCAGATCTTCCTTTTTTTTTATGAACAGTTAAGGACTCATGCGCTATCATCCTTTAATTCTTTCTTTTCATTACTTTGAAAATAAACCATCCCTTTAGTTCAATGCATGCGTTGAGATAATTTCCTCTTCATCAAGAGAAATTGGTAGGTGGATTTTAATGGCTTTAGATATTGGAATCTTCAGTTTCTTAACATTCTTCTGAGTTTGAACCTTGCCGTTGGTCAAAAGATCATTCATCCCTTCCATCACCATCTGAATCTGCATATTCCAGCCACTACGCATGTAATGTCTTCTTCATCATTTGAATGGGGAAGCGAGAACCGAACAATGTTGTGATTTGATGCAAGTAGACGCAAGAGTAGAGATGAGAATCTCTACGACACTCACCCCCACCAAACCTGTGCATCCTCCGGATGCGCCAAATAAGACCTGCATATTGATGATCAACTTCATAGCATGTGCATGGGTTAAAAAGTTAAAGTGCCTTATGCACGGCTGTGTAATTAGCCCTATCAATGCATACTTGAAAATGCATGTATAAAATTAATGGTGCAATCAATAAGAAAAATAGCTTCTGATGACGAGGTTGGTGCACTCGCTCTCATACATAGCAATGTGATTATACATTCATCCTTACAGTCACTCGTATGTGCATGGGTATAGATCAGGTCGTGCCTTGATGCATGGTCATGTAGTGTGACCCTACCACATGCATACTTTAAGTGCATTTTCAAAATTATGGTGCATAAGAGATAAGAGCTTCTGATGAAGAGGGTTTCTATTTCCTGTACTTAGAATTTTCTCACAAATTTCATAATACCTGTTACAATTGATATTGGTGCAAATGAACGTGCACCTAAGGGCAAAACTCAATATGTGTTCATACATAATTTAATGCATACTTGAAATGCACGCTTAAATAAAATGGTGCAAAACTGGAAGTAAAAGGTTTTCATATTCTACTCTTGAAGAAAATCTTGGTTGTCCATAAATTCCCATTCTTCATCTTGAACCTGAAAAATATCTTGAAAACAAACTCGTGAAAAAGAAACATAAGTATTAGCACATTTAAACCAAAATTTTCAATTCAAAACATCTAGATAATTCATCTGTAAACCCCCCAAAGTAACATTAAGCCAAATTTTGTAGCTTCCATCAATTTATCTTTTCTTGCTTGACCTGCATTAAACCACTCAAAAACATTGATTAGAAAAGCAATATTTAAATCATTAATGAAATTCATAATTTTAATTTTGTAAAACAATTCCGATATAAATACCTTTTTGATAAGGAAGTAGGTTATAACTCCCATTCATAATTATCTTTTGATGAGGGAGAGATACAACTCCCATATAAATACCTTTTTGTTGAGGAAGTAGGTTGTAACTCCCATATAAATACCAGTCATGGATAAAAAACATTCAATAAACAATCATAAACTTGATCATAACATATCCTCTTATCAATTTGGCTTCTTGTACCAGTTTTGTCAAAATAACTTGTCAAAACGCATTAGTAAGAAACAATAATTTTAACACAAAACATCAAAAATTTCTTGCATACATAACTCATTCTTCCTTTTAATGGTTTCTGTTGACTTCGTCATGTTTTGTGTAACTTGATTGATAATTTTTGCAAAAATTTCTTGTTCTGTCTCATTAAAATTTGTCTCATTGTTTGCATTCTCATTTGCATTACTTAGTTGTTTAGTTTTCTGAATTTTTCCTTTAGTATTAGATTGATTGCCAGTTTCAAGATTCACTTGTTCTTCCATCTTTTCACTTTTCTCTTCTTCAAGTGTTTGATCATTCAGTAAAGATTTTTGCTCAATTAATATATTATGAAAATCTTTTGTTTTGTTTGGTTTCTCATAAGTTGTTCTCTCATGTTCTTGCTTATCATTTAGCTTAATATCTTGCATCATCAGTTCAACTTGTGGATTATCCATCATAATATTGTCTTGATCATTAGATTTTGTGGTATTTTCACGTTTTACTCTCCAGTGTTTTTTTACTTGTTTGTTTGATCTTGATCAGACTTGTTTTTGTTCAAAATATTTTACCATCCCACCTCTACCTAAGTTTAAATGCAAAGGATCCTTCGTATGATAATCACATATTTTGTGTTCGTTTTCTAATACCAAATGTTGCCTACATGCTTTCTCATAAGCCAGACAAGTCCTATAAGTATGACCTAGTTGGTCACACTAGAAGCACCTTACAGTTCTCTTTGGTCTTTGATATAAAACCCTAGGATCAAATCTTCGATAATCGGGTAAAGGGTTTTGGTACATAGATCTACTTTGAACTTGTACTTGATATTTATCTTTGCATTTACATGTAGCACTTTCTTGTATTTGATTGTTTAATCGTGCAATGTTCTCGTTTAAACTTGTAATTTCCTGACCTATAGTTTTGAAGGAAGAGATTTCTTTTACATGATTTGCCAATGTTTCCATCTGTTCAGTTAAATTTGAAAGGTCGTAATGAAGCATTCCTTCTAAGTTCCTAAACTCGTGATCGAATTGAGTATCTATTGACTTAAGATTCGCATTAAAATCAGATACTACTATAGTTAAAATTGAAATAAACGAGTTTAAGGACTCAAACTTGGAATTAAGCTTTAATTCTATAGATGAAACTAATCGTGCTTCCATTTCATGCAGAAGGTTTTCAACATTCGAATTCATGTTTGTTTTTAACTATATGCAAGCCAGAAAATTTCAAATCTAAATACCTGGAATTTGTTTTCCGTCGGATGCATGAGTCGCAATGCCGCTTGTTTCACGTCGGGTTCACCAAATGTCGACGCGAAAGTCACGGTCGGTGGATCAAGGCGACCGCCAAAAATACGGTGCACGCAGGGTGCTTGGAGCAACTCAGGTACGATGAGAACTCGAGAGATTATTAGTCGAGGAATTGTAGTGAAAACTTCAAGAGATAATTAGTAGTTCAATAAATTCGTATAATCAGTGATCCTGTAATAATTTTAATATATTATTCACATCATGCAGATAGATAAGTGGTGCGGTAAGCTCTTTTGAGGTCGCGGCAATATGTCTTCATTCAAATAAGGCTTTATGTAATTTAGATAGTTTAAATAGTCCAATTAATGTGAATTGAACCTAAACATATGATGCAATTTCCTAAGAAAAAGCAAAGGTTTTTCTTAACCATAAATTGACGTATAAAGTCCTTTACATTGCCGATTATCCAACAAAATTGTTTAAATCAACTTCTCTGTGGGAAATCGATTAACAGATTTACAATCGCCAATTTACTCTATTTCTATCCTTTATAATCTCTCGCAAAATCGAAGTGATGACAAATATTAAAATTTGAGTTTGTCCGGATAACTAAACCTCATGTACAACATGCGATGGCACAACTGAACATCACAATCAATGAACTTAGAAAAATATGTGATGAATATTACGTGTATGATGGCGCAATGATTTCATAACACTGCCATTCACTGATAACTCTAAAATGCAGAACGTTGTCAGCAATCAAATTTATTCAGTCAATAGCTTTTGAACTTTGAAGTAGAAGTTCAAGCAACGTTCACTATTCGAATTAGGTAATGGAGACGGAAACAAAGGATTATGTTAAACAAAATTTAAGTGCAGATGAAAGGACCAAAAGCTAAACTCGAGGAGTTGCCGATGTCGTCACAACATGTTAGAATAGCAATTCTTTTCCAGTGATCTTCCAAATATAAGCAACAGTGCTAATCTTTGAGAATCAGAGTTTTGTCAACATCCATTCCTGCAAATCATCAGTTAATTAAGAACTCATATACATGCATTATCTTCATTAGCATTCGATAACAAATATCTCCAGACAGTATGTCATATATACACTATGACAAGCGCCAAACCGGTTTAATATGCTAGAGCTGGTGAACATTATAAGTTTCTGTAGTTTCTAGAACATGTGAACCAGATTGGGATTTCTGACTCTAGAATCAGGAACGCCCAGTTCAGGTGCAATCATCAATATATATGTTCGCAGATGGGCAAGTTCAAAAGGGAGATGAATTTGGGTCGTTGTCTGTAGGCAACATCATCTTTCCTTTCCACGCATCACATCAGGGAACGCGAAAATTAACATTCGCTTCAGATATCTATGGCCTTTTTAATTGTAGTTCTACAGAATCATCAATTCATCGTCAGTCTTCGTATTGCCTGCCACTCTAAGAAATACTCTCATCTTTGTCTACAATGAAATCCTCCAGTCCGTCACGAGCCAACAAGCATCGCCTTTGAAATCCTTTTCCTCGAGGTACAGAAATATGTGGATCCCATATGCATCGAACCCGACTCATCCATCCCGTGGGAACATCATGTTCTGGTGTTTTGAAAGCCATGAACTGTTGCAGAGGAAGCCGCCACCTAACTGTCCCTCCGCCCCCCCCCCCCCCCCCCGAGCACGTCTGTTCTCCCTCCTCTCTCTGTGCATGCCCGTAAACTTTTTTTTCATGATGCCGCTTATACATCCTCTAATAGAGCTAAGCCAAACGAGAAGCCATTGATGCCCCGCGCTCCTCTTTTTCCCCTCAATTGCTCCGGATCTTCCTTTTTTTTTATGAACAGTTAAGGACTCATGCGCTATCATCCTTTAATTCTTTCTTTTCATTACTTTGAAAATAAACCATCCCTTTAGTTCAATGCATGCGTTGAGATAATTTCCTCTTCATCAAGAGAAATTGGTAGGTGGATTTTAATGGCTTTAGATATTGGAATCTTCAGTTTCTTAACATTCTTCTGAGTTTGAACCTTGCCGTTGGTCAAAAGATCATTCATCCCTTCCATCACCATCTGAATCTGCATATTCCAGCCACTACGCGTGTAATGTCTTCTTCATCATTTGAATGGGGAAGCGAGAACCGAACAATGTTGTGATTTGATGCAAGTAGACGCAAGAGTAGAGATGAGAATCTCTACGACACTCACCCCCACCAAACCTGTGCATCCTCCGGATGCGCCAAATAAGACCTGCATATTGATGATCAACTTCATAGCATGTGCATGGGTTAAAAAGTTAAAGTGCCTTATGCACAGCTGTGTAATTAGCCCTATCAATATGCATACTTGAAAATGCATGTATAAAATTAATGGTGCAATCAATAAGAAAAATAGCTTCTGATGACGAGGTTGGTGCACTCGCTCTCATACATAGCAATGTGATTATACATTCATCCTTACATTCACTCGTATGTGCATGGGTATAGATCGGGTCGTGCCTTGATGCATGGTCATGTAGTGTGACCCTACCACATGCATACTTTAAGTGCATTTTCAAAATTATGGTGCATAAGAGATAAGAGCTTCTGATGAAGAGGGTTTCTATTTCCTGTACTTAGAATTTTCTCACAAATTTCATAATACCTGTTAGAATTGATATTGGTGCAAATGAACGTGCACCTAAGGGCAAAACTCAATATGTGTTCATACATAATTTAATGCATACTTGAAATGCACGCTTAAATAAAATGGTGCAAAACTGGAAGTAAAAGGTTTTCATATTCTACTCTTGAAGAAAATCTTGGTTGTCCATAAATTCCCATTCTTCATCTTGAACCTGAAAATTATCTTGAAAACAAACTCGTGAAAAAAAAACATAAGTATTAACACATTTAAACCAAAATTTTCAATTCAAAACATCTAGATAATTCATCTGTAAACCCCCCAAAGTAACATTAAGCCAAATTTTGTAGCTTTCATCAATTTATCTTTTCTTGCTTGACCTGCATTAAACCACTCAAAAACATTGATTAGAAAAGCAATATTTAAATCATTAATGAAATTCATAATTTTAATTTTGTAAAACAATTCCGATATAAATACCTTTTTGATAAGGAAGTAGGTTATAACTCCCATTCATAATTATCTTTTGATGAGGGAGAGATACAACTCCCATATAAATACCTGTTAAATGTTAAAATGGGTTATGGGTTAAACTGATACCGATTAAGCGTTACTTTACGTTCTATTCAAATGCTCCTCTTTCACTTGGTTCCAAATCTTTAACCGCGATCGTTCTCTTAGCCACGTGGGTTCTTGGGAGTGGTAGGGGTCTGTTAGACAGAGGCCCTGTACTATTTTCCCAACTTTTCACACACTCATAAATACTCCATCACGTCTTAGCGCAGTGGTTGATTCTGACTACTGACAACTATTCGGCATGCGGAAACTTAGGACTTCTGGACTGAATCTGCTATAGTAATGGAGCAGAGGTCCTGTTCTGACTTATAACTAATAGAATACTCAACTTCATTAATTGGATACTACTCAATATGCTGCTTCCATGTGACAGATAGGTATACCGAACAATAATACAACAGACAACTATAATCGAGATTACGCAAACTTATCGTATACCGACTCAAGCCACAAGTTCCTACCACAGCTGATTCATCACAAACTTTACCAATGCTTCTGTTCGTGTACAGACCTTTACCGATATAAGTTCTTTCTGAGATCGGAATCCTCAGTGAACGCAGACTATCGTATCGAATCTGATCACTTAACCGAAAAATACTAAAATGCAAATGATTCACTTCGACCTTACACAGTCTCTCGCAGGATGACAAACCACACTATTTCGTGACGAAAAAGATCGAGAACCGTATATAACTTATTACCAAACAGACTCACAACACAAGACTACCGAATAGAACTCGGCACGACAGGAAGAATAGCAGAATAGTTAGATGCGAATAGAACAGAACAGAACTCAATATTCTCATCAACACCTCATACATGGTCTCAAACAAGATGCTCGCAATTTCCCAAATGGGATCAATAGAACAGACAGACAGAACACCTATACACACAATGCTATACTTGCAATTTCCAAACACCTCGGTTCGAGACGTAATCAACCCACTCACTACAATACCCAACAGAAGCAGAGACTTTTCCCAAAACTGCCGGTCTTTACCGCTTTCCTTTGTGCGCTTTAAATAGAAGTCTGCTACAATGTTTCCGCGAATCCACTTTTTACGGCACCTGTCCGGGTTCATCCGTCCTGGTTCGGCGGCCCTCTAACATACCTTTTTGTTGAGGAAGTAGGTTGTAACTCCCATATAAATACCAGTCATGGATAAAAAACATTCAATAAACAATCATAAACTTGATCATAACATATCCTCTTATCAATTTGGCTTCTTGTACCAGTTTTGTCAAAATAACTTGTCAAAACGCATTAGTAAGAAACAATAATTTTAACACAAAACATCAAAAATTTCTTGCATACATAACTCATTCTTCCTTTTAATGGTTTTTGTTGACTTCGTCATGTTTTGTGTAACTTGATTGATAATTTTTGCAAAAATTTCTTGTTCTGTCTCATTAAAATTTGTCTCATTGTTTGCATTCTCATTTGCATTACTTAGTTGTTTAGTTTTCTGAATTTTTCCTTTAGTATTAGATTGATTGCCAGTTTCAAGATTCACTTGTTCTTCCATCTTTTCACTTTTCTCTTCTTCAAGTGTTTGATCATTCAGTAAAGATTTTTGCTCAATTAATATATTATGAAAATCTTTTGTTTTGTCTGGTTTCTCATAAGTTGTTCTCTCATGTTCTTGCTTATCATTTAGCTTAATATCTTGCATCATCAGTTCAACTTGTGGATTATCCATCATAATATTGTCTTGATCATTAGATTTTGTGGTATTTTCACGTTTTACTCTCCAGTGTTTTTTTACTTGTTTGTTTGATCTTGATCGGACTTGTTTTTGTTCAAAATATTTTACCATCCCACCTCTACCTAAGTTTAAATGCAAAGGATCCTTCGTATGATAATCACATATTTTGTGTTCGTTTTCTAATACCAAATGTTGCCTACATACTTTCTCATAAGCCAGACAAGTCCTATAAGTATGACCTAGTTGGTCACACCAGAAGCACCTTACAGCTCTCTTTGGTCTTTGATATAATGCCCTAGGATCAAATCTTCGATAATCGGGTAAAGGGTTTTGGTACATAGATCTACTTTGAACTTGTACTTGATATTTATCTTTGCATTTACATGTAGCACTTTCTTGTATTTGATTGTTTAATCGTGCAATGTTCTCGTTTAAACTTGTAATTTCCTGACCTATAGTTTTGAAGGAAGAGATTTCTTTTACATGATTTGCCAATGTTTCCATCTGTTCAGTTAAATTTGAAAGGTCGTAATGAAGCATTCCTTCTAAGTTCCTAAACTCGTGATCGAATTGAGTATCTATTGACTTAAGATTCGCATTAAAATCAGATACTACTGTAGTTAAAATTGAAATAAACGAGTTTAAGGACTCAAACTTGGAATTAAGCTTTAATTCTATAGATGAAACTAATCGTGCTTCCATTTCATGCAGAAGGTTTTCAACATTCGAATTCATGTTTGTTTTTAACTATATGCAAGCCAGAAAATTTCAAATCTAAATACTTGGAATTTGTTTTCCGTCGGATGCACCTGAGTCGCAATGCCGCTTGTTTCACGTCGGGTTCACCAAATGTCGGCGCGAAAGTCACGGTCGGTGGATCAAGGCGACCGCCAGAAATACGGTGCACGCAGGGTGCTTGGAGCAACTCAGGTACGATGAGAACTCGAGAGATTATTAGTCGAGGAATTGTAGTGAAAACTTCAAGAGATAATTAGTAGTTCAATAAATTCGTATAATCAGTGATCCTGTAATAATTTTAATATATTATTCACATCATGCAGATAGATAAGTGGTGCGGTAAGCTCTTTTGAGGTCACGGCAATATGTCTTCATTCAAATAAGGCTTTATGTAATTTAGATAGTTTAAATAGTCCAATTAATGTGAATTGAACCTAAACATATGATGCAATTTCCTAAGAAAAAGCAAAGGTTTTTCTTAACCATAAATTGACGTATAAAGTCCTTTACATTGCCGATTATCCAACAAAATTGTTTAAATCAACTTCTCTGTGGGAAATCGATTAACAGATTTACAATCGCCAATTTACTCTATTTCTATCCTTTATAATCTCTCGCAAAATCGAAGTGATGACAAATATTAAAATTTGAGTTTGTCCGGATAACTAAACCTCATGTACAACATGCGATGGCACAACTGAACATCACAATCAATGAACTTAGAAAAATATGTGATGAATATTACGTGTATGATGGCGCAATGATTTCATAACACTGCCATTCACTGATAACTCTAAAATGCAGAACGTTGTCAGCAATCAAATTTATTCAGTCAATAGCTTCTGAACTTTGAAGTAGAAGTTCAAGCAACGTTCACTATTCGAATCAGGTAATGGAGACGGAAACAAAGGATTATGTTAAACAAAATTTAAGCGCAGATGAAAGGACCAAAAGCTAAACTCGAGGAGTTGCCGATGTCGTCACAACATGTTAGAATAGCAATTCTTTTCCAGTGATCTTCCAAATATAAGCAACAGTGCTAATCTTTGAGAATCAGAGTTTTGTCAACATCCATTCCTGCAAATCATCAGTTAATTAAGAACTCATATACATGCATTATCTTCATTAGCATTCGATAACAAATATCTCCAGACAGTATGTCATATATACACTATGACGAGCGCCAAACCGGTTTAATATGCTAGAGCTGGTGAACATTATAAGTTTCTGTAGTTTCTAGAACATGTGAACCAGATTGGGATTTTTGACTCTAGAATCAGGAACGCCCAGTTCAGGTGCAATCATCAATATATATGTTCGCAGATGGGCAGGTTCAAAAGGGCGATGAATTTGGGTCGTTGTCTGTAGGCAACATCATCTTTCCTTTCCACGCCTCACATCAGGGAACGCGAAAATTAACCTTCGCTTCAGATATCTATGGCCTTTTTAATTGCAGTTCTACAGAATCATCAATTCATCGTCAGTCTTCGTATTGCCTGCCACTCTAAGAAATACTCTCATCTTTGTCTACAATGAAATCCTCCAGTCCGTCACGAGCCAACAAGCATCGCCTTTGAAATCCTTTTCCTCGAGGTACAGAAATGTGTGGATCCTATATGCATCGAACCCGACTCATCCATCCCGTGGGAACATCATGTTCTAGTGTTTTGAAAGCCATGAACTGTTGCAGAGGAAGCCGCCACCTGACTGTCCCTCCGCCCCCCCCCCTCCCCGAGCACGTCTGTTCTCCCTCCTCTCTCTGTGCATGCCCGTAAACTTTTTTTTCATGATGCCGCTTATACATCCTCTAATAGAGCTACGCCAAACAAGAAGCCATTGATGCCCCGCGCTCCTCTTTTTCCCCTCAATTGCTCCAGATCTTCCTTTTTTTTTATGAACAGTTAAGGACTCATGCGCTATCATCCTTTAATTCTTTCTTTTCATTACTTTGAAAATAAACCATCCCTTTAGTTCAATGCATGCGTTGAGATAATTTCCTCTTCATCAAGAGAAATTGGTAGGTGGATTTTAATGGCTTTAGATATTGGAATCTTCAGTTTCTTAACATTCTTCTGAGTTTGAACCTTGCCGTTGGTCAAAAGATCATTCATCCCTTCCATCACCATCTGAATCTGCATATTCCAGCCACTACGCATGTAATGTCTTCTTCATCATTTGAATGGGGAAGCGAGAACCGAACAATGTTGTGATTTGATGCAAGTAGACGCAAGAGTAGAGATGAGAATCTCTACGACACTCACCCCCACCAAACCTGTGCATCCTCCGGATGCGCCAAATAAGACCTGCATATTGATGATCAACTTCATAGCATGTGCATGGGTTAAAAAGTTAAAGTGCCTTATGCACGGCTGTGTAATTAGCCCTATCAATGCATACTTGAAAATGCATGTATAAAATTAATGGTGCAATCAATAAGAAAAATAGCTTCTGATGACGAGGTTGGTGCACTCGCTCTCATACATAGCAATGTGATTATACATTCATCCTTACAGTCACTCGTATGTGCATGGGTATAGATCAGGTCGTGCCTTGATGCATGGTCATGTAGTGTGACCCTACCACATGCATACTTTAAGTGCATTTTCAAAATTATGGTGCATAAGAGATAAGAGCTTCTGATGAAGAGGGTTTCTATTTCCTGTACTTAGAATTTTCTCACAAATTTCATAATACCTGTTACAATTGATATTGGTGCAAATGAACGTGCACCTAAGGGCAAAACTCAATATGTGTTCATACATAATTTAATGCATACTTGAAATGCACGCTTAAATAAAATGGTGCAAAACTGGAAGTAAAAGGTTTTCATATTCTACTCTTGAAGAAAATCTTGGTTGTCCATAAATTCCCATTCTTCATCTTGAACCTGAAAAATATCTTGAAAACAAACTCGTGAAAAAGAAACATAAGTATTAGCACATTTAAACCAAAATTTTCAATTCAAAACATCTAGATAATTCATCTCTAAACCCCCCAAAGTAACATTAAGCCAAATTTTGTAGCTTCCATCAATTTATCTTTTCTTGCTTGACCTGCATTAAACCACTCAAAAACATTGATTAGAAAAGCAATATTTAAATCATTAATGAAATTCATAATTTTAATTTTGTAAAACAATTCCGATATAAATACCTTTTTGATAAGGAAGTAGGTTATAACTCCCATTCATAATTATCTTTTGATGAGGGAGAGATACAACTCCCATATAAATACCTTTTTGTTGAGGAAGTAGGTTGTAACTCCCATATAAATACCAGTCATGGATAAAAAACATTCAATAAACAATCATAAACTTGATCATAACATATCCTCTTATCAATTTGGCTTCTTGTACCAGTTTTGTCAAAATAACTTGTCAAAACGCATTAGTAAGAAACAATAATTTTAACACAAAACATCAAAAATTTCTTGCATACATAACTCATTCTTCCTTTTAATGGTTTCTGTTGACTTCGTCATGTTTTGTGTAACTTGATTGATAATTTTTGCAAAAATTTCTTGTTCTGTCTCATTAAAATTTGTCTCATTGTTTGCATTCTCATTTGCATTACTTAGTTGTTTAGTTTTCTGAATTTTTCCTTTAGTATTAGATTGATTGCCAGTTTCAAGATTCACTTGTTCTTCCATCTTTTCACTTTTCTCTTCTTCAAGTGTTTGATCATTCAGTAAAGATTTTTGCTCAATTAATATATTATGAAAATCTTTTGTTTTGTTTGGTTTCTCATAAGTTGTTCTCTCATGTTCTTGCTTATCATTTAGCTTAATATCTTGCATCATCAGTTCAACTTGTGGATTATCCATCATAATATTGTCTTGATCATTAGATTTTGTGGTATTTTCACGTTTTACTCTCCAGTGTTTTTTTACTTGTTTGTTTGATCTTGATCAGACTTGTTTTTGTTCAAAATATTTTACCATCCCACCTCTACCTAAGTTTAAATGCAAAGGATCCTTCGTATGATAATCACATATTTTGTGTTCGTTTTCTAATACCAAATGTTGCCTACATGCTTTCTCATAAGCCAGACAAGTCCTATAAGTATGACCTAGTTGGTCACACTAGAAGCACCTTACAGTTCTCTTTGGTCTTTGATATAAAACCCTAGGATCAAATCTTCGATAATCGGGTAAAGGGTTTTGGTACATAGATCTACTTTGAACTTGTACTTGATATTTATCTTTGCATTTACATGTAGCACTTTCTTGTATTTGATTGTTTAATCGTGCAATGTTCTCGTTTAAACTTGTAATTTCCTGACCTATAGTTTTGAAGGAAGAGATTTCTTTTACATGATTTGCCAATGTTTCCATCTGTTCAGTTAAATTTGAAAGGTCGTAATGAAGCATTCCTTCTAAGTTCCTAAACTCGTGATCGAATTGAGTATCTATTGACTTAAGATTCGCATTAAAATCAAATACTACTATAGTTAAAATTGAAATAAACGAGTTTAAGGACTCAAACTTGGAATTAAGCTTTAATTCTATAGATGAAACTAATCGTGCTTCCATTTCATGCAGAAGGTTTTCAACATTCGAATTCATGTTTGTTTTTAACTATATGCAAGCCAGAAAATTTCAAATCTAAATACCTGGAATTTGTTTTCCGTCGGATGCATGAGTCGCAATGCCGCTTGTTTCACGTCGGGTTCACCAAATGTCGACGCGAAAGTCACGGTCGGTGGATCAAGGCGACCGCCAAAAATACGGTGCACGCAGGGTGCTTGGAGCAACTCAGGTACGATGAGAACTCGAGAGATTATTAGTCGAGGAATTGTAGTGAAAACTTCAAGAGATAATTAGTAGTTCAATAAATTCGTATAATCAGTGATCCTGTAATAATTTTAATATATTATTTGTTAAAAGTCAAGCTTCAAGCTAAAAATTCGTGGGGAATCTTTTATGGACATGTGGAGCAATCAAAGGAAGCCAAAAGCCACGAGATTCCATCAAGAAAAGTCACTCAACCACTCCCCAAGTCATCTCAACTAATTCCTCCAAGTTAGGAGGCTGATTTGGAAAGGTAGTTCCTAGATTTTAGGGGCACACCTCTCACTATAAAAGGAGCATGTATCCCGACTTCTTTTGGGCCATCTTCTTGGAGTTTTAGCTCATGTAAAGTGAGCACTAAGTGCTGGAGTTGTGATAAGCAAGCCCCTTGCTTAAGCAACCCCCTTGCTTGCTTGTTTGTTTTCTTTTAGTAGGCATATCTATGTGTGTGCGCAGGCAGTGTTGCAACTCTCTACCCCTGAGTTGTTAGCATTGGTTCTCCCTCATATGGTATCCATTTGATGTAATTCTTGTCTCATTGGATAGCTATAAGAGTCTATTTTATGCTTACCAATTCTCTGGAGCATTCTCTGAGTAAGCTGGGAGCAACATTCATTTTAGTGAAGTTGTGTGATTGATATCTCTCTCTTTGTGTAGGCTCTGTTGGAAATATTTTGCTCTCTGTTTTAAGGGCTGGTTCTCCTTCTCTATGTATCCATTTGCTATGATTTTGGTGTCATTGGGTAGCTATTAGAGTCCTCTAAAGTTGACATAAGTTTGAGATTCATTCTCTGTATAATCTCTGAGAAAAGTTTGCTGGAGTGAAGTGAGGTCTCTGCTTGACTAGCAGTTGTGAGCATTCAACTAGCTCATGTTGTAGACATTGTTTCTCTTTGTGTAAGCATCCATTTCAAGTGAAATTTGTTTTGTTGGAAAGCCCTTGGTGTCTACTACAGGTCTACAAAAGCTCACTGGAGTTCTCTGCATAAGCTCTGAGTAAGAGCATTTTTGGTGTGCAGAGGTCAAAGAAGGATACCTGTGGAGGTCATTCGCGCTTCATCGTTGCTTAGGGGTTGAGATACTTCCCCCATGAGTGGTATCAGAGCATTTGGGCATCTTGGAGGTATCACATACAAGCAAGAAGACCTCTTGGAGTTGGTGGTTGAAGAGTTGCATCAACAAAAGCTTCTTGGAGGTAGCTTACATCAAGGGGGAGCTATTCTACTCAAATTTGCAAGAGCACAAGGTGTCCATCTAAGGAAAGCTTTGGATTGAGGTAACCTCAGAGCCTCATTTTCATTTTACACACATTGGAGCATTAGCCAAGGGCTAGGTCAAGTATCAAAGACTAGATATGGGAGACTTCAACACTCAAATTGAAAAGCTAGACAAAGGTAACTATCAACCATGGAGATTTAGGGTCTCCAACTATCTTATGGGCAAGGGCCTTTGGGGGTTGATTAGTGGAAGTGAACCAAGACCTAGGTTGGATGAGAATCCAACCAATGACCAGAGAAGGGCCTTTAGGGAATGGAATGAAAGAGACAAGAGGGTTATCTTTATTCTTTCCCAACACATTAGCAATAGCATGATCGGCCATATCCAAGACCTGGATTCAAGCATGAAGGTATCGGAGACACTTGAAAGGCTTTATTCAACAAGCACCAAAGCAAGGAAGATCCGACTCAAGAATGAGCTCAACAACCTTAGGAAGAGCTCAGGGAGTAGCATAAATGACTACATACTTAAGGTCAAGGAGTTATCAGATGCATTGGGATCCATTGGAAGCCACGTAGACGATGACGATCTTGTGGCTTATACTCTCAATGGTTTGAGAGATGATGAGAAGTGGAAACCCTTTACCACTTCAGTTTATGTAAGGGATAATCTTCCCGATTTTGAGCAATTGGTTGCTCTCATGGTCACCGAAGAAATGAACATAGGTGGAAGTTCAACTAAAAGCAAAGATGCACAAGTTTTCTATGCAGGTAATCAAAGGGGCAAAGGAAGACAAGGACAAGGAAGGGGCAAAGGAAGGTTTGGAGGAAGGCAAGGCCACTCAAGAAATCAAGGACATGACCAAGGCACCTCATCACAAAGAGGGAGAGGAAGATCAAGAGGAAGAGGAGGACGACATCAACAAAACAGGAATCAAGATGGCGAAGGATGTTACATATGTGGCAAGTTTGGCCACTATGCTAGAGATTGCTACCAAGGAGGAAACCAAAGGAACTATAATCAAGGTTCTTCATACAAAGGCCAAGGTAATTATGCTTCTACAAGTTCAGAAAATGACAATCTCTTGATGATGCACATGAATGGGAATTCAAGCAAAGTAGATAACACTTGGTATATTGATAGTGGATGTAGCAACCATATGAGTTGCAATGCTTCTTGGTTTACTAATCTACATGTTCCCAAAGGTAAAGGACATGTAGAAACAGGTGATGATACAGCCCATGAGATCTCCCATGTTGGAGATGTAGCTTTGGATGACAAGGAGGAAGGAAGATGTCTCAAGGATGTCTTGCATGTACCTACCATCACAAAGAACTTGGTGTCCGTTGGGCAAATGGTTGAAAGAGGCTATCAAGTAAGGTTCAACAAAGGTGGATGCTTTGTGGAGAACCCTAAGCAAGGTTACAAGGTCATAGCAAGAGGAAAGAAGCAAGGGAGACTCTTCACTTTGGAGGTAAATTCTCATTCTACTCAACATGTCTACTTCACATATGGAAACAAGAGGATTTCGGAGTTGGACTTGTGGCACAAGAGGATAGGTCACATCAACATACAAAGAATGAAGGAAATGCAATTCAAGAGGCTGGTTGAAGGTCTTCCCAACTTCCAAGGACAAGGTATGAAGCATTTATGTGAATCTTGTCAACTAGGGAAGCAAGCGAGACTTCCATTCAAGAAGAGTGGCTACATAAGCCAACATCCATTGGAGTTGATACATACAGATGTGTGGGGGCCAACGAAAGAGCAATCCATTGGAGGTAACAAGTACTTTGTCACTTTTATAGATGATTGCACAAGGATGGTTTGGGTTTATTTCATCAAAAACAAATCAGATGTGTTTACATGTTTCAAAGCATTCAAGGCAATGGTAGAAACAGGTACATATATCAAGAAGCTAAGGTCCGATGGAGGGGGAGAATATTTCTCAAATGAGTTTTCTGATTTTTTAATGGATCAAGGCATCAAGAGGCAAGTAACATGCAGGTACACACCCCAACAAAATGGAGTAGCAGAGAGAAAGAATAGATACATTGCCGAGATCGCTAGAGCAATGCTTAATGAGATGAATGTACCTAACATGTTTTGGAGTGATGCAGCAAATACCGCCGTGTATATAATGAATAGGGCTCCTACCTCAGGGATCCATGGCTTGACACCATATCAAGCCTATTATGGTAAGAAACCTGATCTTTCCCACTTGAAGATATTTGGATGTACTTGTTATGTACATGTGCCAAGTGAATTGAGGCACAAGCTACAACCAAAGGCAGAAAAGTGTGTGTTTCTAGGATATTCAAATGATCATAAAGGTTACAGGTGCTTCAACCCAAATACAAAGGACTTGAGGATATCAAGGGATGTAGCATTTGATGAGCTACTCCCTTGGTCTAAGAAGTATGATTGTATGCAGGACTATGAAGAAGAAAAGCATGGACATGATGAAGAACAAATCGACCTAGAGCTAAGCGGCCCAAGGTGTTCCATCAATGAAGATAGTTCAAGCATGAACTCACCATGGAGGGGGAGATCTTCATCAAGCTATGAAGCACAATCAATCAACAAAGGCAAAGCAACATTGGTGGAGTTGGATGAAGAAGGTAATGAAGTTGAAGATGATGAAGGACACATGATGGAGAAAGAAGCCACGTCAAAGAAAGAGATCAAGTTCCCAAGGCAAAGGAGGTTTATTCCTCCAAAAGGTGAAGAAAGGAAGTCTTCTAGAGTTAAGTATCCAACTCAAAGGTTTACTTATGATTCATACATGGCAACACATTATGCATATATGAACAAAGTAGTAGAAGATCATGAGCCCGATTGCTATGAAGATGCAAGCAAGTACACCGAATGGAAAGAGGCAATGCAAGAAGAGATCGACGCACTTGAGGAAAATCAAACATGGACTCTAGTGCCCAAGAAGGAGAACATGAAGGTAATAGGTAATAAGTGGGTGTATAAAGTAAAGAGGAATTCAGATGGATCTATTTCTAGGTTCAAAGCAAGATTGGTGGCTAAGGGTTTTGCACAAACCTATGGAGTGGACTTTGAAGAGACATTCAGCCCCGTGGCAAAGATGAGCACCATTAGGACACTCATTGCAATGGCTGCTAGCAAAGGATGGAAGCTCTTCCAATTGGATATCAAGAATGCCTTTCTCAATGGAGACTTGGAAGAAGAGGTATACATGGAGCAACCACTAGGTTTTGTTCATAAAGAGTTTCCACATCATGTTTGTAGGTTGAAGAAGGCACTTTATGGCCTAAAGCAAGCTCCAAGGGCTTGGAACCAAAGATTGGTGGACTATTTGATCAAATGTGGTTACAATCAATGCAAGGCGGATCCATCTCTCTTCATCAAACAAAGAGGAGAACTTGTGGTCTACATGTGTGTGTATGTAGATGATCTTATCATTACAGGTAATGATACAAAGGGCATTGAGGAGATCAAGGCAAAGCTTGGAAAGGAGTTTAGGATCTCTGATCTTGGAGATCTTAGGTATTTTCTTGGCATTGAAGTTGTATACAAAGAAGAAGGTATTATGCTCATACAAAGGAAGTATATTCTAGACCTACTTGAGAGGTTTGGGATGCTACATTGCAAGCCTATTTCAAATCCCATGGAAGTTAATGTAAAGCTAAGCTCCATTGATGGAGAGCCATTAGAGGATGTAACTTTGTATCGATCTATTGTAGGCTCTTTCAATTATGCCACAATAACCAGGCCTGACATAGCATATGGAGTTGGAGTGTTATCACAATTTATGCATAGTCCAAGGACTACACACTTGCAAGCTGCAAGAAAAATGTTGCGATATCTCAAAGCCACTATAAATGAAGGATTGTTCTACTCATTTGATGATGATATGCAGGTCAAAGCTTATTCCGATGCCGATTGGGCCGGTTCGAAGGAAGATAGAAGGAGTACAAGTGGTTACCTAGTCATGCTAGGTAGCAAGATCATCTCATGGATTTCAAAGAAGCAACCCACGGTGGCATTATCTTCCACCGAGGCTGAGTATAGAGCTTTGGCTCAAGTCACATGTGAGCTAATGTGGATTAAGAAGTTATTTATGGAGCTTAATTTGCAGGTTGACACATATCCAATTTTTTGTGACAACATGAGTAGCATTCATCTAGCATCGAACCCTGTCTATCATGCTAGAACCAAGCATATTGAAGTGCACTATCACTTCATAAGGGAAAAGGTGATATCCAAGGAAGTTTCAGTACATCATATTGGTACTAAGGACCAAGTTGCGGACATGTTTACAAAGGCTTTGGATGGGATGAAGATTTCAAAATTCAAGCAATGCATCAACATGAAGGAGCTTGGATGAGGATGAAGAATTGAAGCTTGAGGGGGAGTGTTAAAAGTCAAGCTTCAAGCTAAAAATTCGTGGGGAATCTTTTATGGACATGTGGAGCAATCAAAGGAAGCCAAAAGCCACGAGATTCCATCAAGAAAAGTCACTCAACCACTCCCCAAGTCATCTCAACTAATTCCTCCAAGTTAGGAGGCTGATTTGGAAAGGTAGTTCCTAGATTTTAGGGGCACACCTCTCACTATAAAAGGAGCATGTATCCCGACTTCTTTTGGGCCATCTTCTTGGAGTTTTAGCTCATGTAAAGTGAGCACTAAGTGCTGGAGTTGTGATAAGCAAGCCCCTTGCTTAAGCAACCCCCTTGCTTGCTTGTTTGTTTTCTTTTAGTAGGCATATCTATGTGTGTGCGCAGGCAGTGTTGCAACTCTCTACCCCTGAGTTGTTAGCATTGGATCTCCCTCATATGGTATCCATTTGATGTAATTCTTGTCTCATTGGATAGCTATAAGAGTTTATTTTATGCTTACCAATTCTCTGGAGCATTCTCTGAGTAAGCTGGGAGCAACATTCATTTTAGTGAAGTTGTGTGATTGATATCTCTCTCTTTGTGTAGGCTCTGTTGGAAATATTTTGCTCTCTGTTGTAAGGGCTGGTTCTCCTTCTCTATGTATCCATTTGCTATGATTTTGGTGTCATTGGGTAGCTATTAGAGTCCTCTAAAGTTGACATAAGTTTGAGATTCATTCTCTGTATAATCTCTGAGAAAAGTTTGCTGGAGTGAAGTGAGGTCTCTGCTTGACTAGCAATTGTGAGCATTCAACTAGCTCATGTTGTAGACATTGTTTCTCTTTGTGTAAGCATCCATTTCAAGTGAAATTTGTTTTGTTGGAAAGCCCTTGGTGTCTACTACAGGTCTACAAAAGCTCACTGGAGTTCTCTGCATAAGCTCTGAGTAAGAGCATTTTTGGTGTGCAGAGGTCAAAGAAGGATACCTGTGGAGGTCATTCGCGCTTCATCGTTGCTTAGGGGTTGAGATACTTCCCCCATCATTATTCAGATCATGCAGATAGATAAGTGGTGCGGTAAGCTCTTTTGAGGTCACGGCAATATGTCTTCATTCAAATAAGGCTTTATGTAATTTAGATAGTTTAAATAGTCCAATTAATGTGAATTGAACCTAAACATATGATGCAATTTCCTAAGAAAAAGCAAAGGTTTTTCTTAACCATAAATTGACGTATAAAGTCCTTTACATTGCCGATTATCCAACGAAATTGTTTAAATCAACTTCTCTGTGGGAAATCGATTAACAGATTTACAATTGCCAATTTACTCTATTTCTATCCTTTATAATCTCTCGCAAAATCGAAGTGATGACAAATATTAAAATTTGAGTTTGTCCGGATAACTAAACCTCATGTACAACATGCGATGGCACAACTGAACATCACAATCAATGAACTTAGAAAAATATGTGATGAATATTACGTGTATGATGGCGCAATGATTTCATAACACTGCCATTCACTGATAACTCTAAAATGCAGAACGTTGTCAGCAATCAAATTTATTCAGTCAATAGCTTTTGAACTTTGAAGTAGAAGTTCAAGCAACGTTCACTATTCGAATTAGGTAATGGAGACGGAAACAAAGGATTATGTTAAACAAAATTTAAGTGCAGATGAAAGGACCAAAAGCTAAACTCGAGGAGTTGCCGATGTCGTCACAACATGTTAGAATAGCAATTCTTTTCCAGTGATCTTCCAAATATAAGCAACAGTGCTAATCTTTGAGAATCAGAGTTTTGTCAACATCCATTCCTGCAAATCATCAGTTAATTAAGAACTCATATACATGCATTATCTTCATTAGCATTCGATAACAAATATCTCCAGACAGTATGTCATATATACACTATGACAAGCCCCAAACCGGTTTAATATGCTAGAGCTGGTGAACATTATAAGTTTCTGTAGTTTCTAGAACATGTGAACCAGATTGGGATTTCTGACTCTAGAATCAGGAACGCCCAGTTCAGGTGCAATCATCAATATATATGTTCGCAGATGGGCAAGTTCAAAAGGGCGATGAATTTGGGTCGTTGTCTGTAGGCAACATCATCTTTCCTTTCCACGCATCACATCAGGGAACGCGAAAATTAACATTCGCTTCAGATATCTATGGCCTTTTTAATTGTAGTTCTACAGAATCATCAATTCATCGTCAGTCTTCGTATTGCCTGCCACTCTAAGAAATACTCTCATCTTTGTCTACAATGAAATCCTCCAGTCCGTCACGAGCCAACAAGCATCGCCTTTGAAATCCTTTTCCTCGAGGTACAGAAATGTGTGGATCCCATATGCATCGAACCCGACTCATCCATCCCGTGGGAACATCATGTTCTGGTGTTTTGAAAGCCATGAACTGTTGCAGAGGAAGCCGCCACCTAACTGTCCCTCCGCCCCCCCCCCCCCCCCCCCCCCCCCCCCGAGCACGTCTGTTCTCCCTCCTCTCTCTGTGCATGCCCGTAAACTTTTTTTTCATGATGCCGCTTATACATCCTCTAATAGAGCTAAGCCAAACGAGAAGCCATTGATGCCCCGCGCTCCTCTTTTTCCCCTCAATTGCTCCGGATCTTCCTTTTTTTTATGAACAGTTAAGGACTCATGCGCTATCATCCTTTAATTCTTTCTTTTCATTACTTTGAAAATAAACCATCCCTTTAGTTCAATGCATGCGTTGAGATAATTTCCTCTTCATCAAGAGAAATTGGTAGGTGGATTTTAATGGCTTTAGATATTGGAATCTTCAGTTTCTTAACATTCTTCTGAGTTTGAACCTTGCCGTTGGTCAAAAGATCATTCATCCCTTCCATCACCATCTGAATCTGCATATTCCAGCCACTACGCGTGTAATGTCTTCTTCATCATTTGAATGGGGAAGCGAGAACCGAACAATGTTGTGATTTGATGCAAGTAGACGCAAGAGTAGAGATGAGAATCTCTACGACACTAGAGAGAGAGAGAGAGATAGGGAGAGAGAGAGAGTAGGAAATTAATTTAAAAAAAAAAAGAGGATCTCCCTCCTTCTCTCCCAGCAGGCGACTGCAGACGCGCAGCGCGCGCGCAGAGAGAGAGAGAGAGAGAGAGAGAGAGAGAGAGAGAGAGAGAGAGAGAGAGAGAGAGAGAGAGAGAGAGAGAGAGAGAGAGAGAGAGAGAGAGAGAGAGAAAGAGAGAGAGTGAGAGAGAGATAGGCAGAGAGAGAGAGCGTAAAGAGAAAGAAAGAGAGAGAGAGAGAGAAAAAGAGAGAGAGAGAGGGAGAGGCGCAGAAATAGATAGAGAGAAAATATTAATTTTCTTTATTTGGTTGTTAGTTAAATTAATGAATGATTAAATGCATTATTTGTATTAAGTGTTTAGTTTCATATTTAGAATTTTGTTTATATTTTATTTAGTTATTATTAGGTATTTAGTTTATGCATGAAAATATATACATCTATGCATGAGTGCATACATATAAATATTGAAGTATGTTAGAAGTTAGTGTATAGCAATGAGTGTTAATAAATGTTCATGAAATGAATTATGCATGATGTTGGCATATATGTATGCCATATGTGTGTATTCATAAGAGGAACTACTAATATGCATATTTATACAATGATAAGTGTGTGTTTGTATGCATATATGTTTATGTCAATGTGTGTGCATGTGTGCATGAGAACATACATGTGAGTGATGTGTGTATGAGCATGAGTGTGCATGAATGCATGTTTATGAGTGAGGTAGTGTTAGCATGTGCATATGTGTGAGTGTTAGCATATGATTTAATGCATAGGTAAGTAATTGAATTATTGTATGCATATGCATAATTGCATCTAAGTATTAGCATAAATGAGTATTTGCACATTCATGAGAACTAATATGTGTGAGATCATAATAGCATATGTTTGATGAAATACAAGTACAAGTAGGAATGTAAGTAAGATTAGTTAAGCAAACATTAAATGAATGAGTTTATGTTAGCATATGTGATAATGCATGTGTGTGTTTATGAGAGTTAAATCATTTGCATGAGTATATGCATGTGTATGATAATGTAAGTTTATGTTCTTATTGATTTTGTAAATTTACTAATGTCCTAATGTTTTTTGCAGTGTCGAGAAGCATTGAAGATTAATGAGCAATTGAAGAGCAAATGAAGTGCAGTGAACCTAATGTTTTTTGCAGAAACATTGAAGATTACAACTAATTGAAGTGAAGACAATTGAAGTGAAGCGGCAGCTTAAAGATCCAATTAAACCTTATCTTCCCGATTTAGTCAAAATACCCATTTGTTTAGACATTTATCCAATTATCTAGACTTTACATTTGTATTAGCTTATTAATTCATTTAGTCAAACCAATTTAGCATCAGATTGTTTCCATTATTTTCTTTCATGTCTTCCGATTTAAACCATGAATTTGAGCAAAGTCGAATTGAAACTACAACCGAATCCATAGGATTAGTATCAGAAGAATGTATTAAAGATAATAGTACTAATGAAAACTCCATTATTCCAACTATTGAGAATGTCCCGTCAACTCTAGACAGACCAAAACCCTCTAGCTTACCTTATAGTTTAGTAGAAGAACCCATTATGGAAGTTTCAATCTCATATCAGGAAGCTGTTGCTATGTACGAGGCTGCCGTCCTTACGGTCCATAGCTAGTTAAAACTATTTACTTTTGGTAAGACAACTTTAGTTTCAGTCATAGAATTAGGTAATTTATATTGTTTTGTCATTAGAACCCTTATTTCCTTAAGCCTGAGTCCGCTACAGACACCCTGCGTGTGCCGAACGATTTAGGCGGATGACTTGATCCACCATCCGAGCATCTCTCACGACCCGACAGCGAAAACCAACTGGCCAACCAAAAAGAACGAGTACAGAAGATGGAGCAGCAGCTCGACGATATGAGGATTTCCAGAAACGCAGCACTGGCCAACGACTTTTACCTACAAGAGGCTTTTTTGCAGAATCAAGCCGAAATTTTGCTAACCGAAGCCATAACCATGAGTTCTGCTAGAGTAGATGCGCAGTTACTAGAACCAGATACATTAAAACAGTTATTAGAAACACTTAAGAAAAAGATCACCCGTACATTTAGATTAGCCCGAAATTTGTACTTAGAAGGAATAGTCGATGAACAATAGTTTTGCAACATGCAGGTTCGTGTCCACCGTGCGTGCCAGTGTTAGTCGGCCGCCGGATTGGGACAGGTATAACGGAAATCTTTGAAAAACACGCGCGAAAGGTCGTTACGCGCATATTTGTAATTTCTATATAAAGCAATGAAAAGGAATGTGCAAGGGAGGCGTTTAAGGCCATTTCTGGGTATCACCAGACTGTTCGTCTGGGTGAATGTCTGAGTGTTGCTGTAGTGTGTCTTGTTTAAGTTTTGCGTACTCTGGTGTACTGTGTATCTGTGCTGTTCTCTATTGATCTCGATTGCGTTGTGAGTTTAATTCCATTCAGTAAGTCGTTGGATCGTGGTCTGAAAGAGGTCGCTGTAGATCTTTGTGATGATTTATTCTGGTAAGATGTACGACGTGGCACTCCTCTTCTGGTTTGAACTGCTAAGTACTGATGAGTCTGTGTGACTGTGGTAATCTTTCCCTACGAACGTTGTGCAGAAGTCATGTTGTTATCGATCTGTAATTGTACGGTGAGAATTACCTATAGTTAAAGGGTAATTCCAGTGTGTTTTAGTCATCAATATTGTAGGTTTGGAACTATAGGGACCTTCTGTGATCCGGTTTGCCTGATTGTGAGCGTTGTTTGGTGAAGGATGGACTACTGCTAAATGTTACAATAGCGTGTTGTCCTGAATTAACTCGGTACCAAGATCCTGACAAGTTTGGTACAGTGGGGTCGGTACATGTGGTTGAGCTAAGACTGTGATGGCATTGCCTAAGGACAGTATATTCCGATAGAGCTCTTAGTACCTGTACCTGAAGTAGTTATTTTGGGAACTAAGTACAGGGCCTCTGTCTAACACACCCCTACCATTCCCAAGAACCCACTTAGGTGCTTAGATGCATTTCTGATAGTTAGAAGAAACTAACGACGTTTAACAAACCAATATTAGCAAAGCCTCCGCACATGCTCGATGGACTCGATGAGGATGATGAACATCAATATTTGGAGGCAAATAGGGATTTACTCTCGTTTGGTGTAGTCTATGTGAATTCACTCATCGGCTCCAAATGGGACAGTATGGCGGACGTGGTGCGTACGGAATCTTTGGAATTATAGGATGAGGATAGCGTTGAACCAGTGATAAAAGATCCTATGGAGAATGGAAAGATACGTGTGGAAGAAGATTCTTTAGAAGTGGTAAATTCGGGAGCTATGGACGAGCCTAAGCTAGTCCAAATCTGTTAAGAGCTTGGTCCAGAATTTTGGATGGCCTTGATTGCTTTGTTGCAATAGTACAAGGATGTTTTTTCTTGGACATACTCAGACATGAAAGGCCTAGATTCGAAGCTTTATCATCACCGAATTTTGCTTAAGCCAGATGCTACCCCAGTGATGCAGTAGAGGTACATAATGAACCCTATTTTTGCAAAACAAGTCAAACATGAGTTGGACAGACTGATAAAAGATGGCTACATTGTTCCCATTGAAAATCTAGAATGGGTCTCGCCCATAGTGATTGAAAAATAAACAGTTACGGATCTGTGCTGATTATAGGAAACTAAATTCGGCTACTATACCGGATCCTTTTCCCTTATCGTTTTTGGACACTATGCTTGATGAGGTTGTAGGAAGGGAAATCATATTCATTTCTTGATGGGTTCAGTGGTTATAATCAAGTTCAGATGGTGGAAGTGAACACCAAAACAACCTTTATTATGAATTGGGGAGTCTTTGCGTGTATTGTCACGTGGTTTGGATTATGAAATGCGCCGAGGACTTTCCAGCGATGCATGCAACAAATCTTCGCCTTGTACCTTACCTCATTTATGTGCATTTTTCTGGATGATTTTTTTGTTTTGGGCACAATGGCAGCGCACCCATCCCAATAACAAGTTATAATCTAAGTTTTCCCCCGTTCCAATACAACAAATGTAAGATTGAATAGCACTTGTGCAATACGAATAGGGATGTCTTTGACCAGCCCCGCTGGTTGTACTCGTGATTGGTGTGCCATCCAAACAAAGAAGGGAGTTGGGTCAATGCTATTCCAGCTCATTTGCTTACATGTGGTAGTAGGTGCAATATTGATAATAGAAACCCCATCAATCAAAACTTTTGGAATGGCTTTATTTTTATACTGGACTATAATCATAGGGACTGCATAGTCCACAATCATATCTATCACATTTTGTACCATTGAAACTGAGGGTTCCGAAATTTTGGAAGGTGTATATTTGTCTTTTAGTTGTTGTAGTAACTGCTTTCGGAATGCTGGGACTAGTTCCAACAATGCCCCCAATGATAGTTTGATGTGTGATTCCTGTACGAACTCACAATACTCCTTATTCACTGGTGGCTCGTGATCTTTATACCCTTGTTTCCATCCATTTGGGCCTTGTTTCTATGATAAATCTGTATTGGGTCCAGCATCCATCTTTAACTCTTGCATGATCCCCTAAGATATCGTACCAACTATACTTTGTAGATGCTTCTTTCCAAAAGATTCCATTGGAAATAGCGGAGACTCAACATGGTGCAGTGGCTACTATGTTGCCCACTGTACTGCCTTCTTAGCTTTTGCTCCATAGGTGTTAAATAATCCAATTTTTGTCCACTTGAATACTCCTTCTGGGACCTGGTGACTACTAATGGTGACGGCTCCAGATACTCCAAGGTCACCACATTGGCCATAGGTGCCTTGAGCTTAACTTCTTGCTTCCACTGATCATATTCCTTAGCCTTCTTGCATTCCCACCGTCTATGACCATATTGTAGATAGAATTGAAACTGAATTGGGCGATTTACCCGGGTTACCGTGTTGGAAGCCACGCCGGTGCTTCGAAAATTGCTATGAATCCGAATATTGGGATGGTCCTGCAAGTCTAACATCTTGACTATTCTACCATTGTCTGGTAGAAACTTGGGGCTTATATCCAGTCGAATTCCCTTTCCAAGAAGGTACCTCTACTTGTGCAGTAACAACCAAGGTATTTCACACATTAAAATTACATTCCTCTAGACTGTGATTAGTCTTGTTGAAAATTGGGAAAAATACTTGGTTAAGCACACGATCGATCGTGATGTGGCTCGCATTCTTGCACCATAGGCAATACAATTGCTTCTTTGGGGTCGCACCCTTCCTGAACACCAAATTAGTCTTCTTAAAGCCTAAATTGGCAAACTACATCTTCTGATCCATCCTTCGCTAAGTTGATAATCTGATCTAGCATACGAGATTGGTCGAGTGTATACATATATATCTTCTCTTTGATGGGTGGCTGAAGTCCATCAACAAAGAATTCTGTTAACATTTCTTCAGCAGGACATTTGTCTGTTGGGGACTGCCATAGCGTAGATCTAAAATCCGCCGCATACGGTTCGACTGTCCCTTTCTGCATCATATACTAAAGTGAAGAGTGTAACTCTAAAACACTCTTACCAGTCCAAAATCACTCTAAAAGTGCCGGCTTCAACTCATCATAAGTTGAAAAGTAATCAGGATGGTAGTCAATAAGCCATTTTACTGCATCACCAACTAATGTGGCTTGGAACACCTGGAACTTGTGTCGATTGTCATGCATATTACGATGGTTACATAAGTATTTGGTTCACAAATGTCTCTACATGCACATCTAGATCCTCATCCACTCGCCCATAAAAATGAGTATAATTTAACACCAGTAATGGGTGCCTAGTCACCCGTTTGAGGTGAGGGTATTAGAGCTAACTACAATTCTGGCAGGGGTTCACTGCCACCGCTTTGACCTACTTCCATAGGGTATTTCTCTTCTTGGAGGTGGTTCTGCTAGTCGGTCCCGCTGAATTCCCCTTGCTACAATACTTTAGTTAGTTTGTTGTCCTTCCACTCAAAGAGTAAATCCTTCAAAATCTTGGGGGGTAAAACTCTGGTTTCCACCCAAAACTACATTTCCTCTGGAATACTAATTGCATCCTCAAGAGGAATGTCTTGAAGTTTCAATGTTGCTAGTGTCTGCTGCACAAATTTGTCTAGATAACTGTGATGATAATCTTCAAATTACATGAGCTATTCAAATCCATATGGTATTGTTTAAATGTTTAAAGTGATACTAAAACAAAATAGTCATGACTTGTAAGTACTCCTTGCCACTTCATACTGGCATCAATCCACTTTTTGTTGTGTTATGTTACCCCATCCTATCGTGGTCACCATAATGTTAAGCATATTGTTTACACACAGACTAACAGTACCCCATTTATGGGTTCAAGAATGGGGATTTACAAATATGCAATACTCATAAACATGTGTTTCTGCACACCACTTATATTAACATTGATTATAACAGGGATAATTTATACCACACAGTGTACACAGAGTAGTACTTCCACAACAACAAGTAGCTTCTTGATTATAAAGTATGAGTGCAGTTACATCACAGTATCATCTATACAATCATACTTTGGAGATTACAGACTTCATCCATTTTTTTTATCTGCATATCTGTACCCTTCGTATTCGCCACTTCTGAAATCTATCTATAAGATACAACATTGTACTTCTTCATAAGGCTTCACACCATTCTGAACTTCCAAAATACAGAATAATAAAAATTGATAATTTCGAAAAATCTTAGCATCTCCGTAAATCTCCATTCTATTACATTGAAAAATGATAATTTTGTTACAAGAAAAATGGTCATCCACACCGGCTGCTAACACTCTCCTTACCTCTTTAGATGAGATCCATCGTACTAAGGAACTGATTTTATAAATGGTTTTTTGCATATTCTCCAAAAGACAATCTTTCACAGCTATAGTGATCAAAAACTACAAAAAATTATGCTAATCATGAAACTTGAGCCCTTTGAGATTATCGTTCCATATGACAACAGTCTTTAGATACCTCATGTACCTAGTAGGTGTGCAAAACTCTAAAATCACCTTAAGTTCACTTGTTGCTCTTCCATTTTGTGGAGCACCCAAGGAGCTCTTGGTAGCGACACTATTCCGTTCAACTTAGTAATTGCCCACAACTCTTGCTTATGAGCTCACTCTTCCAAGTCATCCCTTTGTGCTTTGCTTTCCTTCTTTTAGATCAGTGTCTTCTAAAACATCTCTCCTACATTCATGAAAATATGCATCGATTCCATCAAACTATTGATGAATAACTCACTCCAATAAGGGAGACCATGAAAGATTAATAGCCATTTCATGCTAGCGAGTGGTGTTCTTGCATGCTACAACTGCTTCCAATCGCTTTCTTTCATTTGTTGTTATGCTTGTCGGCCAATTTTTCCTTCATGTAAGACATGTCCATTAGGAAAATATGTATGATGTCCTTTGTAGAAAGTTTTCTGAAGTGCTTTGGAGTAGCATACTTCGAGTCATGGTTCGCATAAGGGATAAGCATTATAACCCAAAATCAATAAACCTAAACATTCATCATAACTAGGCCAGTCATGGATCCTCCATATAAGTATGCCTTGTACTCAGACGTCCCATTTTGTTAAAGCTTGAGACATGTTGCACACAGTAATCCCATTTCATAAAGTGCATAGCTCTTCCACAAGTGGTGCAAGGTATATATCAATATTTGTTACCTTAAAACTTACTTGGCACAATCAGGGCTAACAATAAATGGTCCTTTTTTGTGGCCAGCCATGGTGGGATGTTGTAGTTGATCAAACATATAGGCCATGTGCTCCATGAGGATCTACATAAACTAGATGGATTTGTGCTATCCATAGCTAGGTCTAGACGTATATTTCAAGCCTCTCTAGCAAACTATGGCCGCTTACTATCTATGTGTTTCCAAGCATTAGAAGCAGTAGGCACTCGTATTACACCATCTGTAGATGTGCTCTTTACATGCCATGACATTAACTGAGCTATGGATTTGCATATGAACATGCTCTTAATTCTTGGGATGATAGGAAAGTGGCAAAGAACATTTTTGGGGACTACTTCACCTACAAGGTCTTCTCTAAACCTTTTTGCTCAACACTTTGGACATATGTGGAGGTTCTCATACTTGTTGTGAAAGCGAACACAATCATTTTGACAAGTATGGATCTTGGTGTAGTCCATACTCATGGATTGTAAAAGCTTCTTTGCATCTCCATGTGTTGGAAGCTTTTTATTACCATCTGGAAAAAACTCGTCTTTCAAAATCCTACAAAGGATAAGCAATTACAACTTATTTTTATATGGAAATGAAAGTTTATTTCAAATCCACTTTACTTGAACAATTCAAAGACACTATTATCTGACCATCCATATCTGGATTGAAGATTGAGCATCGTGAGAAATGCACGTAGTACAAATGTCTTTGCCCCATTATAGAGTGGTAAATGGACTAGTCTTTGCATGTTCTGATGTTCTTTGTCGGCTTCTTATCATGGAAAAACTATCATATCCGTGGAACCCATGATATTGTCTCCACCAACATGATCTTCGTCCATGTCATACCTTAGTTCTTTATATATCTAATCACATATGCTAATTTTAATCTTGAAACACTCATTTCATATATATATAATTATACTAGTACATTTGATTATATACACTAATTTTTTTTCTAATTTTTATATGTATTTGATTATATATATTAATATTAAACTTAAAACCTTGTTTTTTATATATTTAATTATATATATTTATTTTAATTCAAAAATCCTAACTCTTTTCATATTTAATTATGTATACTAATATTGATCATAGAACACTCGTTCTTTATATATCTAATTATATATACTAATGTTAATATTAAAACCCTAATTTCTTGTATATTTAATTATACATAGTACATTTGATTATATGTATAAATTGTTTTTCTAATTTTTGTATATATTTGATTATATGTATTAATATTAAACCAAAAACCCTATTTTTTATATATTTAATTATATATATTTATTTTAATTAAAAAACCCTAGCCCTTTTCATATTTAATTATATATACTAATATTTATCATAGAACCCTAGTTCTTTATATATCAGAATTATATATACTAATTTTAATCTTAAAACCCTAATTTCTTATATTTTATTTATATGTAGTACATTTGATTATATATAGTAATTGGTTTCCTAGCTTTTATATATATTTGATTATATATATTAATATTAAATTAAAAACCTATTTTTATATATTTATTTATATATATTTATTTTAATTTGAAAACCTTAGCTCTTTTAATATTTAATTACGCATACTAATATTTATCATAGAACTCTTTCTTTATCTATTTAATTATTTGTACTTATTTTATCTTAAAACCTTGGTTTTTTCATTTAGTGAATTATATAATACTAATTTTAATCTTAAAAATGTAAAACCCTAATCCTAAAACCATATCCCTAAAACATGTATGCGTGTGTATGTATGTATGCATATGTGACATATGTGTATGTGTTTGTTATTGATCTTTGGAGTTGTCCTCTCCAATCATTTAGCATAAAGAATCAACAATACATCTTTATTTTGTCAATCCTGGAAGTATTCATGAGACCACAGCCCCTTCAAGATGATAGAATCCAAGAAATAAGAGAATAATGGCTGGATTTCTGAGAATGGTGAAAATGAAGAGGAATTTCTAGGGTTTGGATTATCTTGAGCAAATCTCCACCATTTTCCACAATCTTGGTGTCTAATACATGCTATTTTATCAGCAAAACACAATAATGAAGTCAAAACTCAAAAATATCACCTGCACCATATAGACGAGACAATCGCGATTCTGTGAAAATAGACGATTTTCATCTCCAGCACCTTTCTTCATCAACTTATCACTCAACACATCAGTATTCAGCTCTCTTCATACACATTCAATCAGAATCACACAATAGAAGCTCACAAATCTCCATAGATACACAAGAATTAGACTCACAAATCAAAGAAACCACACAAAGAGGAGAAAACACGATTTTCAGCAGAAAACTCCTTCTCTATTCACTTGGATAGCATGTAAACAAATGATTAACCAACCTCCTCATAATAGAGGAAATTATCTTATATACATTTTCAAGTGTCCCTTTTCACACTTGAATTTTGGTCCTTTCCTCTATTTTGCTAAAAATATACTATCTAGGAGTTTCCAAAAATTCTAGAAAAATTACATAAGATTCTATCTTACATAAGGAAGACTCTTCCTTATTTTTACAACAATTGCATAAATATTTTTACAAGTTTTTGTCATTTTACAATTATTTTTCTTCAAAAAGGCTTCCAAAAATACATCTTCTAACATCCTTCCCCTCCTAAACCTTTTGGCTCCTGACAAAAGACTTTCCTGCTCTTCTGTACTGATAACTTTTCTTCACTTCTTCTTTCTTTGATAGACTTGTGACAACAAATCATGACTTTTCCTTTCTGTAACATTTAGATTATTGACCATTTCAAACAATGCCTTTCTCCACTGTACTGTAGCTTCTGGTTTATCCATGACGTCCTTTTTCAAGTACTCTGTATAGGCGGCCTCATATACTGTGAGTCTGGACTTAGTAACAACTGACAAATTTCCAAAAATCTCAGATTCTCTTTCAAAAAACCCGTAATCAAATGCATCTTCAAAAATTTGTAAGTAATGACTGCCCAAAAATATCACTCTACTGTAATATGCCATTAAGCAGATTCTATCAGGTGTTTCGCTCAGATCAAACAATAATGCATCTATTGGAGAATTGAAGCCAATATAATTTAATGTTCTGATATCGGTGTCGGTGTATGTTTCTATACAGGCCAAAATTAATCTCATTATTTTGATAAGTAGAATGCATGCAGGGTCGTTTACATCTTTGTATGTAGCTATTACGGACTCAGCTGTATTCACCAAGTAACTCTTTGTAGGCCATGTGCCTACCTTTGGACCAGCTATTTTTGGGAAATTCAACCACTTAGGTGGAATTTGACCTTCTCTTCGTCTTTCCCAAAAAATTTTCCATTCTCTCCTTCTTGCCACTAGACAGTAAGTTGGATTAATTTTTAGATGTGAGGTGCCTCCTTCCAAATTTTCCTACATTCTTTATTGGCATCCAACCACTTGTTCCTCCACTTTGGATTGGCTCTTTCAAATAATTCTTTAGTCACATTGATATCCTCTTCATACTCCAGATATTTGTTTGGAGGTAGCCCAACTCTAGCCAACTGATAGTTCTTGATACTTTCCATGATCATACACAATGGTATTCCCAACCCATCTGCAGCCCAATGATTCTGATCTGGATTAATTCCCTTATTTAATGCAAATGTGACAATTTGTTCTTCATATTCATCATGCATCTTCCTGATAAACTCCATTCTGGAATCTCTATTTGTCACCAATTTTTTTACAAAATCTTCTGAATATTCTCCTTCTGATCTTTTATCTGCCGGTTCACTGTCATGTTGTATTCCATCATTATTTTCCACCCCATATTCTTCTGTATAAGTGGTCTCCACATGTGAGCTAGTGGCTTATCCAATTTTCTGTAATTCCTCTATCGTCATCATCAAACTTCCATTTTGTTTTGCCCATAACTCTCTTTCTTTTTTCCATTCATTCTGTTCCTTTTCTCTCCTTGTCTGCCAATCGCTTCTTTCTTTTTCCATATCCATGTGTAACTTGTTATATCCTCTCATTGATGTTGCAGCATGTATACTGGCCTGCTTTTCTAGTTCCTTGGCTTCTTTCAATTCTCTTTGTAATCTCTGAATCTCTTTGTGTAATCCTTCCTTTTCTTCCTCTGTCATCTGAGCTGTCTGACTTTCCTCCTTCAACTGACCTTCCTCCAATAGTAGCTTGTTGATTTCTTCATTTGCTTTAGTCAAAATCTGATAAGAAGTCTGCAATGTTCTATATCTCCCTTCAATCTTTCTCAACTCCTTTTCCAATTTAGTATTCTGCTCTGTTAGTTTTACACTCTTTTCTTTTAGATATTGAATCTTATTTTGCTTCTGCACTTCTAACTCTTCCAAAGCAATTATTTTGTTTGTGAGTTCCTCATTTTTCTCTTGCACCTTCCTCAGTTGTTCTGACATTTGCTCCTTCTCCCTTTTGTGCTCTTTAATAATCATACTACCTTTCTCAAATTCGGACTCTGCTACCATCCCTGAAATAATCATATTCCGGCTTGAAGGTCTGAACTGTTCAATGTTATTCATAATAATCTGACATGCTGATCTTATATTCTTCGGTATTCTTTCCAATCCTCCTTCCATTTTCATTTGTTTAGCTTCTAATTGTTTATCTTCTTTACATTCATCCTCCTCTTCCTCTTCTTCTTCATATTCTAACTCCTTGGCCTGGAGTTCTTCATTGTTTGGATGAGTTTCCAGTGTTTCTGATTCTGCCATATCTTCTACATGCTCCAAAATCTGAGCACCCAGATTCTTCTGCTCTAAGACATCTAAAGTCAGCTTTATTTCTTGTATCTTTTCCTTCCCCATCACCTGTTGCTTCTCTTCAGAGAGGTGTCCTTCCTTTATTTGTATCTCCTTTTCCTACCTTAGAGTTTCCTGAAACAGAGCATATTCAACTTCCTCAATAGAGTTTCCCTGACATTTACCTATTTGTTCTTCCTGTCCTTCCTTTTCCTAGACTAGAACTGATTCAGTCTCCTAAAAAATTTTGACCTGATCATTACTTTTTTCTTCTTTATGTTCTTTTTCCTGCTCATCAATGTCCATGAGATTCATTGATCCCTCTTGTTCTTGATCCTCATTGGTGGTAAATTCTTCATTGTTCTTCAAATCATGCAGTACATCTTTTATACTCTGGATAATCTCCTTTTCCACTACTCCTCCTGTGACTTCTTGATTATTGCCTTTCACTACTATTTCCTCTTCTTCCTGAATTGGATCTTGATCTGTACCTTTTTTATTTATGATTGAACTGCTTATCTGTGCCTTCTTGGCTATTTCTTCTATGTTCTCATCTAGTTTGAAGTAGGTTTGTGAGGGTTTTGTCCATATGGATTTCATCCCAGTATGCACTAGTCCACAACTGACTTCTTCTCTTATTTCACTTTCTTGTTCTATCATAGCTGCTTTTCCCTTCATCAACCTTCTTTCATCTTCAATACTGAGCTGTTTTCCTGCCTGTTCCTGAATCGGCTTCTCCTGAGACTTCTTCTTCAATTCTTCAGGTGTTTTCTGTTTCTCAGAGGCCTGTGTAATTACATTAGGAGTATTTGGTATTTGACAAATTTAAACTCTTTAGTAAAAAGCTCTCAATATCACTTTCAGAATCAGAGGAAAAATGTGAAGGTCCTCCTCTTTCTGGTTCTGTGGGTCTTGATGCTTCTACCACAGTGGATGGCTTCTGTGTTTCTTCCATTATTACTTCCTCCCTTTCTTTGGTGATGATAGTTTCAACTACTGATTTGCCCTTTCCCTTCTTGGTCAACTTCTTCTTTTGCACTGGTTTCTTTGGAACCTTCTTTTTCACCACAACAGTGGTTCTAGTCTTTGGAGGTCCTTGCAATTCCTTGAAGTAGGCTAACAACTCAACTTCCTTTCTAACAAACACCTCTTTTGTTTTAGCTGTCATCATTTGATCATGGAGTGCTTCATAATGCTCCACCTCCTCTTGAACACCCAATATGTAGCTTTGCATGAGTAATCTTCCAGCATCTTCTGATATTGTGCCTCATACATAGCTCTTTTGTTATTTCCTTGGGTTAAATAAGTGTACAATTGCTCTTTGCTTGTTTGGGGTGGATGAGGTTCACTAGAGGATTGAACCTGCTCCTGTACCTCTTCGTGTTCTTCTTTTGTGGTTTCCTCCATCTCTAGTTCAACCTTCCTCGGGTCCAACCTCCTTTTCTTTACAGGAATCACTTCCTCAGATATCATCTTTCTCTTCATTCCTGTTCCCCTCATGCGGGTTTGTCCTTCTATTTCCCTCTCGGCCATTTTCCTTGGAGGAATCTTGATTCCAGACATCAGGCTTCTAAAATACTGTGCCTCTGGAGCCAATTTCAATTGATCTTCCATCCCTAGGACATGATAAATGATCCTTGTTAAAAACTGGGCTCCATTCATGAACTTCTTCTGTTCCCAGTGTTTTGCTGCTTCTTTCAGCTGTTCATGGATGTATGGTGTGACATCCATTACTCCAAAGGGTTTGGTTCTATCCTTGTTGTTGAACATCAACAATGTCACAGACTTATGTGGCATGGTATACCTTGGTAGCTTTGGAAAGCAAAAATACTGTAAGAACATTCTTGTGGCATATTCTTCATTCTCTCTTCCTTTAAAGTCAGTGAATTTTGCATACCCTGTATAAGTTTCCTTATTCTTTTTTACAAAGCTTGGGTCAAGCTTGGTTCCCATTGGGTAGAATTGTAATGCTGCTCTGATATGTTTTGCCTTGATAGTGATGCCCACCTCCTGATTATCCTTATTCTTGACTTTGCACCTGAAATAGGCATCATTCCCTCTTCCTATTTCCATCAGACTGCTCATTACTTGTGTCACTCTCTCGAAATCAATAAAAAAGATAGGCTCCTCCAATATTTTGTGCAATCCTACTGCCTTCCATCTTTTCATATTGATAGCAACTCTTTGGAACTTGTAGAACTCCTGACACAACATTGTATATTTATATCCTCCTACTCACACTGTGAATATGTGCTGACCAATTATGCTTAGGGTCTCCTTGAGTTCCTTCACCACCTTCTCAGCTTCTAGAATTTCTGGCTCTTCATCTGACTCTAGGTCCAACTGTTCTTCCACAGCTTCACTGTCTAGGAACCAATGGCCTCTTGACAGAGTTACCGATTCTGTCTTGAAGTCATGAATTGATAATTCCTTTGAATTCACCATTCTGAAGAAAATAAAATACACAAAGAAAAACTCTACCCACATAAGTCACAAGAAATCAAAGAGTAATATTTATTTTGAGATGTCATGTCATAAGAATGAAAATAAAATCCCAAATAAATTTTGTTTCTTTAGAAAGACTCAAAAAGTGATCATTACAGGTGTAGCAAGATGTCTAGTGCAGTCCCTTTTCCTAACCACTTCTTTTGGAGAAAAAACAAAACATTAAAAAATTAAAATAAAAATTAAAACATAACTAGACCTCTACTACTCTTCTACCTAGATCTTGCTTTGTGCTATATAATTTTTGTAAAAAATAAACAATTTTTCTTTCTCTCTCTCTCTTTTTTTTTTTAATTTCTTTTCTTCCCCTCCTAATTCTCTTTTTTAGAAAAGAAAATCAGGTTAAATATATATTTTTTCATAATTTTTTCAACATGTTATGATTTTCTAAATACAGATCAAATCTGGATGATCTTTTTTCCATTGGAACATCTCTGATTTTTTAACCCAATACTTCCTGACTCCAATTGTTCTGGTTTCAGGCAAACAACCATTCCCCTTGGATAAGCATTCTGTAGGAGTTTTTGGTCTCCATATCCATTTTGTCCTTGATTTCTGTTTTGATGAGCAGACCTCCTGTAGCCTTTGATTCCATGTGCTTCTTGTTCTGATGCTTTGATTCTTTGGACAATGCCATGATTGCCATCTTCTTCCTATCTCTCCACCCTTCTTTGTTCTTCCAATCTTTTGCTGATTTTGATTACACGAAGCTTGATTATTTAACATTTGTATTGGTAATGTCTGTGTATCTTCAAATGCAAAAGTGAATCCTTCCATGTGTATATCATGAACATCTCATTGAATTTCCTGTTTTTCATTACTCAATAAAAATATTAAAAACCTTTTGTCATTTATGTTCAATTTAAGCCTCATTTTTTCAAAATCCAAGATCACTTTACCTTTTTGAAGCCATGGTTGTCCTAAAATCACTTTTTCAGCCATCAAATGATCTGGCCATTCTTCACAGTCTATTTTCATATATTCTTCATTGAACTTTACTTCAATAGTCAGTGAAGACATGCTCTGTACTATTTGACCCTCCAAAGTTTTGATTAGGGTTCTACTTTTAGTTCTTTTTATGTTGAATTTACTTACCAAAGGTGAACTAATCAGATTTACTTGTGCTCCGGAATCTATCAAAACCCTAATACTTTCATTTTGAAAATCCATTATCATCACAGGAACATGTTCCTTTGGTTTGGGAGGAGTTTCACACAGACAGACTTCCCTAAGCTCTTTGATTTTTCTTATTCTTTCCATAGCTTCCTGTTGAGCTTCTTTTCTAATGTCTTCCTCTTCTCTTTTCCTTTTTTGAGCTTGTTGCAACCTTCTCCATTCATCAACAGTTAATGGGCAATCATACCTCTTAACTCTACATCCACTTATGAAGTTTGGCATGATTTCTCCATCTATATTAGCTAGTTGAATGGCTCCACTATTACTTATCTGGTGTATAATATATGGTCCATGTCCTTTTTTCTAGAACTTTTTCTGATGTTCTCTGACTGTGTAAGCCAACACTAGATCTCCTACCTGTAGATCTTTCTCTTTTATGTGAACATCATGATAAGCTTTTTGCCTTTTTGTCCACATATAAACTCATAATGGCTTGGAGTCTAGATGCTCCCAATTTTTCCAATTCTATTACTCTCTCTGATAGTTCATGTCCAGTCCAATTGTAGTGACTTCCTACTTTTAATGTTGGAATAAGGAATTCCATGGGTAAAACTGCATTTTGTCCATATACTAGATTGAATGGTGTGTTTCCTATTGTAGTTTTATAAGCCACTCTATAAGCCCATAGGACATGATTAAGTTGTAGATCCCAATCATTCCTGTTTGTGTTTACTAGTTTTGATAGCACAGTACAAAGTACTTTATTAGTACTTTCTGCTAACACATTGGCTTGTGGGTGATATGGGGCTGACTTTCTATGACTGATCAGGAAATATTCAGTGATGTTTTCTATGATTTGGTTTACAAAATGGGTTCCCCTATCACTTACTAGTTCAAGTGGAAGTCCAAATCTGGTGATAATGTTTTCATATAGGAATCTGGCAGTAGTATGAGCATCATTTCTTCTTGTGGCTTTGGCCTCAGCCCACTTTGTCAGGTAGTCTGTAGCCACTATGATGTATTCAGCATGGGTTTGCTTTGCTGGAGGATGTATAGGTCCAATGAAATCCAACCCCCATTTACTAAAGGCTCTGGCTGAAATTAATGGAACTAATGGCATATCATTTCTTCTATTTGGTTGACTCACCCTTTGACAGACATCACATCTTTTTACATAGGTTCTTGCATCAAGAAATAGCGTTGGCCACCAAAAGCCAGAATATAAAATGAGTTTAGCAGTTCTATCACTTGAAAAGTGTCCTCCTGCCACTCCAGAGTGTGCCATTTCCAGATATTTATTCTCAGGAACACAAATTCTTAAGTATCCATCCATTCCCCTCTTATACAACTGTTCTCCTATCAATTGATATTCTTCAGAAGTTACTTGTAAATTTTTGAATCTGTACCAGTTGTCACTTGTTTTCCTTTCTTTTTCCTTCTCAATTCCTCAATGATATTTTCACTCCACTCTAGATTTTTCTGGAACCAATATAGAGTTATGAATTCTGAATCTTGCAATATGTGGCACTTCCTGCAATTAGCAATGTACTTTGCTACATCTTGAATTTTATTAGGCCAATGTACCCCCATCCTATTGAGATTACTTAGGGTGACTACCCTAGAAGCATGAGTGCAAGGGTTCCAATGATGAGCTCTCCTCAGATATTCTTGTTGCTCTTCCTCAGGAGTGCAATATTCCAATATGCCTGTGTGGTTGAGATGGTACAAATGCCCAGCTAGTAACATGAAGTTCCTGCTTTGTAACACTAAGTGTGCATTCTTCCCAACTGTTCTGCAAGGTCCCATGGTTAACAATGGTACTAAAGTCATGGCACACTCAGGAACACTCTCTACCTTAAACAGATAAGTGTCTGGCAGATTGTCATCTAAAGGTGAACTGGGTGCTTTAGACTGAATTCGAGATAAATGATCTGCTCTCAAGTGTGTTTTCCCTTGTCTGACCACCACCTCAAACTCAAATTCCATTAGCAAAAGAAACCATATGACTATTCTCCCTGTGTGACAAGGTTTATTTACCAGATATAACAAAGCTTGATGGTCTACAAAGAACTTAAACTTGTTGGCCAAAAGGTAATGTCTGTATTTTTTTCAGCAAATACCATGCCCAATCCCTCTCTTTCAATGGTTGTGTAATTTTCCTCTGCTAGATTCAATTGTCTACTAGCATAGGCCACTGGAAAATCTAACTTGCTTCCTTCTATTGGTTGTGCTAACACACATCCCAAAGCATAATTTGAAGTGCTTTACCGGCATAATATTTCATCTCGCTTGTGTAGCTCTTGACTTGCAGTCTGTTTGATCTTCTTCGAAATCCACATATGCTTCCATGTTTTCTGGGCTTCTACTAATGATTTTGGAAGCCATACACTTAGGATTCTTGGTGATTTTGATGGTGGTTGTGAGTAGTAGTTGCTTCTCCTCGTTGTGAAGGAATGAATGGTCGGATTTTGAGTGGAATCATCTGGTTTCTTCATTCGATCATTCCGAACCCATTGTAAATGAGAATTCCATGGATATGATGCTCAGTTACTAGACTTCCATATGGATTGTTTTCCTTTGGTGTCGATAATTTTAGGAGTATTGTCCTCACTTGCTCTCTTCAGTTCATCTCTCGTGGGAAAAGAAGGCACATGGTCAATTGACACATTCATATTTGTTGGTAATTCTAACCTAGGGCATTCTTTGGGTGTGCTCTCGATTGATGCATTTTCTAACTCTTCTTCTAGGGTTTCTTCCTCAAGTTTGATAACTTTGTGCACACGAGGAGATCTTTCTTCTAATAGGCTAAAGATTTCCTGATGTCCTATTTTGGCTGAGATGTGTCCTTGTGCTAGATGAATGCTCACTTCATTCTCGATAGGATCATTTTTTCTATTAAGTCCTCATCTTTACATACCAAAACTCGTTGTTTCATAGTGGAATTTACTAGGTGGAGGGATATTAGGGCTTCTCCAATACATTCTATGACTTGGCCCTCAATGCCTATCATGTGATCTTTAGTTAGTTTTATGATCGTTTGAAGATGCATAATAACCATCATTCTTATGCACCTGAGTGCCACCCCTAAATCGATCAATGCATCTATTAACTGGTATTCTGTAGTGACAATCCCTAGGTTCAAATATGGTTGAGATATGCTGAGGACATTTGTGTTGGCTTGGTGAACTTCGTAATTGGCCATGGGAATTGGTTCTTCTCCTTGTAAATATCGCTCATCCCTTTGCCTTATCCACTCTTTTCATTTCTTGATACGCTCTAGGGCCTCTTGCCTTGCTTCTTCTCTAATTCTCTCTTCTTCTTTTTCCCAGTTTTGTGCACCTACTAGTCGTGCTAACATCTGATCTGTCAATGGTTCCATATATCACTTTACCCGACAACCACTTATGTAATTAGGAAGTATATCTCCATCCAATGTGGCTAGGTTGACTTCCCCACTCGTTGAAATCCTATTGTTTAGTAGGGATCCATATCGACGTTTCTGCAGCTTCTTGGCGTGTTGCTTCAAAGTATACACTAGGACTAAATCTCCTTCTTTTAGGCCTTTATCTTTGATGTGCGCATCATACTATGCTTTCTATCTCTTTTTAGCAGCATAAATTCTTGCAACAGCTTGTAGTCTTGTTTCGTGTAGCTTTTCAATCTGCTCGAGTTGCTTGGATAACTCATGTCTTGTCCATTCATACTGTTGTGCTACTCTTAAAGTAGGCACCAAAAAATCGATTGGCAAGGTTGCATTTTGTCCATACACTAGGTTAAATGGTGTAGTTCCAATGGTTGTCTTGTAAGCGACATGAAAGGCCCAAATTGCATGATGCAATTGCTTGTCCCAATCTGACCTTCCACTATTGACTATCTTTGTCAGTACAGTGCACAACACTTTATTGGAACTTTGTGCTAGACCATTGGCTTGAGGATGATAAGGGGCTGATTTTTTATGAATCACTAAGAACTCATTCACCAAGGACTCTATTACTTTGTTAATGAAGTGAGTTCCTCGGTCACTTACTATCTCTATAGATAGGCCAAAGCGAGTAAGGATATGCTCAAAAAGAAACTTAGCCGTGGTCTGTGCATCGCATTTTCTAGTTGCTTTTGCTTCTACCCATTTAGTTAGATAGTCTGTTGCCACTATTATGTACTCAGCGTGTGATCCTTTGGCTGGTGGATTAATGGGTCCTATGAAATCAATACCCCATTTGGAAAAGGCTCTCATGCAAACCATAGGTCTCAAAGGCATGTCATCTCGTCTAATAGGGTACTTAGCTCTTTGCCATGCCTCACAACTTCGTACGTAAGTGTCTACATCCATATGTAGAGTTGGCCACCACAGGCCTACAAAGAGAATCATTTTTACAGTTCTTGCGGTTGAGAAATGTCCTCCTGCGGCACCTGCATGTGCCATTTCTAATATGGGTAAGTACTCCCCTTCATGCACACATAGTCGTAGCTGATTGTCTTTTCCTCTCTTGAATAATTGTTTCCCCAAGATAACATAGTCCTTACTCATTTCTTCTAGGGATCATTTCCTAGCCAAACTAGTTCTGTCCTCATGCTCTCGTGTCTTTAAGAATTTCACTAACATCTTACTCCAGTTGGGTGCTATTGTAGAGAAAGGCAATGATGTAAGGTCATCTCGAGTGGTTTTTTGACATTTCGTGCAACTACCAACATACTCATGAACATCCTTAGGCATTTCAGGCCAATAGACTCCTAATCACTTCAATTCCCTTAGAGTTCTATGGGTTCCCTTGTGCATTCTCCATTTGTTTACGTGTGCTTGTTCAATCAAGTTTTCTGTTCATCTTCTTCTATGCATCTTGATAGTAGACCGTTAGGTTCTTTGTGGTACGTACTTCCTGCTACAATGTGTAAGTTATGTGATTGCATAATTTCCTTCTTTATCTCCCTGTTAATTGAATGTTGTGGTCCATGGGTGAGTATTGAGATTAACTTTTCTACCCACTTAGGACATACTTCCAAATTGAACAGGTGAGTATCTGGTAAATCATCTGATACTCCATTAGGTGGTTCTCCATGTGTTAACCTAGATAGATGATCAACTCTCACGTGGGTATTTCCTTTTTTACTATCACTTCAAAATCGAACTCCATCAATAATAGAAACCATCTTACTCGCCTTCCTATGTTGCAAGGCTTATTGACTAAGTACAATAAGGCTTGATGATCTACGAAGAACTTGAACTTGTTGCCCAGAAGGCAGTGTGTGAATTTCTTCACTGTGTACACCATCTCTAAACCTTCTCATTCCATAGTTGTATAGTTTCTTTCAGCTTGATTTGGTTGTCTACTTGCATATGCAATAGGATGGTCCAATTTTCCTTCATCTGCCGGTTGAGCTAGAATGCAACCTATTGCATAGTTGGAGGCATCTACATGAATATGAAAAAAAGGCTTATTCCAATTGGGTGTTTTTAGAATTGGTGTTGTGCTTAGTCTTTTTGAGCTCATTAAATGCTTTCTCGCATTTGTCCGTCCACGTGAATTGGGTCAAAAATCCATATAATGGTTTGGCAATTATGGCATACATGTGGATAAATCACGATAGTATCCACAATGACCCATAAATGCTTGCACTTCCTTTGCATTTTTTGGTCTTGGGAGTTCTAGAATTACTTTGATCTTGTCTTCATCAGTGGATATTCCATTCCTACAGACAACGTGTCCTAGGATTTTTCCTTGTCTCACCATAAATATGCACTTCTCAGGATTCATGCACACTTTATATTGCCGACATTTTTCAAATATTCTTCACAACTCCAAAATATGTTCCTGTCTCTGATTTGAGTATGCGCATAAGTCGTCTATGTATACTTCCATACTCTTCCTTAGGAATTCCTTGAAGACGTGACACATCAACCTTTGGAAAGTAGCAGGGCCATTCGTGAGCCCAAAAGGCATCACCCTGAAAGCATAGACTCCCCATTCAGTCACGAATGCGGTCTTATGTTGGTCCTCTGAAGCAATAGCTACTTGGTTGTATCCAGAGGATCCATCCAGGAAGCTATAAACCTCCTTACCTGCGACTCTTTCCAAGAGGTGATCAGTGATAGGCAATGGGTAGCTATCATGAATTATGGCTGCGTTGACTTTCTTCAGATTAATGCACACTCTTAATTTCTCGTTCTTTTTGGGTACGACCACCAATGGTGACACCCATTCAGTATGTTCTATCTCGTAAATGAATCGGACTGCTAATAGCTTATCTATTTCTTCCTTAATTTTTGCTGGATAGACATCATTATAAATGTAAGGGTGTTGCTTTGATGGTTTTGCATCAGGTGTCATTGGTATTCGATGAGAAAAAATGGAGGGCTCCACACCTTTGAGGTCCTTGTAGATCCATGCAAACACATCTCGATATTCTCGAATCAGTTTTATCAATTATTCTTCCTCCTCAGGTGACACATCTTTTCCTATGTACGTGCATTTTTCTTCTCCATCTTCCATAGTCACTATTACTTCCTTCGTTTGTTCCTTGTTGTCATATGCTTCTCCTGCTCTTGCTTCTCTCTTAGGCATCTGAATGGTTATCTTTCTTTCCTATACTTCATATCTTTTGAAGTGTTCTGGGACTTCAAATAGATCCGGGGTTGGTTCGGTCTTACCTATGGTATCCTCATGGTTCAGTCCCAACTGAGCTGCTTCTATTGCTAACACTTTGGTTGTTCCATCCTTGTCCTCAGCTTGGATGGCTTCTAAATATCGTTCCTCTTAATCGAATTCCGGTTCCATTTCTATGCTCTCATACTCTTCCTTCCATTCCTTCTCTAATACTTCTCCTTCTTCTACCTCGTGAAGGACGACCATGTAAAAGCTTACATCATAACCTTCCTCATCCACACATTCATTCATGGTCAACACTTCTTCATTTACACATACATCCAAAGTGGCTAGAATCTCCATCCAACTGTGTGGTTCAAATGCTTCATCAGGAAAAACTTGGGGCATATACATAGGGTCCTCCATAGGTCGGTAATTTTGATGTCCGATAGGCCATGTTCGAGTCTTTTTCTCTTCTCTCTTTGCTTCCTTACACATCCATAATTGGGCATCTTCGTGCATCCATGATTGGTCACTTGAACGAGCACTATGGATTGACAAATCATCCTCTTCGTTGTGTATGGGATTCCATTGTAGTGGGGGTACATCCCTATACACAAACGTATGCAAATTTATCTTTGTGGTAGTTCCTTGATGTTGTAGGTACAAAGCATCTCTCCCCCAATCTTGTACTACCCTAAATTATCTCATGAAAGGTCATCCAAGTATCATTTCATAATTATTAGCTTTTCTAAATTGGCATATGGCTAATGTGTGTTCAAACTCCACTCCGTAGGTGGTTAACTTAATTTTCTCCAATATTCACAGGGGTTTCTCTACATGACCATCGGCTAATTGAAGCTTCATACGTGTTCGTCGCAGGGTTGGCTTTCCCCATTTCTCCCTGATCTCTTTGGTGGCTATGTCTACTCCTGCTCTAGTGTATAGTATGTCCTTGGTCATGTATCCATTGTATGTGACAGGTAAACATGTGTTGCCCTCGTCTCCTTCGCTAAATTCTCCAACTTTATCCACAAGAATTTGTATAGTAGAAGGGACTTCGATTTCCTTGCTTTCCTTTTTGTTCTTCTCCCGCTCTAACTTCAACTATCCCGCTAATTGTTTCCATATTTGGGACTTGACCCGTCGTAATTCTTCCACAATCAATCGACATTGTACTTTGGTCTTCTTGAGTTCATCTAAATTATGGGAGGTCTTGTCTGAAGACTCCTTTTCCTTTCCTCGTATCGTGGGAGCACGAAAGATTATGGATTCATTCTCATATTCTCTCATGTAGTTTGGTAGGGTAGAAATGCTATGTGCTTCCTCCCTATTTCGGTGTAGCATAGAGACTTCTTCATATATTTCTTTCAAATTTGGAATTGGTTGATCGTCTTCCACATCTAATTCCTCAAAAGGAGGTCTTGCATTTCCATTCTTTTTCCATCGGTCTTCTCGAATCCTAGTCCATAACTCTCTGGGCCAATCAGCCTCTAATTCATGGATTACGGAAGTTGATTTGTCTTAAGTGTGAGCTAAATCTTCCTCATCATCTTTCTCTTCTGGTCTGTAGTCATTTTCTTTAAAACAATCATTGTATTGATTTTCAGGTAGTCTTGTCTTGGGAGGACAGGGATAGTCTTTTCTAAAGTGGCATGAGCTACCTCTATGAGTTTTCTACATATCACAAGTCTCTCCTTTTCTAATGCCCCTTGTGGATAGAGTTTCTCGAGCTGCTCTACGTTGGGTCCAGTCGTGATCCTGGCTTGGTAAGCTTTCAACCACATATCCAAATCGTTCGGTCTTGGGTCAGCTAATATTGATCTTGGCTCGTTTGGTTCTAATGTCTGTGGTGTAATGCGGGTTTCTTCCCAAATTTCAGGTTACTTAGGTTTCTTACCATCTCCTGTGTTCTTCTTGTCTTCCTTAATTTTATTTTTCATCGATTTTTCCCTGCGTTTTCCCTTCTATCCTTCCACTTTTGGTTTTTCTTTGTCTGGATACTCTCTCGTGGATCTTCAGAGTCTTCTGCTACCTGTACTCTGGGTTCTAGATTTTTATTGTTTTATTTCTCCGAGTATAATCGTTTTCTCTCTTGTCCTTTGGGTGAAAGCATGTTAATGGTTACAAAAAAGTGATGTCCGGGACATAGTTAATTAGCTGGAAAAACCCGATCCTTCTTAGCTGAACATCGTGCAATGGTTATTGAAAGAGGAGTAAAAGTGAGGTGGTGGGGCAAGAGTAGGCGGCAGTACGCATGCTAGAGCATTTGGGATGTGGGTTTTTCTGCTCGCTGCAGGTTGGAGAATCCGCCGCAGTACCTCATCTCGCCTGGGAGTTTTTCTGCGTAGCTGATTGTTGTCTTTGGCAGCCATACATTGTTATGGAGTGTGCAAGGTAGAAGTTTTCTTGGCTGTTGTTTTGTTGTTGCTATTGTAACGAGTCACGACCATATCTTTCAGGGATTGTCTTGATGGGTGATGGAAGATGTACATGCACAACACAAAATCAGAGGCTTTAATCAACTCTAAAGAATCGATTCTCGCATTTGCTTCCGCTCATTGCACTTTAGGTTCCCTAACTCTCATGCTGGCAAGAATAGGGTCGACCCAAAAGGTCTATATTGGATATTATTAGCCCAAGTTGAAGTGGAAAATCGACTCTGTTAAGAGCCAGAAATAGACTTTAGAAGCCACCACCAGCATGTATCCTTGGGATAGAAAAGACATTACAAAGCTTGATGCGATTTCTGTGGGTTGTAGAGTAGGAATTCTTTTCCAACTCCCTATGTGGAGCGTTCATGATGTGGGTTTTTCTACGTGCTGCATGTTGGAGAGTACGTCGTAGTACCTCATCTCGCCTGCGAGTTTTTCTGCATGCTGCATGTTGAGTGGGGAACAGTGAGAGGGACTCCATCACTATAGGCATTTTTTTTGCACGCTACATCTTGAGTGGGGAATATTGATAACTATTTCTCTACATGTTGCATGTTGGAGAGTACGCTATAGTACCTCTTCTTGCCTATGAGTTTTTCTACATGCTGCATGTTGAGTGGGAACAATGAGAGGAACTCCATCACTATACATATTTTTTCTACGTGCTGCATCCTAAGTCTGTACAGATAAGTATTTTTGTGCATATCACATATTTTGGTTTGGAGATTATTCCTAAAAAGGTAATCCACTTCTTCATATTTCATGACAAGAGGCATGACACCTTTTTTGTGCAACAGTCTTTCCAATTACATTGGCAATGGCTGCGAGAGCTAAACCTTGACTAAAGCCGACATTGTCTATGGTCAGATGGTGCAGCTTCTCGTTGTAAAGACTGATGACATTGATTTTATGGTGATGTGTGGGCTCTTGGCCCCTGCACATTTTGTACAATTCCCTCATTAATCTACTTTTTTCCTGTTCTCTAAAAAAAAGGAAGTTATATACGAGTAACATCTCAGATTGTGGATGATTGTTGCAGGTTTAAAAGTATGCCTCACAATGTCCATTTATATTTCTTTAAAGGTAATCCACTTCTTCATATTTCATGACAAGAGGCATGACACCTTTTTTGTGCAACAGTCTTTCCAATTACATTGGCAATGGCTGCGAGAGCTAAACCTTGACTAAAGTCGACATTGTCTATGGTCAGATGGTGCAGCTTCTCGTTGTAAAGACTGATGACATTGATTTTATGGTGATGTGTGGGCTCTTGGCCCATGCACATTTTGTACAATTCCCTCATTAATCTACTTTTTTCCTGTTCTCTAAAAAAAAGGAAGTTATATACGAGTAACATCTCAGATTGTGGATGATTGTTGCAGGTTTAAAAGTATGCCTCACAATGTCCATTTAGTTTCACATTGTTCATTCATTGTATCTAACATCTAAGGTTTTGGATGATTGTTGTAGGTTTAAAAGTGGTATAACAAGTCTACATACGTAAGTGATGGAGCACATAATGATATTAGGTGAACATACTCAATGTAAAGTCAATATAATAAAGTGGATTGATGAGTGTTAGATGTTATTGTATTTATGGTTTCCTCATCATTTGTAGTATGTTGATGCAGGGCAATCTCGGACAAGCAAACTGATGGAAGTTAATACAATACCAGTAGTGGATAGTGATCAACAAGCATTAAGATGTTATTGGAAGGAAAAGAAAAGGAAATATAGAAACACAATAACGTCAAGTTCGGGCACTAATGTGGAGGGTAATGCTAATTGCAGCTCAAACAACTTGGATGGCATTGTGAATAAGATCATGAAGTATTTTAAAAATCAAAGTAGACACTTATGTTGTGAAGATAAAATCGAGGCACTAAATAGGATGTTGCAAAGTCCATGTATTGGGCAACTTTTTGATGCAATGGGTAGTAACAAAGATCATGTAACATGTGCCCTATCAATCTTCGAAATACACTGCAAAATATGAGAAAGAATTCTGATGACCTTGTGTTGAAGAGATCAACATTGATGATGGATCTAAATAGTGATGCATATTCATCAACAAATCAGATAAATATTTCAAGACTTTCTAGGGTATTGGGAGTAAGCAGGAAAGTCGTCTATGATACGATTGGACGGTTAAGTACAGTTGAGTCTGATCATAGTTTTTTGAAGGCAACTAGTAGGGAAACACGTACCACATGTATCACACAAGAGGTCAAGCATCTGATTGTCACATTTTGGACAATAAAGAGCAGGGTGTCACCAAATAAGAAGGATATAAGCAGGACCCGACTTGGTAGAAATCAATATTTGGAGCATCTTGTTCACCTTCTTGATGTATCTCAGGTAATCCTATTTTCAATCATGAGTTCACGATTTTAGCTAATTACAGAAGAACCAATAACAAGTAACTTATAGTAAAAATCTAATAGTAATAACTAACTATTAACAAGCGAATAGTAATAGCTAACTAGTAACAAGGTATTTCGAAATAGCTTATTACAAGCAACTAACCGAGAAACTGGCTCTTAAGTAATAGCCAATTAGTAACAAGCTAATTAGTAATAGCTAATTACTAATAACCATCCAAGAACCAACTACTTAGTAATAGGTAATTGGTAACAAGATAATTAGTAATAACTAATTACCAACAGCTAACCAAGAAGAGCTACTTACTAATAACAAACCCTTAACAAGCTAAATAGTAATAGCTAATTACTAACAACTAAGAACCAGCTACTTAGTAATAGGTAACTAGTAACAAGCTAATTACTAATAGCTAATTACAGACAACTAATCGAGAACCATCTACTTAGTAATAGCTAATTAGTAGAAGCTAATTAGTAATAGCTAATTACAAACAACTAACCAAGAACTAGCTGCTTAGTAATATTTAACTACTAACAAGCTAATTAGAAGTAGATAATTACGAACGACTAACTAAGAACTAGCTACTTAGTAATAGTTAACTAGTAACAAGCTAATTAGTAATAGATTATTAGTAATAATTAATTACAAATAATTAGCCAACAACTAGCTACTTAATAATAACTAACTGTTAACAAGCTAAATAGTAGTCGTTAATTATTGAGAACAAACTAAGAACGAGCTACTTAGTAATAGGTTACTAGTAGCAAGCTAATCAGTAATAGCTAATTACAAATGACTATCCAAGAACCAGTTACTTAGTAATAGGTAATTAGTAACAAGCTACTTAGTAATAGCTAATTAGCAATAGCTAATTACAAAGAGCTAAGCAAGAACCAGCTACTTAGTAATAGCTAATTACTAACAAGCTAATTAGTAATAGCTAATTACAAACAACTAACCAATAACCAGCTACTTAGTAATAGCTAATTACTATCAAGCTAATTAGTAACAAGCAACTTAGTAATAGCTAATTAGTAGAATCTAATTAGTAATAGCTAATTACAAATAGCTAACCGAGAACCAACTACTTAGTATTAGCTAATTACTAACAAGCTAATTAGTAATAGCTAATTACAAACAACTAACCAATAACCAGCTACTTAATTATAGCTAATTACTATCAAGCTAATTAGTAACAAGCTACTTCGTAATAGCTAATTAGTAGAAGCTAATTAGTAATAGCTAATTACAAATAGCTAATCAAGAACCAACTACTTAGTAATAGCTAATTACTAGTAAGCTAATTAGTAACAAGCTAATGAGTAACAAGCTAATTAGTAACAAGCTAATTAGTAACAAGCTAATTAGTAATAGCTAATTACAAACAACTAACCAAGAACCATGTACTTAGTAATAGCTAATTACTAACAAGATAATTAGTAATAGCTAATTAGTAACAAGCTAATGAGTAACAAGCTAGTTAGTAACAAGCTAATTAGTAATAGCTAATTAGTAACAAGCTAGTTAGTAGCAAGCTAATTAGTAACAAGCTAATTAGTAATAGCTAACTACAAACAACTAACCAAGAACAAGCTACTTATTAATAGCTAATTACTAACAAGCTAATTAGTAATAGCTTATTAGTAACAAGCTAATTAGTAATTGCTAATTAGTAACAAGCTAATGACTAACAAGCTAGATAGTAACAAGCTAATTAGTAGCAAGCTAATTAGTAATAGATAATTAGTAACAAGCTAATTAGTAATAGCTAATTAGTAACAAGCTAATTAGTAATAGCTAATTACAAACAACTAACCAAGAACAAGCTACTTAGTAATAGCTAATTACTAACAAGCTAATTAGTAATAGCTAATTAGTAACAATGAGTAACAAGCTAATTAGTAACAAGTTAATTAATAACAAGCTATTTAGTAATAGCTAATTAGTAACAAGCTAATTAGTAATAGCTAATTACAAACAGCTAACCAAGAACTAGCTACTTAGTATAGCTAATTAGTAACAAGCTAATTAGTAATAGCTAATTAGTAACAAGCTAATAAATAACAAGCTAATTAGTAATAGATAATTACAAACAGCTAACCAAGATCCAGCTACTTAGTAATATTTGATTAGTAACAAGCTAATTAATAATAGCTAATTACAACCAGCTAACCAAGAACCAGCTACTTAGTATAGCTAATTAGTAACAAGCTAATTAGTAATAGCTAACTAGTAACAAGCTAATTAGTAACAAGCTAATTAGTTACAAGCTAACTAGTAACAAGCTAATTAGTAACAAGATAATTAGTAATAGCTAATTACAAACAGCTAACCAAGATCCAACTACTTAGTAATAGATAATTAATAACAAGCCCTATGCCAATCAAGCTTGGTCATTCATAGCTATCTTTGTAAATGTGATTGTTCTATTTGTCAAGTGGGGAAGATATCAAGGTGCAATGCTTCAGCAACTACATTTCGATTGATTAGAAGCATTATAGAGAGTATTCTATGTCCACGTCAAAATGATACCACATTCCACCAGTACAAATGTGTGATGGGTGAGTGCTCTGATTGCGAAGTAGGACATTTTAAGTGTTGTCAGAGAGAGACTAGCATTGAGGAATATCATATTCCTGTAAAGATCTTTGAAGATGTCGAGTCAATGTATGAAGGACAAGTTCATAAAAGGAAAGAATTGATAAAGAGGGAGATGAGTCCTAAAGTTGTAACAGGATTATTTGAGAAAACTCTAAAGAAATTTATCAAGCATAATTTCATTTATTTATGTCAAGCGAATCAGTTTAAGATGTGTGTCTCTGAATTCCTAGGCGATGTTTGTGGTTTTAGTGGTTGATTTTGCAGAAAACTATACATTTCGCGAGCAAAATGAAATACAATCTATGCATTGGTGGTCTGTACAGGTAACTACTTTTGTGCATATCACATATTTTCGTTTGGAGGGTATTCCTAAAAAGGTAATCCACTTCTTCATATCCGATGACAAGAAGCATGACACCCTTTTTGTGCAACATTGTTTCCAATTACATTGGCAATGGTTGAGAGAGCTAAATCTTGAATTAAGCCAACATTGGGTATGGTCAGATGGTGTAGCTTCTCAATTTAAAGCTAAATGACCATTTTACTTCGTAGGAAGATATCCAGGGCTAACAGGCATGACTATGATATTATGGAACTTCTTTGAGTCAGGGCACGGGAAGGGAGAACATGATGGTGCAAGTGCAGTTGTGAAAAGGGCGCTAACCCATGAACAATTTAAACCTGAAGGTGCAATGCTGAAGTGTGTTGCAGATGTTGTGAAATTTCTCAGGGGACACTTGTTAGAGTCAAAAGGGAGAGATGTCACACGGGTCTTCTGGGAAGTGAAGATTGATGAAGTGAACCGGGAGAAGGCTTGGGATTGTAAGGGGATATCTCAAGTTCGATCCTTGCATTCAATTCGTGGCTATTCAACGTTAGGTGGACATTGCATTGGTTTCAGAGAACTAACATGTTATTGCTTTCATTGTATCCATGGTCAGTGGAAAAGATGCAACAACAAACATTTTCATATAGAAAACTATAAATCCTGGCAAGATCAATGGAAAACATTTTTATATAGAAAACTATAAATCCTGGCAATGATCGGGATATTATTGTGTCTCCTCACTATTTTGTTGTTGTAGGCAATTCCCTTTGTTGTAGATTATGGAAGGCTTGGATGGAGGTTGAAAAGGCATGTTGCCCTAATGAGAAGTACTTTACTCATTCTAACTTTTTTCTTCAGGAAAGCATCTAGATTGGATGGCTATCTCTGTGGAACAATTGAAAAATGGGAATCAAAAAGCACGTGTTACAAGAAGGGATACTCTAGCTGGAATGACCTCACTGTCAATGGTGGGGTCATTCAGGACTCTGCTATAATGGATATCACTAACTTATCTCCTGCTTGTCTTCAGGTATTGTTGTTGTACAAAAAGGTGCTGCAGGAGAGGCTTCTTCAATGCACTTCCCACAGGCTTGTTCACCTTGCTGATGTTGCCAGGTACATGTTGTAAAAATTCAAGAGCTGCAGAGGGTTCAAAAACATTGCAGTGAGGTGTCTTCTTGCTATCAAGACAGCCCCTCTTGAGGATTTTCAACTATCTAAACATCTATATAACACCTCCCCCAACCACTCGAGAGATTCATTACTTAAGTTGTACTCTAGTTCCAGATTTGAAATGATTTTCTCATGTACATGAGCTTGTGTATCAGGAACCTTTGTATCTCTCTGACTTGTATCCTACCCATATGTATGTCCCCTGCTCCAACAATATTTGCTGAGTATTTATTGTAATCTAGGACCCTTGTGTGGGATCCTGCCCTTTGCACACTTACACATACCATCATTAATCTAATATTCTTGTTTTCTTAAAAAAAAGGGTGGAGTGCTTATCTGTATTTGATGAGGGTTTTCCCCTAGCATAGTTTGTAACTCTTCTATATTAATATTCATTTTTTTTGTTCTCTCAAAAAAAAAGAGCATGGCTCAATTCAGTTGGATTGGCTCTTTGCCTCTTGAGGGGGGGTTGGGGTTGAATCTCTGGCTACGGCAAGACACTATGTAACTCGTCTAACCCTTGCTTTGTGGGATACGGGGGGTCCCATGGGTACTATGCATGTTCACTTGTACAGTTGCAAACCATCTTGGGACAATACATCTTAGAGAGAGTGACTCTCCACTGTTGGTATCTAAAATTACATATGATTTTTGAATACATGGCTTGACGAATAGGAGCATCAGAGATACTAGAAAGGTAGGCGTGTCCAGCAAACTTCATTTCTTTCCAACAGTTGTAAATTTGATTCCTACTACCATCTCCAAAACATCTTTTATTTCTTCCAACCCAGATGTTCCATAATATTTGTGCTCTCCATATGTGCTCTTCATAATATTTGTAGTGGTTGCACTTCTCCGTGGCTTTCAGAAGCAGCTCCCTCTGATCCATAAGCACCTGTTTACAACCAAGAGATAAATGAGCAATGTCATTAATGAAGAAAGGATCCACAAAATCTTGCCCAGAGATAAGGCTATTCCATGAGTTAAAGCCTTTTTTCCTGCACTTATTCATCTTAGCAAGCAAAGGAGAAGCTTCTTCAGCATTCACCCGTCCAGTTCATAATGAGTCCTGTGACAAAAACCAGAGATTAGAAGCAAACAATCGATTTAAGCTATAACCCTCTTTAACTTTCATCCAGGCATAGAAATACCTCTAATAATTCCTTGTTCAATTTTCTCTTTGACTAACCATCGCAGAGAATCACTAGAAATAGCAAACAGAAGAGGAGCAAGGGGACAACCCTATCTGATAGATCTATAAAGATTGAAGGGTTCAAAAACAGAACCATTCATAGCCACCCTAGAGTTGGCATTACTCAGTGTCTTTGTTTGTAATCTCGATTATGTCTGTAATCTCAATTATGTATGTAATCTCGATTATGGTCTGGATATATTCCATGATATATCAACAAACTCTCTTCATCAAGAGGAAGTAATATGGAAATAATATTTGGATTTGGTGCTATTAACCATTTCCAAAGTTGATCACAAAGAGTTCCTGACAGATAGTTAAGTCTTTCACTGATTGTCATCTTTGGTAATGTTAGACAACATCTTCTAATGCTGTAAAATAACCGGTAAGTAGTAGTATCAATTATCAATGTATTGTCAAGCCCGTACTCCACATTCTTGTCCCAAAAATGAGCCAGTTTCTTGAAATGGGTTGAAAAATTCCAAAAACACTGATCCCTCCCCCAACTATCCATAAATTTCCTCTTGAACATCGAGAAGATTGCATCAATACATTTGTTGACCTCGTCTAGATCATAGGCACTCCAAATCCAGACATTGAAATGTTCAAGGTGCCATTGAAGAAAAGCATTACTGTGAGGAAAGGCCTGCTTACTTCGGATATTCATAAATACTTCAACTTCCAGAATCAGAGCCCTAGGTTGTAAATCCTTGCGAATAGGTATCAATTCCTGTATCTCCTCCTCTGTCAGGCCACATTGAATCTTTGGAGGGTCCCTTTCTATCTCAATAGATTTCGGTTCCATTATCACATGATCCAACCTCTTTCGTTTTTTTTACTTGCCTAGTATTTGTTTAGGCTCTTGATTGCCTTTCGGTGTAAACACTAGTACAGGATTAGTTTGAGTTGAAACTGATACTTTCTACTCAACTGCTGTTGCAATAAGATCAGTTTGAGTTGAAATAGGGCATGTTTGAGTTGAAATAGGATCAGTTTGAGTTGAAACTGATACTTTATTTAGTTTTTTTTCTTTTTGGGCATCTTTGTGCTCAACTTCTTTTGCAGCCTGACATTGACTTGCTCAGGATGTAAGACTATATTTTGTGGTAGTTGTGGATAGAAATTTATTCTTTATCTAACCTATAAGCCAAAAAACATTACAATTTACAATCAATGACACTGTTAGTCTATCGAAAATTGTACAGAATAGGATAAATACGATCAATAACATCATTAAAAAATAGGCTAAATACAAAATCCTATGAGAGCTAATCGATTTGGAAAATTTCATGTGTGGATAGTAACCATTACAAAGAGGTGTTGTAAGAAGGTGAACAGTAGAACTAAATAGTGAAATCAATTTCCTCACTTTGAAACTATTTACTACTATCCAAATCATATCATTATAAAAAGGCATCATGAGAGGACCGATTGTAAAATTCATACAAATGCATTCCTAATGTTTATGATGCCATTAAAACTTCAAACTATTTCCAAATTGGTGCTTAAGTTATGGACAAATGCCATTTTGCCCATATAATACCAAAAGAAGAATTGTTTACATCATTACAATCAATGACACAATTGAGCTATCAAATATGTACAAGGTATATAATACGAGGCAAAGACAACAAAATATTTTAATAACATCGATACAAAATAGGCTTATAACAAACTATAATGATAGCTAATAGATTTGGATGATGCCACATGTGCGCATAGTAACCATTACAAAGGACAATGATGTAAGAAGGTGAACACTAGTACTATTCTTTCAGAAGATCCTCTATATCAGGTCCAACGCCTCCATTCAAGTGTGACCGAGTAGTCTGCCACTTTGTAATTGGGTGCAAATGGCTTGGCTTCTTTTGTCGTTTCACAAGTACTTGCAAATTTCTTTTTGCATGTGCCATAAACTGCACTAGAGTGGCATCCTCTTGTACATGAACACCTACAGCCTTTGTTGGGGATCCACACATGTCAGAATCTGAGGCTCGATTACAATAGTTTTGCTTTGAGGAGGTTTCATTTGTAGCATTCATTTGAAGAACATCTCTATTTGGACATTGAGGTATGAGCAATTGCTTAGCACAATGAAAAACCAGCTAGATTAGTGTTCCACTAGAGGGTTAAACAGTAAGAAAGAGATAGTTGATGGATGACTTATTGCAAACAACTAACGAAAAACTAGATCCTTAGTAATCGTGAATTAGTAACAAGCTAATTAGTAACAGCTAACTACTAACAACTATCGAACAATCATCTACTTAGTAATAACTAATTAGTAACAAGTTACTTAGTAAAAGCTAATTACGAACAACTAACCAAGAACTAGTTACTTTGTAATAGCTATTTAGTAGCAAGTTAATTAGTAATGGCTAATTCGTAATAGCAAATTAATAATAGCTAATTAGTAATAGCTAATTAAGCTAATTAGTAATAGCTAATTAGTAATAGCTAATTAGTAATAGCTAATTAGTAATAGCTAATTTATAATAGCTAACTCATAATAGGTAATTCGCCATAGATAATTAGTAATAGCTAATTCGTAATAGCTAATCATCAATAGATAATCAGTAATAGCTAATCAGTAATAGCTACTTATTAATAGCTGATCAATAATAGCTAATCAATAATAGCTAATTAGTAATAGCTACTTATTGATACCTAGTTCGTAATAGCTAATTCGTAATGGCTAATTTGTAATAGCTAATGAGTAATAGCTAATCAATAATAGCTAATTAGTAATCGCTAATTCATAATAGCTAATTCGTAATAGCTAATTTATAATAGCTAATCCGTAATAGCTAATAAGTAATAGCTAACCAGTAATAGTTAATCAATAATAGCTAGTTAATAATCACGAATTAGTAACAAGCTAATTAGTAATAGCTAACTACTAACAACTATCGAACAATCAACTACTTAGTAATAGTTAATTAGTAACAAGCTAATTAGTAATAGCTAATTACGAAAAACTAACCAAGAACTAGTTACCTCATAATAGCTACTTAGTAACAAGCTAATTATTATGGCTAATTCATAATAGTGAGTTAATAATACCTAATTAGTAATACCTAATTAGTAATAGCTAACTAATAATAGCTAATTAGTAATAGCTAATTTGTAATAGTTAATTCACCATAGCTAATTAGTAATAGCTAATTCATAATAGCTAATTCATAATAGCTAATTCGTAATAGCTAATTCCTAATAGCTAATCATTAATAGCTAATCATTAATAGCTAATCAGTAATACTTGATTACTAACAAACTAAATATTAATTCGTAGTAGCTAATTCATAATACCTAATTAGTAATAGGTGATTAGTAACAAGCTAATTAATAATAACTTACGAATAAGCTAACTAAGAGCCAACTACTTAGTAATAGCTACTTAGTAATAGCTAATTAGTAATAGGTAGGATGAATTAGCTACTTAGTTATAGCTACTTAGTAATAGCTACTTAGTAATAGCTACTTAGTAATAGCTACTTAATAATAGTTACTTAGTAATAACTACTTATTAATAGCTAATTATTAATAGCTAATTGGTAACAAACTAATATATTAATAACTATTTCTAATAGCTAACTAACGACCAGCTACTTAGTAATAGCTAATTGGTAACAATTTAATCATTAATAGCTAATTACTAACAAGTAACCCAAAGTTACTAACTTAGTAATAGCTAACTAGTAACACGCTAATTAGTTACAAACAGCTAACCATAACCACATACTTAGTAATAGCTAATTAGTAACTAGCTTATTAGTAAAAGCTAATTAGTAACTAGCTTAGTAGTAATAGCCAATTACTAACAACTAATTAAGAAGTAGCTACTTTGTGATAGCTAACTGGTAACAAGCTAATTAGTAATAGATAATTACAAACAACTAACCAAGGAATAGCTACTTAGTAATAACTAACTAGTAATAAGCTAAATAGTAATAGCTAATTACTAAGGGCCAACTTGTTAGTAATAGCTAATTGTTAACAAGAGAATTAGTAATAACTTAGTAACCTAGTAATAGCTAACTAGTAATAAGCTAATTTGTAATAGATACTAACAAGTTACTGAGAATCAGTAACTCAGTAATTAGTAATAATCTAATTAGTAATAGATACTTAGTAACAAGTAACTAAGAACCAGCTACTTAGTAATAGGTAACAAGTAGCAACCTAATTAGTAATATCTACTTACAAACAACTAACCAAGAAGCCACAGCCATGGATAAAAAATAATATTATTAATATTAATCAACACGACAAGCTTACCTCTATGAAAGTTGAATCCACCATCAAAGAATCCAGAGATTGTTTGCCGCACATGTTCTGGTATTTCAACACCACATTCAGGTCCTAAACAGTTGACTGACACATGAGAATGTGCTACAAAACAAATATAGTGATATGCATGCTTGCATGGCATAAGGTGCACTATAAAACTCACCCTCTCCTCAATATTCAAACCACATGCTATGCACATGGATGAAACACTGAGTAGGAGGGCTGATGGTAACTCTGGGGGAGGTAATGGAAATAATGGTGACAATTCATTTGAAGCTATCATGCTTAACATGTTCTTTACAAAGGATATATGTTGATTTTCACTCTTTAGCCGATTCTCATGCAACTTATATTCAACCTGTGTATGTAACAATCCAAATGATTAGTATTGAACCTTAGAAAAATGTTCCAACCAATGTCAATAAAGCTAAATATTACCTCCAATTCAGGCACCTTGTCATTCTCATCTGGCTCAACCCCTAACAGTTCCAGATTAACATTATATATCTGAATTTGCATCTCCAATTGAATCCTCCTCTCACGAGACATTCCCACATCACATTTCAATACATTTATGGATACCTATAACTTTTTTCTCATCTCAATGACTGCTATAGTCACCTTAGACTCAACAGCCTTTGATAGCTTGGCTTGATCCAAATCAAGCTTGACCCTATCCAACTTATTCTGTTCACTATCAATTAACAAGTCTAAAGTATGTATAACCATAGTACCCTCCACTCGCCTTATGGCAGCAACTGCCATACCTTGTCGAGCATTTAACTCAACATCTTCTTTCTGTTCCTGCAAGTTCGCACCCAAAGACTCTAAATGTGGTGAAGCATCATCGTTCAAATAACTGTAAAACCTTTGCATCTTCGACTGCAATGTACCCATCTTCTTGCATCTTTCAATAGAAGCTTCTGCAACTACAACCCATGCCACTTGGTACATAGCTAGATTTTTCGATGTTTGAGCAATGGTACAATTTTCAAATGCAAAGGCTCTAGCGCATTGTACAGATAATTCGTAGTTTGTTGGTACCTCCTGGTAGACTTTCTGATGTAACACCATCAATGTGTCATAGAACTCTTGCCTGACATATTTAACTTTCATCTTCTCCTTGAGTCGAGTTACCTTGAAGACAGACAACCAAGTCGCTAACCGATTTTTCTGATATAGTACCTGGATCTATACCAGTGATAGACAAGTCATAAACGGTGTGGAAATCCTCTTTTTTCTGGCAGAATACACTGTGGTCTAACACTTTTGGATATGTTGGATATATCCACCTGCATCAACAAGGCAAATTGTTTCATAAATGCATGCCCATTACTCAAATCGTAGCACGAGCGTGCAACAACTTCTGTATGTATTAATGATTCAATATAGCAGTTACATAGATGTGAATCGTTACATCATGCGACACATGAGTGAGCCGCGACGGTTAAGCCATTATTTCTGGGACATGGCATTTGGCCACATGGTTCATACGTGTCACATCCACGTAATCGTAGTTAAGCCACTTCAACACTCCCCTGTAACTAGAGTACTGGAATGTGACACAGATGTTACTTGATTTCAACGATTCCAAGATGTTTCCTGTAGAAGATGAACTTATTGGCTCCCACAGGCTTCATAAGCATATCAGTCCACATTAGATGAGCTGATACATATGAGAGATGAAGTTTTTTTTGCTCTACAAGATCACGTATAAAATGAAACTTTAAATCAACATGTTTTGTTTTCTCTGTCGTCGATAAGAGCTCTTGCATGACCGTTTGGATCCAAAGGCCTTCTTTTGTCGTGAGAGCTAAGGCCACAAATTCAGCTTCTACTGATGACAATGCAACTGATGTCTGCTTCTTGGAGAACCAGGTGCTACTTGCCATTTAACTGGTTGTAAAACTAGCCTATTAAATTACACAACATTAGGCACACTGATTGATATTCGATTTGGAGCTTACCTGGTCCATTGCTTCCGCTTCAATAATGGACTCTTAGTGGACAGTGCCTCTCCTCTGTCGAAATTTCTGGCTCTTACATTAGAACCATAGAAATTACTCCTATCCATGCGAGCACCTAAATGTTGCATGCATGGATGCTATAGCCCATACCTGCTCATACTCATTCCTAGAGATTGTGTTTCACCTTTGTCGTCTAATGGAAGAGCTTCGTTGATGGTAGTTTTCTCTCATGACTGACGAAGTCGTGCGGACCTTCTCTGCTCCACTGGCGTAGACTCCATAGACTCGCCACCTTGTGGAGTACGTGAGGAATAATGACATTTACTATCGATGTTCCAGGCATGATACCCAGCAGGCTGCCACATGAGTAGTGATCATAGGTCTAGCAAATTGAAATGTTATGAATTTATTTTTTTGCTATTTAAAACTCTTTTGAAATAGCTAAAAAGTGATGGGCTTAAAAGCGATAAATACTTTTAAAAAGTGTTCACATTAACATGCTTTTACCCCTTTAGCTTGTGCTCATGTGATAGCTTTTAAGGGTATTGTGTACTCTTTATCACTGCCAGATGATTCAATTACTTCAATCACGTTGATTTGGGCAATGTCATGAGTCTTATTGGGATTCTTTGGACAGTCTCTAAATAAATGTTCCTTTCCACATTCATTGCAATACCCTTCCCAAGTCCTAGGGGGTGGTGGGTTATAAGCTCGAGTGCATTCTCTTATGAAGTGGTCTCCTCCACATCTATAGCAAGGTCCCTTTCGCATAGGAGGTCTGATGGGTGGCCTCATGGGTGTTGGTGCTTTGGGCGCGGTGTACATTAGGGTTGCAAACTCCTGTCCATAGGTGTTTTCATATCCCTCATAACCATAGTATTGTGGGTCATAAGTTTGGCCATACTCCAACAAACTGGTGTCATAGGGATAGTATTCTCCTAGGGTTTGCTCGTATCCTTGATTTGTTGATTCTGTACTAGCCAATGGCGTAGCTCGCACTATGGCTCTCTCCATGTTTTCCTCTAGTTGAGCATATTTAACTGGCACTACGTTCTGTGGAAGTGGTGATTGTTGTCCTAACACTGGCTGAGGTTGTCCATATTGAACTTGTTTGTATGGCATAGGTGCTCCTTGTGGTCCTGGATAGGGATTGTATCTTGGAATCTCTCTTCCTGGCTCTCTAAGAGGATATCCATACGGCCTAAACTGAGGTTGATTTAAGGGTCTTGACTACCTATTGAATGGGCGATTCTCAGTAGTCTGATTAGTGTATTTCTGTTCTATCTAGCAATACAAGGTGGGTCCTTGATATTGTTTCCTATTGTATGGATAAGCTTGAGGCATGCTTGTTCCTCCTCTTGCACACATGTGAGATGGATGGTCTCCTCTACATAGGCTACATCTTCGCAACAAGGGTATTCTCATTGATGGATGCTGGTAGTTCCGCTGTCTGTGAGCTCCTAACTTCTTGGCTACCAGTTCTGCTAACTCCTCTACATTACTGGAGTTAGATGTCACTGTACTTCTAGTGTCTTCCGATTTCATGGGGCTTGGTGTACTTTGAGGTCATCAGCTAGGTTGTCCTCTAGGTCAATACATTCTTGAAGACACTCGCTCAATGTCTAGAGCCACTTCACATACACTAGCTGCTTCACATAGCCGTTTGTTAATCCATCCAAGAATAGTGATATCATTTTTTGTTGAGTGGGTCTTTCTCTTGCTCGGCATCAATCGACATATTGATTAAATATCCGGGCTGTTTCACCGTTTCATTTGGATTTTGTTTGAAGCTATGGATTAAGGATGAAGAGTTGTGTTTAATCCCTCTCTTGGTGAATTCTCCAATGAACTCCTGAAAAATTGCTCAATATTTCCAAATTGATTGGGATCCAATGGTTGGAACCAAGTCAAAGTCATCCCTGTGAGAGTAATTCCAAAGGACTCATACTGCACAAAGAAATCATCCACTTGCTCCGCCCGTAGAACTTGTTTAAATTCAGCTATGTGATCATAAGGTTCTCCCATTCCGTCATAATGATTCCTCATACACTTAGCCACTTGAATTGGTCTTAATCTTCTTATGGGTTCTGGTGGTCTAGGCATTACAGGAATTGCTGGTCTACTAGGAGGTACCCCATGATGCACTCCTGGTTGTGGCCTTGGCCTCACTGGTGGCCGATTCAGGTTACCTAGTCATGGGTGGGTTTGATTGTGTGACGGTACTCATGGCATCGTAAATTGCACATGAGTTCGGTTAGGAACACTTCGTCGACTCATCTGTCCTGACATTGTATTCTCTGGCCCTTGATGCGTCGCAAAGGGATTATGGGAGGTAGTTGCCTGCTCTCGCAAAGGGAATACAGGCAACCCCATATACTTCAAATGAGCCCTATCAACTACATCTACTGGCCAATACCTTCTTTGGTTCTGGTCTAGGTAGGTAACTCTGGACTCATCTTTGGGATCCTTTAACTCATAGAAAGTCATTGGGCTATCTTCCTGTCCGTGTGTGGGTGAATCGGTTTGTAATAATAAGTCTGATCCATGGATTAAGTAGACATCTAATAGGTAATCATCTTGATGTATCAAATCCCCTCTCAAGACTCGAGCTACCATTGATTTGCCTCTTGGTGTAGTTATTATCTTGTCAGGATCAGGTCTTCCCGAGTTTCCTTGTCCTTCCAATCCTCCTCTCTCATTGATCCGATCTGGGTGTCCTATTACCACGTAAATGTGACCTAACTTGTCCATGTACACTCCTCCTTCATACTTGACTACCATTTTGGGCACTATTGCTGATTCACTGGAGTTCACCATCCTAGCTACTGACCTATTTAAACCATCCAAGTAGATAGGGATCCCTTGGGGATTAGTGGACACATATTGCAGAGAGGTGCCATATTCCCCCTCTATCGTTGACATGAAGTTCTCCCTAGTGGACGATACCACTCTAGGCGATACCACTCAGACGATACGATACTATTTTAGCACGATACAATACCAAAAACTTCAGGCGATATGATACCATGAAATAAGACAATACGATACCAACATTAGCATGATACGATATCTCTGCATGTGACGATACGATACTAAATTAGTGGACGATACGATACTGGAATAATAGACGATACGATACCAGATTCCTCGCGATACGATATCAAAACTTTGCATGATATGATACTTGTCCACTGCACAATACGATACCAAAAGTCACGACACGATACTGACTTGGAGACGATACGATACCAAATTTTCCGCGATATGATACTAGTGCAAACAACGATACGATACCGAATCCCTCACGATAGGATACTGGAATAACGAGCGATACGATACCACTTTTCGAACGATATGATACTAAGTTGGCGATACGATACCAACTGTGTGCGCGATATGATACCCCTCAATCAATGACACGATACCGTGACTGGGACGATACGATACCGAGTGGACTGCGATACGATACCACCGACTGATCGTGATCGCGATACCAACTTGACGATATGATACTAGAATGGTATCACAAAACCTCAGGTGGTATGCCATGATATGATACCAGGTGAGTGTGTACCTAAGTCACGAGGTCTTAGGGACTTGTGTCAAAGAGACTAAATCTCATTTGCCACACAAGTGCGTGTAGTGGTGGATTGACACATGCTTTATTATCAATCCGAAGAACCGACCTAACCAAGTGTATGAGGACGTGTGCACACATGATGGACAATGAAGCGGTTCAGTTAGAATGCATGAGAAAAGACCAAACTACCTCTCCAACTCACCTAATCTCTAAAAGTGTCTGCCGCAATACCACTTACATCAATAAATACAAATTTGAATGTTTCTCCTAGCTCTGAACTCCCAATATGGCCAATAGCGAGTTCATTTCGAAGCTCTTGACAAGATGCATCTATTGACGGTGTCTTCACTTGAATTTGACAACCCCTCTTCAAGTTATGACCAAAATAGTGAATGGCAGGAAGCACCTACACTCACTCCACAACTCGTATTTGCTCACACACACACACTACAGTAGCTCAAAAGTGATGGGGAGGGGTAGAAAACAATCCTACACACACATTCCAAGCTTCACACACACAAAAGATCATAGAGAAGATGAAAATCTACAGGAAAGAAGAAAATTCGAAATCTTTGTGCTCTTCTTCTTCACAATGGCAAAAAGTCTTTACAAAGAGTCACAAAGTGACTTATATACATGTGCCCTAAAAATGGTCCTTTCACACAAGTGACCGGCACTTTATTGGCTAATTCCTAATTTCCTACTATTTTACAAGAAATATGTTACAATGCGTTGGATTTATGCATCTAGAGGACTCCTCTAGTGCCTTTACATAGCTTTGAGGGAATTTCATAGGATTTTGAAGAAGAAAATTATGCCCATTAATTTGAAAATTTTGGGGCTCCTCTTTATGCCTCCATTTTCTGCAACACTCTCCCCCTCTTTGTCTCGGTCGTCCCTTGACAAGGTTTGTTCCTTTGTTTGCATCTTGCTTGTGGCTCCTGGATACATGCACCTAGTGGTCGAAGAAGCAATAAGAACTATCAGAAAATTTGTTAATTTATTCAAAATTTATCCTTTGCTTCTATAAGCCCCTTGGTATTCCTTATATCACAAATCTGGGTTGTTGTATTAAGTTGGGCTGTCACACACGCCATCAATGGCTAAGAATGTGATGCTCTTAGTCACTCTCTTCAACTTCTCAACCTCTGCCTCTTTCTAACTTGTGGTCTTCTAATATGTCTTTGTCTTCACACTTCTGACCCTATTGTATTGTTGGGAGCCTGTTTACTTTTTCCCACCGCACGCCTTAATTTGCTGACCTCTTATCTCTTTTAAGTCAGTGTTACGTTTTAAAGGTCTTGTTCTTGAATCTTCTTTGTCATCCTCTGGGACCTGACTCATTTCTTTCCACCGCACGCTTCTAGTGGACAAGGAGGTAGCTAGGACCTTCAGACAATTGGTTATCTTATCCGATGAAGAGTCCTTCATGTGTTGTCTCTCTTTCCAGCTTGTTTCACTTCAGGGTCTGCTCTTGGTGAATGAGATAGCTGTGTGCAACCTCCCATGAAATGTCCTGGTTGTTATCTTTCTTTAATTCCAATCCTCAAGACCTGGTTCTTTGGTGTTGTCGCCTGATGCGTGCCCCTGCGGGGCTTTGGGCAGAGAGTTGTTCTTTTCCTCTATAAACTTCACTTCTTAATGAGCAGTTTTACTCTTTGATCTTCTTCTTCTTCTTTTTTTTCTTGATTCCACTTCCACACGTCCCTCCTCCTAAACTATGTCGTCCCTGACAGGCTTTTTGTGGTGATGTGAGTATGTCTGGATGACTTGTTGCTCTCTTCAATTAAGCAGATTGGCATGACATAGCATTAATTCCTTCCATTGGGTCGACTTTGCCCCATCATCCGGTGCTTGTCTATGATCTGCAAAGAAACTTAGCTCATAGGCCACCAGTCTTGCATGAAGATTTGAAGACATTTTAACAAAAATTTCTGAGTCCATTTCAAAAAATCCTGTGAGAAACGCTTCTTTGAAAATCTACATGTATGTACTTGGTAAAAACATAAGCCTTGAGTATATAGCCATAAGTGTTAATCGGCTAGGTATAGTTGATAGATAAAAAATGAGGGCGTGTGATCCGTGATTAATGCCGATGAAGTTCAAAAATGTGTATTGGGCATGCTGGAACACTTTGATGACCGTAAGTAACATACTCAAAATCTTGTTAGTCATTTTCACAGCTAAATCTGGTATTGTTGCATATTGATCAATCCAAAATTCCATGGTCTTAAGCATGTATTCTTCGATCGGTAGATAGTTACGCGGTGGACTTGGCAATAGTGGATAGTTGAGCCACTGGTTATTTATACTTCCTTGTCATTGTCCTTCCCAAAATTGCATCCAAGAGTGTCTTTTGGGTACTGAACAAAAAGATGGATTTACCTGAAGTATGTACGGTGATGATTCCCATTGTACCCTTAGAGGCGGATTCTTCTCCAAAAATTATCTCCTCCATATAGGATCAGCTTTGTCAAATTCCTCTTGTGTATAGGTGAATGTTTGCATGCTAAACTAGAGGTTGCTATCTGGCTCTTTATTGGTTATGTTCTTTATGTACTGTCACATTTGCTCTTTAAGTAAACCATATGGTACATTGAATGGTCTCATTACCTATTCCACATTTTTTCTTGCAATCTTTGCTTCCTTCATGACCTTGACTACTTGATCTTCAAAATCTTCAATAAGTTTGGAGACCAGTAGTGCCCGCTCATGCCGGCTTAGTTTTGCAATATCCCGATGATGTCTTTCAGTGTGGATCTCCATTTTCTCCCTTATTGGTAAATGATGTAAGGGGGGAGAAAGAGGATGTACCTCAGTCTCCTTAGTAGCCGTTGTGGAGTGTGGAACTACTGGTGTTCCCTCTGTTACCTTTTGTGCTAACTGATCCTGCAATTGCTTTATTAATTCATCTTTCTCTTTAATCTCTTCGGTGGATTTCAAAATCGTTTCTTTGTTTTTGAGGAGCTCCTCTCCTATGATAGTGAGTTGATTTGCGTCTTCATTACATTGTTCTATATATTGATTCTCTGCCTTTTTCCATTTCCTCCTCACTTCCACAGTGTCATCCATGTACCTTTTCTCCCATTCTGCTATGATTGCTCGCTCCTGCTTGAGCTGATCCTCATACTTTGCTATCCTTTCCTCCAATGCTCGTGTGTTGTTTTCTAGTACTTCTAGAGCTTCTATCGGTTGATTACATAGAAGCATTGTCATCAGCTCCTTGTTCCTATTTTGTAGGTTATCTGCTTCGTCCATATATACCTTAATCTGAGACTCAAGGATTTTTCTTCTGGCATTCATTCATGTTTTGTCGGCTTCACTAGCTTCATATTTACTTTGTAAATCCTTTAATTGCTCTTTTAATTTCTGACTTTCTGTTTCTAGTCTGTTGCATTGCTGCTTGGCCTCTTGGACTGCTGTCTCTTTCTCTACTATGTTTTTTTGTGCTTGAATCAATTGTGTAGAGAGATTCTCACCTATCTCTTGGAATTGACATTTTTTGCGCATTGCCCTATCATAGTCAGCATCAGCCTCAAGCATTAACTATTGGGTATCCATGGCAGTTTGTATCATGTGTTGCACCACTGGCTTGAGCTGAGCAACATCCACATTTAACCAAGTTTTTGGGATGCTTGGAGCTTCCCTTGTTCGTACATCCTTTCCTTGCTCCACATGGAGGGTTTCATTATGAGGTTGCCTTATCTATAGTTGTACTTCATGTTCTTTGGTTTATTCTTCCTTATTAACGATCTTCGTGGCACTCCCTTGAAATGTGACGTCCATGGGACATGGTTCTGCCACTACCCTTATTGGTGTAAATGGTTCTGATTCTTCAACTATATTTTCCACTTGTTCTTCCTTGGGCTTCTTGAATAAGACCTCTCCCGCAAGCAGAGTCTCTTTGATTTGAATATTAGAAGCTTCATTCAATTTAATAACATGTAACCGTTCTTGGAAAGCTTCCTTCCTCGTCGTATCTTGGTTGGAGTTTATGGGCATTTGATCCGCCTTCATTCCTTCCACTTCTACATTCTTGTTCACTTCATTTAACTCCTCCCATTGTCCATCATCCTTGGAATCACTTCCAATGTCCACATTCAACATGGAGGTGTCTGGTTCTTCTCGTGCATCTGATGATGAGCTTGAGTTTATTAAACCCAATTCCCTGTATCTGTGGACCTTGGTCAGCCTCTTCCTTTGTTCTGAGTCTTGATGGGCTTGCTGGTAATGGTGCCCTTGCACTGATAAATCCTTCAGTATACTAATGGGTAGCTTCCATCGCTCTTGTCAATTCTTCTTCCGTGATTGGTCAATTGTCTTCAAGTCTCGTCCTTGGGAGTACGTGTGCCCTTTTGGTAGCTGGAGCTTCTGCTTCTGCTTGCATCATTTCCCTTAGCCTCTTTGTACCTCTCATTCTAGGCTGGGAACTTGTTTCTGCTTCCTCTACGATTTTTACTCCTTTCTTTTTCTTAGGGATTGTAGCAATCTTTGCATATTTGGCCATGCCTTTAGATGATGACATCTCCTTCAAATGTTCTCTAATGCCCAAGGCATGATATATCAATATGGTCAGAGCAACATTGCCATTCAAAAACGTCTTGTGATTTCACTGCTTCTTTGCCTCGAATAGCTGTTCTTGAATATATTGTTTGTCCCGACATTATATGCTCTGACTCCTATTGTGTTTCGAAGGGGTTCTGAGAGGTAGTTGCCTGCTCACGCTGAGCGAATACAGGCAATCCCATATAGTTCAATCGAGCACGATCTATGGCATCAACAAGCCAATACCTTCTCTGGTTCTTGTCTAGATATGTGACTCTAGACTTGTCTTCAAGATCCTTTAACTCGTAGAAAGTCATCGGGCTTTCTTGCTGTCCTTGTATGGGCGAGTCAGTTTGGAGTAATAAATCTGATCCATGGATCAAGTAGACCTCCAGTAAGTAATCATCTTGAGGTATCAAATCCCCTCTCAAGACTTGAGTTACTAGCGATTTTCCCCTGGGAGTGGTTACCAACTCTCCAGGATCTGGTCTTCCTGAATGTTCTTGCCCTTCCAATTCTGCTCTTTCATTGATCAGATCTAGGTGTTCTGTCACTACGTAGATGTGACCCAACTTATCCATGTATGCTCCTCCTTCATACTTGACAGCTGGTCTAGGCACAATTATGGAATTGATGGAGGTTACCATCCGGGCAACTAATCTATTTAAACCATCCTGGTAGATGGGAATTTCCTGGGCATTAGTAGACACATATTGCAAAGAGGTGTGATATTCCCCTTCTACAGTAGACATGAAGTTTCTCCCGGGAGCAGGACCTTACATGTCTTCTGAAGCCATGGGTATCTCCTCCTCTGAATCACTAGAGGTGTCGGAATAGATTGAGCAGTGACTGACCTGAGCTGTACTTCCTACCGATGATATAACACTTCTCCGGCTACTTAGCACCCTTCCTGACCTCAAGTTCATCCACCCTCCTGGGGCTATCTTGGGCTCTAGTTCTCTCCCTAATTGGCTCCTCAAATGCCTCAATTTTGCCCTTAAAATTGCTCAGAGTGTTTTGGACGATACCCCTCTAGCGATACTGCACCAGATGATACCAATTTGTCGGCGATACGATACCACTACAGGTGACGATACGATACTCGGATAGTCGACGATACGATACCAGAGAGCCGAGCAATACGATACTGCTTTTCCCACGATACGATACCACTGCTCTACGCGATACGATACTATGTGCTCAGGCGATACGATACCACCTGAATGCACGATACAATATTGCTCCAGTGCACGATACAATACTAGGTATCCTCACGATACGATACCGATGCACGGTCATGATACAATACCGCAACAATGCACGATACAATACTTGAGTTTTGCACGATACGATACTGAGATTAGACACGATAGGATACTAAAGTTTGGTCATGATACGATACCAAGAGAGGCAATGATACGATACAAGATTTCCATGCGATACGATACCGCTCCATCGATGATACGATACCCTGACTGGGATGATACGATACCAAGTGGACCGCGATACAATACCACTGGTAGATAAGCGATTGCGGCACCAACTTGATGATACGATACCACAAGTGGTATCACGATACCTCAAGTGGTATGTGGTGATACGATACTTGGCGAGTATCGCGATACTAGGGAGTTTTGGTATCGCGATACTAGGGAGTTTTGGTATCGCGATACCAAAACTCAACCGATCGTGATCCTACAGCCAAAATAGTTTCAAACACAATAAATTTTTGCACCCTCTAGTTCCTCACACACTCCTCTTCACTCCTCACCCTCTGTCTCACTCAAAAAACCTCTTAAGTCTCTCTATCCCACCCCATGATACCGAATGCGTCTTTAATCACGTATAAATGTATTTTTACAGTGTTTTTGATATTAAAGTCTTGATGTAGCTCACCTTGGGGATATCTTGCTTAGGTCTTGAGCTCACTAGGTAGCTTTGAGGGTTTGTATTGCGTGATACCACTCAGGCGATACCGGTCGCTATCTGCAGGCAATACCACTTCTATGCAAGTGTCAAATGAACTACAATTTTTGGGTTTTATAGTTTCTGATGACTAAAGCCTAACCTACACTAACTTGGCAATTTTTTTGGAAATTTTTTGGGTGATTTCAACTTACTCCTACTCCATTTCTCTCCTTAACCTAACCCTAACTCCTCTTCTCTCCTAACCCTAAACCTAAAAACTCATTACACACACCTTCGAGATGTGATGTAACAAGTGCTGAAGCGTCTGACTACTTGTCATTGAACGAATTCACTTCTACAAGTACGATTTCTTCACTCTAGAGCTATAACCATCACGAAGGCACCTTGGTCGAGTGTCTTCCTCGGCAACGGTGCCAAAAATGTGTGTACCTAAGTCACGAGGTCTTAGGGACTTGTGTCAAAGAGACTAAATCTGGTTTGCCACACAAGTGCGTATAGTGGTGGATTGACACACGCTTAATTATCAATCTGAAGAACCGACCTAACCAAGTGTATGAGGATGTGTGCACATATGATGGATGTTAGAAGATGTATTTTTTGAAGCATTTTTTATGAAAAATGATTGTAAAATGCCAAAAACTTGTAAAACTATTTATACAACTAATGAAAAATAAGGAAGAGTCTTCCTTATGTAGAATAGAATTTTACATAATTTTTCTAGAATTTTTGGAAACTCCTAGATAGCATATTTTTAGAATAATAGAGGAAAGGACCAAAATTCAAGTGTTAAAAGGGACACTTGAAAATGTATATAAGACAATTTCCTCTATTATGAGGGGGTTGGTTGATTATTTGTTTACATGCTATCCAAGTGAATAGAGAGAGTTTCCTGCTGAAAATCATGTTTTCTCCTCTTTGTGTGGTTTCATTGATTTGTGGAGTCTATTCTTTGTGTATCCATGGAGATTTGTGAGCTTCTATTGTGTAATTCTATTGAATGTGTATGAAGAGAGCTGAATATTGATGTGTTGAGTGAGAAATTGACGAAGAGTGGTGCTGGAGATGAAAATCGTCTGTTTTCACAGAATCGCGATTGTCTCGTCTGTATGGTACAGGTAATATTTTTGAGTTTTGACTTCATAATTGTGTTCTGCTGAGAAAATAGCATGTATTAGACACCAAGATTGTGAAAAATGGTGGAGATTTGCTCAAGATAATCAAAACCCTAGAAATTCCTCTTCATCTTCACCATTCTCAGAAATCCAACCATTATTCTCTTATTTCTTGGATTCTATCATCTAGAAGGGGCTATGGTCTCTTGAATACTTCCAGGATTGACAAAATAAAGATGCCTTGTTAATTCTTTATGCTAAATGATTGGAGAGGACAACTCCAAAGATCAATAACAAACATTTTTTGGCGCCGTTGCCGGGGAGTATCTCAAAAACTTCATTGAAGTTGGACCTTGCTGGATCTTCTATTGTTGATGGTTATGAACACATGGAAAAGGTAATACTCTTTAATCAAGAAATGTGAACATGAAAAGGTAGATGTCTTTGTTTGTCTTTTGGGAAAAGAAAGCAATAGATAATCTTTTGAGAATTGGAAGTGCTGAAATTTTTGTAAATTGATAGTTGCTCATCTCATTTTTTGAAGAAAAGTGCAGGTGTGTGAAAAGTTTGAATCAAGAAAGCTGAAGATAAAGTAACATGTGTCTATTCTTGTATTTTTAGAGTGCTTTTTGACTAAGTACTAGGCAAAATTGTTGATCTTGGGAAGATAACATGGTTGCATTAAGGAAAAGTCAAGTAAAGTAACTAGATGCAAGTAGATAAGATCCATTTGTTTACCAAGTCAAAGCATTAATCTTGAAAAAATTGATTTGCATCTTGAAGAAAAAATGTTTGAGTTTATCTTTGCAAAAATTGATACTTGCATTTCCTAGCACATTTTTCTTTGAGAAGTTTTCTCATGAACTGTTTTGATAGCCAAAAGCATAAGATAGTATAACCAATCAAGGAACACAGGATCAATAGATCACCAAACAAGAAACTCTAAGTGAAGTGTTTACCTTAACTTAGGGCAAAATACTGAAAAGAATTTCATAAAATTCACTAAAACAATCAAACGAATTTCTTTTCTCCTTGGGAAGATGGATTGAAGTTTTGTTGACAAGTGTGGAAGAGACCTGGTGGTAAGAAAGCAAAAAATTTGCCAAAAACTAGAAAATCAGAAAAAACACGATTCTCTGCACAGGATCGCGATTTTCTGGATAATTTTGTGATTTTGATGTAAAATTGTCATTGACAGTTGAGCTAGAATTGGTAAAGGGGATTAAAAGGAGACAAGAGAAAAGAATACTCAAAATTGCAAAAAAATGGAAATACAGAAGAATCACGATTCTCTGCACAAAATCGCAATTTTCTGTAAGAGAAGAATCTTTCGGGAAATTTGAGTATAATTGGGTTTTTTGGAGAAAGGTAATTGTAAGAGATTTCATTTACATTGAGAAAGTAAGAAAGTTAAATTCCAAAGACTCAGTGAAGATTGAGTATTAAGTGAAAGAGGTGGAAAAATACAAAATCGCGACTTTCACCAAGAGCTAATGAGAGTGACTAATCATGAAAGAATGAACAATTGAGAATTAAAACCATAAAGTTGTTGAAAAATGAAATTGGACAAGTGACAAAGGGAAAATTAGTGGAAACTACACAAAATCGCGATTTTGTGAACACTATAAAAATTTGGAATTTCAGAGAAAAGTCATTTTTTGAGTAAGAGAGAGAGTGAGAGCAGGATCAGAATCGCGATCTTTTGTAGAGCAAAGCTTTTTGAGATTTTTGGGACAAAGCAAGCAAGGTAAGGAGCCATGACCTGAATTTCTTTGTTTTTTCTTTACATTCACATGGTCATTAAGCACAAATAAGCACAAAAACAAGCAAAAACACCAAAAACACGGAATCCCGATTTTTTTTTATTTTTGAATTTTCTGAGAAACGTTGATAGACTTTACAAAACCCTTTTATTGCATGTCAAAAAATAGTTAAGGCGATTCTATAGAAGAAATAAAAATTTGAAAATCAACACTTGAAAAATTTTCAAAAAAATTAACAGAATCGCGATTCTATAGTCAGACAAAAAATCACGATTCTCTGAAACTGAGAACAAAATCGCGATTTCCAAAACACGATTTTCATAAGAAAATCGTGTTATTTACAATTGTGAGCAATCACGATTGTCTGGGAACAAAATCGTGAAAAACACGATTTTGAGCACAAAATCGTGGAAAACACCATGTTGGACACAAAATCGTGATAAACACGATTTTGATAGAAAATCGTGAAAAACACGATTTTGAGCACAAAATCGTGGAAAACACGATTTTGGACACAAAGATAAACACGATTTTGACAAAAAATCGTGAAAAACACGATTTTGATCAAAAAATCTTGAAAAACACGATTTTGACAAGAAAATTGTGAAAAACACGATTTTTTATTAGAAAATCGTGAAAAACACGATTTTGAACAGAAAATCGTGAAAAACACGACTTTGATCAGAAAATCTTGAAAAACACGACTTTGATCAGAAAATCTTGAAAAACACGATTTTGACCAGAAAATCGTGAATAACACGATTTTGATTAGAAAATTGTGAAAAACACGATTTTGACCAGAAAGTCGTGGAAAACACAATTTTGACCGGAAAATCGTGAAAAACACGATTTTGATTAGAAAATTGTAAAAAACACGATTTTGAGCAGAAAATCGTGAAAAACACGATTTTGACCAGAAAATCTTGAAAAACACGATTTTGACCAGAATATCGTGAAAAACACGATTTTGACCAGAAAGTCGTGAAAAACACGATTTTGACCAGAAAATCGTGAAAAACACGATTTTGATCAGAAAATCGTGAAAAACATGATTGTGACCAGAAAATCATGAAAAATACGATTTTGACCAAAAAATCGTGAAAAACACGATTTTGACGAGAAAATCGTGAAAAACACGATTGTGACCAGAAAATCGTGAAATACACGATTGTGACCAGAAAATCGTGAAAAACACGATTTTGACCAGAAAATCGTGAAAAACACAATTTTGACCAGAAAATTGTGGAAAACACGATTTTTGATTAGAAAATCATGAAAAACACGATTTTGACCAGAAAATCATGAAAAACACGATTTTGGACACAAAATCATGGAAAACACGATTTTGATCAGAAAATCGTGAAAAACACGATTTTGATCAGAAAATCATGAAAAACACAATTTTGACCAGAAAATCGTGGAAAACACGATTTTGATGAGAAAATCGTGAAAAACACGATTTTGATCAGAAAATCATGAAAAACACGATTTTGGACACAAAATCGTGGAAAACACGATTTTGATTAGAAAATCGTGAAAAACACGATTTTGACCAGAAAATCGTGAAAAACACAATTTTGGACATAAAATCGTGGAAAACACGATTCTGACCAGAAAATCGTGAAAAACACGATTTTGACCAGAAAATCGTGAAAAACACGATTTTGACTAGAAAATCGTGAAAAACATGATTTTGACCAGAAAATCGTGAAAAACACGATTTTGACTAGAAAATCGTGAAAAACATGATTTTGACCAGAAAATCGTGAAAAACACGATTTTGACCAGAAAATAGTGAAAAAGACGATTTTGGACACAAAATCGTGGAAAACACGATTCTGATTAGAAAATCGTGAAAAACACGATTTTGACCAAAAAATCATGAAAAACACGATTTTGACCAGAAAATCGTGGAAAACACGATTCTGACCATTGAATTGTGAAAATTAATTGAATGACCCTTAGGTCTGGGAACAAATTAAACACACATACTAGGCAAGACTTAGGAAGGAAGGAAATAGAGCCAGTGGAAGGGGAAGTGCAAAAAAGAAATCTAGGGCAAGAAAACAACATGGAAAATTTAAACGAAACAAATGAGCCCATTGAAACTGGGGATTATAGAAATATCATCAAATACATGTAAACAAATAGGTTTGGAACCTACGTATATCAGGATGGAATGCATAAGTTTCTCATTAGATTGAGAAACTTAGAAGTTCCCCTGAACATAACACCAGTAGCTCAATTCAAAGATGGTAGGTATGAGGATAGGCAAGGATGTGTATACATCTTCTCCCAAGACCCAGAAAATTCAAATGACTTAGGGCAATGTGCTGACAAAGGAGCTTGGGAACATAACCTAGGACAATCAGACTTACCAAGACCACATGAAAACTACACTAGTACTGAGCAACAACAAGGGAGGAGAACACATGCTTCCCCAAATGCTTTTGAAAAGGAACCAGAAGGATTTAATGAATTTTCACTAAGGAGAAGACATCATTGGCAACATCAGGGTAGAATGCTTAGACCATATCAAGTAGCCAAATGCATGAAAAATCAATATGAAGGGTATTGTGATCCTCATGCTCATGTTGCAGAGTTTAGGCAATTAATTAGAGCTGAGGAGGTGGAAGATTACAAAGTCCAATTTGAAGCATTTGGTTTAACCCTAACAGGACCTGCATTATCTTGGTTCATCCCTTTGAGAAAGGAAATGTACCTAGATATTGAATCCTTCCTAGAAGCCTTCATTGGGGAATTTTCAAAGACTGGAATAAAACATAGCACAGCCACTCTGATACACAGCTTTAAACAACAAAAAGATGAAAATGTCAGAGAGGCAGCCAGGAGATTTAAGCAATACATTGACAGATGTCCCAAAGAAGAAGTACCTTCCATGGCAAGACAAGTATCCCTATTCATAGAAGGATTAAGAAGTGCTCAATTAAGAACCCTAGTGTACTATAGGAGATGCCCTGACCTAGGAGCTTGTGTAAAAGAAGCAATAGATTTGGAAGATAACAGAGGCCAAGATCTGTTAGCATTTGATCAACCTAGATCAAATGAAGATAAAATCCCACCAGCAGAAGAATTGGCTCAAGCCATTGCTAAAGCCCTAGAGGTAAGCACCAAAACCAATTTGATAAACTCTAGGATAAACACAAATAAAAAATGCTACAATTGTGGAGAAAGTCATTTGGTACAACAATGCCCATATCAAAAGCCACCACATTTGCAAGATAGGAAAACACTCAAATATTGTACACTAGAGAGGAAATGGAGAAATCATACCAGGGAGGAATGCTTCTATAATAAACAACCCATAAAGGAGAGAGATTATGGGAGCCAAAGAGAATCAGGGTATATTGAGCAACCAAGACCTGTGCTTGGGCAACAACCTCCTATACCAACAAATGTGGTACCAATTAAATACACACCAATAGAGGAGGGAAACTCAAGAACAAAGTCACCATATAATTATATGTCCAATCAAAAACCTCAATTCAAAGGGGGACCAAAGATAACTTGTTATAGGTGTGGGGGAGAACATTTCATTAGAGACTGTCCACAACCTCCTACGTTAAGAATAGAGGGAGCTTATTGCAAGGATTGTGGCAGGGAACATTTGATAAAGGATTGTCCAAAAAATCCTCAAAAACAACAAAACACACCTAATAACATACCACTAAAAGCAGTTAATATCATGGAACAAGAAGAATTGAGTGACATTGACCAAGTGAATGTAAATGCTATAACAAGGTCACAAACTAAACAACAAAGAACAACTAAGGAACAAAATGAAGGTTCAATCTGAAAGGTGAAGAAAAATAGACAAAAAGGGAAATGGGAAAGGAAACAAAGAATGGGTAAAAATTTGGAAGAAGAAAATAGGGAACAATCAAACAGTACTCCTCCTCAGAAGACACAAACCCAGTCGGAGATAGGAAATTCACAAAGTCTAGACACTCTAATAAAAGCATACAAGGGAAGAATTCAAAGAGGACCAAGCCCTACTGATCATACAATGGCTTATCCTATGCCAGACTTAGAACATGAAAGGATGCAGAAGTGTAAACAAATCATACGGGAAGTACAACTCAAAATGGTGGAAGTAGACAATTCTCAAAAAACAGTTGAGGAATCTGAGACAACAAAAACAAGAGGAAATAGTAACAAGGAAGAAAACCCACAAGTAACATTCTAGGTGAATATAGATAAACAATGCACAATTCTATATCACACCACATGGCAAGATTTAATGAAACAAAATCCTCACTTACAAAACAAAATGAAAAATTGGGAAACAACACCAGAAAATCTTCACCCAGAACTATAGGAAATGGAGGAATTATGGTATATTCCCATTGATAAGATAGGAGGATATTGTGAAGGAGAAGAGGGAAACTCAACCTTAAAAATACAATTTGGTAAAAACCAGGCCAAAGCTATTCTGGATAGTGGATCAGGAGTGGCCATCATGACTAAACAAACTTGGGAAAAATGGGGAAAAAATGAACTATTACCCACCAAAATGAGATTGCAACTTGCAGATGGACACATAGAAAAACCCCTAGGAATATGGGAAAAAGTGATTGTGGACATATGTGGAATAGAGATAGAACATACCTTTGCTATAGTTGAATTCCCACAATCCACTTCATATGAAATTATCCTAGGAAGACCATTTATGAGACAAATGCGAATTGTGCAAGATTGGGGTAATGATTGCTTATACCTTCAGAGCAAAGGAAGAATAACCAAAGTAAATCTAAGAAATGGGCACTACTGTGACATATCTCCTCAAGAATGGTATAAAATACATCAGAATCAAGATTTAAGTGAAGAATCAGAAATGGAAGACCAGGATGAAACTGAATCATCAATATGGAAGTGCAATATGATAAGAAATCTTACCAATAGAAAAAGGAGATTGAGAAGAGAAGATTGTGTGGAAGGAAGGAAGTTACAAGATGAGAACTATGTACCACAACAATTCAAAGATGAGGAGTTTGAGCCCTATGGGTGGAATCAAATTTTGGCTACCATGGATCTAGCCAGTGATGAATATGTAGGAGTGGAATTTCAAAATGAAGAAGGATATGATGTCTTTCACATTGGAATACAAATGATAAAGGTATCCAGAACAGAAGAGGACAAAGAAGAAGAAATGATATTAGAAAAAGGGAAAACACAATTTTTGGAAGAAGTAGAAGCTGAAGATGCTATTAAAGATAAAATCTCAGGCAAGTATAAGAAAAACAAACACAAGGAAATAGAAGAAAATCAGGAGGATGAGAAGAAGAAAAGGAAAACAAACAAAGATCAACAGTTTGATGTACCAGCAAATTTCAAGACTTATGAAGTAGAAAACAGACTACTTCTCAAGAGGAAACCAAAGAGGGAAAAAAAGAAAGGGGAGGCTTATGATAATGAGGAACAAACTAAAAAGGTCATGATCACTCAGGAAGAGGGAGAAGAAAGACATATTGTAGTGGCTGATGACATGACAACTCAAGAAGAGGAGGCACTAAGAAACTTGGCAAGAAACTATAGGGATGTGTTTGCTTATTGCTACAAGGATTTGAAAGGTATTGATCCTAAAATCTGTGAGCATAAGATTCCTATTACACCTGAGGCAAAACCTAGCAAACAGAGACATTACACATTCAATGATAAATACTCTACTAAAATAAAGGAAGAAATTGACAAGCTATTAGCTGCCAATTTCATCTATGAGATTGAGTATACAGAATGGATATCTCCTATAGTTGTGGTACCAAAAAAGAATGGGAAACTTAGGGTATGCATTAACTTGAAAAAGGTAAATGCAGCAACTATAAGAGATAATTATCAACTACCTATAACAGATCATCTTCTAGAAAGAGTTGCAGGGAAGGAGGTTTATAGTTTTTTAGATGGTTTTTCAGGATACAATCAGGTACCTATAGCATTGGAAGACCAACATAAAACTGCCTTTTCCATAGAATGGGGAATTTATGCTTTTATGGTTATGCCCTTTGGGTTAACCAATGCTCCAGCAACTTTTCAGAGGTTGATGTGTCATATCTTCAAAGAGTTCCTGAGGAATGTAATGGAAATTTATGTAGATGATCTTTGTACTTTTTCATTAAAAAGACAAGATCACTTGCAGGATTTAGAAAATATATTCAGGAAATGCAGAACCTACAGAGTATGTTTAAATCTAGAAAAGTGTGTATTCTTTGTAAGAAAAGGAAGAATGTTAGGTCACATAGTCTCTAAAAATGGAATTTCAACTGATGAGAAGAAAATAAAGGCCATAATAGAGCTTCCAACACCAACGAATGTAAAGGAACTTCAAACTTTCATGGGACATTGTGGGTACTATAGGAAATTTGTACACAAATTTGCTGACATAGCCAAACCCTTATATGCCCTAATTACAAAGTTTGAGTGGACCAAGGAGTGTGACCAAGCCTTTGAAACTTTAAGAACTTGTTTGGTAATAGCCCCAATTCTGAAAACACCTCAATGGGATAAAATTTTTCATGTCCATGTGGATGCTTCAAATTATGCTTTAGGATGTGTGTTATCACAACCAATAGAAGGAAGCAAGTTAGATTTTCCAGTGGCTTATGCTAGTAGGCAATTGAATCTAGCAGAAAAAAATTACACAACCACTGAGAGAGAAGGATTGGGCATGATATTTGCTGTAAAGAAATATAGACATTACCTTTTGGCCAACAAGTTTAAGTTCTTTGTAGACCATCAAGCTTTACTATATTTGGTAAATAAACCTTGTCACACTGGTAGAATAGTCAGATGGTTTCTTTTAATAATGGAATTTGAGTTTGAAGTGGTGGTCAGACAAGGGAAAACACACTTGAGAGCAGATCATTTATCTAGAATTCAGTCTAAAGAACCCAATTCACCTTTAGATGAAAACCTGCCAGACACTTATTTGTTCAAAGAAGAGAGTGTTCCTGAGTGGGCCATGACTTTAGTACCATTATTAACCATGGGACCTTGCAGAACAGTTGGGAACAATGCACACTTAGTATTACAAAGCAGGAACTTTATGTTACTTGTTGGAGAAACACTCACTAATTGGACATATATTTGAAGGTCAAATCTTAGGAAGAAAACACCATGCCTATGTGAAGGGACAAATTCACAAGTGTATCATACTTGTAAAGTTAGTTCACTTTAGTTCTAGAAGTTTTTTAAAAATCACGGGAATGAGAAAATCTATATAAGTTAGTTAGTATTAACTGACGCGGCGAGAAGAAGAAGAAGGAAGACAATGAGAAAGTGAGAAGAACTCATTTTTGTATGACTGAGTATAGTCGGGCTTCTCTGAGCGAGAAAGCACTTGTAAGCTTCTGATTTTTCCATAGTTATGACAAGAACTAGTTAAAGTTCTGTGTATAAGTCTTCTTCCTCCATCTCCAGTGTTTGTCTTCTGTGTAATGATTTGAAAGGTTGAAGTTTTCCAAGCAATTCGATGCCTGGCATCGAATCTCTACTGATAAGTCATATTTTCATTTATATTTTTCATTCAGTACTGAAGTGTTTGAAAAACATGATGTTGTTGGAGCAACTCGATGCCTCGCATCGAATTCCAGTTGATAAGTCATATTCTAAGTGTGCATGAAATCACCTATAGTTTTGGTGTCCAAAAGGTCAAGACTTTATGCGGGAAGTCAATGCCCGGCATCGAATCCCTGCTGAAAAGTGGCCAAAAACATCCCAAGTCGATGCCCGACATCGAATTCTCGTTGCAAGTCGATGCTAGGCATCGAATTCTAATTTTAAACAGGCGCTCTTACTAAAACAGGTAAAATTTTCAATTTTGGAAGGTCATACAGGGTCATCTTGTGAGAGCCATAACTTGAGTTCTAGAGATCCGTTTGATGCATATGATAGCTTATTGGAAAGCTCTACTCTTCTAGTTTCAGCCTATAAAGTTTCATGGAGAAGTAATACTTGAGCTAGGAGAAATTAGCAAAATACTAAGGGTATGCCATTTTAGTGATTAGAAAAATCTATAGAAGCAAAGTTCTCACTTTAGGCTATCATTTCTCAAAGTTTGGAGTGGCAATGAGTTAATGATGACCATAGAGGTGTTCTAGTGTCACATTAATTCATTTCTTGTGGTGTTTCATACATCAACAAGTGGTATCAGAGCAGAAAGATTCTCGAGAGCAGAAGACGACAAAGGTACGAGAAGTTTTGTAAAGTTTTCCATTAAAGTTTGAAAGGTGAAGCATTTGAAGACACAAGGCATCAAAAGGTTACTTCAAAAGTATCCTCATACACAAAGAACTTCAAAAGGTATTATCCTTTATCCTTTAAGCTCACAGGTTGCAGCAGAAGAAAAGAACTATGGCAGATCATATCTCCATTGACAAACTGGACAGAGATAATTACCCCGCATGGGTAATGAGAATGGAAGCCTTACTTATGAGTAAGGATCTCATGATATATGTTACAGGTGAAGAAGAGAAGCCAGTATTTGAAGATGAAAGCCGACCAAAGAAAGAGGAACTTGATGCTTTAAAGCATTGGTAGAAGAAGGATGCAAGTGCAAAAGCATATATCTACAATACAATCTCTGATCATTTGCTACCACACATCAGAGGATTGGAATCATCTGAAGATATATGGAATGCATTGGAGTATCATTTCCAAAGTACTACTAAAGCACGGAAAGCAAGTCTATGGTCAGAGTTTACAACATTCAAGAAGAAGCCAAGTCAAACCATTAGTGATTATGTCACTAAGATGAAGGATCTAGCAGATAGTCTTGGATCCATAGATGAAGATGTTGAAGATCACAGATTGATTGCTCAATTACTTGCAGGTTTGAGAGGGGATGAAAGGTGGAAACCTTTTGTCTTATCAACAGAACTTTCATTAAATCATTATGTTCCAGATTTGAATCAGTTGCTTGGTTTGATGCTCACATATGAGCAAGACTTGAAGGGAGATGGAGATAAAGGACAAAGTTCTGCAATGTACATGAAGAACAAGAAGAAAGGAGATAAAGGTAAAGCAAAGGATGAAGAAGAGTCAACTTCTCAAGTTTATTATGCAAGAGGTAAAGGCACTGGCAGAGGAAGAGCAAGAGGTTTTGGAAGAGGAAGAGGTAATCAAAATAACAACAAGAAGGCTTGCTGGATCTGTGGATTGAGTAATCATTTGGCTCATGACTGTTGGCACAACCAACAAGGATCAAACCAGAATCAAAACAACAATAGCAGAGGCCAAGGTGGAAGATATCAAAGTAATTTTCAAAGAGGTAGACAAAGTCAAAGAGGAGGCTATGGTAGAGGTGGAGGAAGAAGTTGGGGACAAAATCAATCCTACAACACCACCTACTACAACTATGCAAATGACACACAGAATGAAAGTCATACATCATTGATGATGAACTCAATCAACACATCAGATAAAGAAGATCTAAAGGTATTTTACATTGACTCTGGATGTTCTAATCATTTGTCAGGAAACATAGAATTGATGTCAGAATTGGAAAAAGGTATTTCGAGTCACACAGTTCAAACTGGTGATAATACAAGACATAGTGTACATTCAATTGGAAAAGTGGAATGCAAGAGTGGAGCAGATTTGCTAACCAATGTTTTGTATGTTCCTACAATACCTAAAAACTTGATTAGTGTGGGGCAGATAGTTGAAAAAGGTTTTCAAGTCAGGTTTACAAATGAAGGAGTATTTGTGGAAGATCCAGAGAATGGATATAATCAGATTGTCTCTGGTAAGAAAGAAGGTAGACTCTTTACTTTAAGAGTGCAAGGGAACATTGGTCAAGCTTTGCTCACACATGGTGAAGGAGTGATTACAGAACTTGATCTCTGGCATAAGAGATTAGGTCACTTTAATGAAAGAGGAATTAAAGCTATGGTTGCTAATCAGTCTGTACTAGGATTACCAAATGTGCAAAGTCAACATATGGTTTATAAATGTGAAGCATGTCAAATGGGTAAAGCACACAGGTTACCATTTCAGAAGAAAGGATTCAAACATGATGGAGTACTTGAGCTCATTCATACAGATGTATGGGGACCAACAAAAGAAGGATCTATCAGTGGCTCAAGGTATTATGTTCTTTTCATTGATGATGCTACAAGATGGATAACATTATATGTTTTGAAGGAAAGATCAGAAGTGTTTGGAGCTTTCAAGCATTTTCATGCATATGCAGAGAGAGTCACAGGTCAAAAGCTTAAAAGACTGAGGTCTGATGGAGGGGGAGAATATTTCTCCCAAGAGTTCAATGATTATCTTTGGAATGCAGGTATTAAGAGAGAAATAACTTGCAGGTATACACCACAACAAAATGGTGTAGCAGAAAGAAGGAACAGGACTTTGGTTGAGTTTGCTAGAGCTATGCTAAAGGAGAAGAATTGTCCAAATTATCTTTGGGCTGAGGCTGTAAATACAGCTACATATCTTGTGAATAGATTACCATGTGCAGCTCTGAATGGAATGACTCCATATGAAGCTTGGTGGGGTAAGAAACCAACACTAGATCATTGTAGAGTGTTTGGATCAATTGCATATGCTTATGTGCCATCACAACTTAGGCATAAACTTGAACCAAAGGCAGAAAAATATGTGTTCATTGGTTATGATGAAAAGCAGATGGGTTACAGGTTGTGGAATCCTCTAACAAAACAATTTATTGTTTCTAGAGATGTTACATTTGATGAACAAAAAAGTTGGTATGCAGATCAAAGTCATACAGCTGAAGAATTTGAAGAAGAGGTAAGAAGATGTGAGAAAGGAAAATCAATTGTGCAGGTAAATAGAGATGAAGACTATATGCAAGCAAGTACATCCACAAGTGGATTAACAAGAAGAAATGAAGAAGCTCCTATATTTGATGAAGAAGTGTATCCAGACACTTATGAAGAATGTGAACCAAGAAGGTCAAGCAGGACTAGAAGACAACCAGAAAGGTATTCTTATGATACTTCTTACATAACTCAGAAGAACTATGCATATATGGTGAAAGATGATGAAGAACCTCAGAACTATGATGAAGCTAAAGGTAAGAAACAATGGGAAGAAGCAATGAAGGAAGAATTCAATGCACTGGAGGAGAACAAGACATGGGAACTTGTTCCTAAACCAAATGGTAAGAAAGTAATTGGAAATAAATGGGTTTATAAAGTGAAGAAGCTTGCAGATGGAAGTATAGCCAGATACAAAGCTAGATTGGTGGTGAAAGGCTATGCCCAGACCTATGGCATAGATTATGATGAGACATTCAGTCCCGTAGCTAAGATGTCAACTATAAGGACAATCATTGCTATTGCAGCTTCAAAAGGATGGACTCTAAGTCAATTGGATATAAAGAATGCATTCTTGAATGGATACATATCAGATGAGGTATACATGGAACAACCTCAAGGGTTTATAGATTCCAGGTATCCAAATTTTGTTTGCAGGTTGAGAAGAGCATTGTATGGATTGAAGCAAGCTCCAAGAGCTTGGAACTATAGACTGGTGAAGTATCTCAATGATCTTGGATATCAAAGTTGAAAAGCAGACCCAAGTCTACTTATCAGAAGAACAGAGGAAGGTACAATCTACATTTGTATTTATGTAGATGACATTATAATCACAGGTACTTCAGATGAAGGAATCAAGGAGGTAAAGAGATTACTTGAGAAAGAATTCAAGATCAGTGATCTAGGAAAGTTGTCATACTTTCTTGGAATGGAAGTCACTTATACAGATCATGGCATATATGTGTCACAAGAAAGGTATCTTCTGAACTTGTTGAAGAAGTTTGATATGGAAAATTGTAGAGAAGCTTCAACTCCACTTGAAGTTAATCACAAGCTCAGTAAACATGATGGTGCAGAATACAAAGATATGAGGAAGTATCAATCTCTTGTGGGTAGTTTGATTTATGCTACACTAACAAGACCTGATCTTAGTTATGCAGTGGGAGTTTTGTCACAATTCATGCATTGTCCAAAGGACCCACATTGGATTGCAGGTCAAAGAGTTCTCAGATATATCAAAGGAACTATAAAGGAAGGATTATATTATCCTTTTACATCAGATTTGAAGTTGAGAGCCTATAGTGATTCAGATTGGGCAGGTAATCAAGATGACAGAAGATCAACTCATGGTTACATGATATATATTGGTGATAAGCTTGTAGGTTGGTAATCAAGATGACAGAAGTTTTTAAAAATCACGGGAATGAGAAAATCTATATAAGTTAGTTAGTATTAACTGACGCGGCGAGAAGAAGAAGAAGGAAGACAATGAGAAAGTGAGAAGAACTCATTTTTGTATGACTGAGTATAGTCGGGCTTCTCTGAGCGAGAAAGCACTTGTAAGCTTCTGAGTTTTCCATAGTTATGACAAGAACTAGTTAAAGTTCTGTGTATAAGTCTTCTTCCTCCATCTCCAGTGTTTGTCTTTTGTGTAATGATTTGAAAGGTTGAAGTTTTCCAAGCAACTCGATGCCTGGCATCGAATCTCTACTGATAAGTCATATTTTCATTTATATTTTTCATTCAGTACTAAAGTGTTTGAAAAACATGATGTTGTTCGAGCAACTCGATGCCTTGCATCGAATTCCAGTTGATAAGTCATATTCTAAGTGTGCATGAAATCACCTATAGTTTTGGTGTCCAAAAGATCAAGACTTTATGCGGGAAGTCGATGCCCGGCATCGAATCCCTGCTGAAAAGTGGCCAAAAGCATCCCAAGTCGATGCCCGGCATCGAATTCTCGTTGCAAGTCGATGCTAGGCATCGAATTCTAATTTTAAACAGGCGCTCTTACTAAAACAGGTAAAATTTCCAGTTTTGGAAGGTCATACAGGGTCATCTTGTGAGAGCCATAACTTGAGTTCTAGAGATCCATTTGATGCATATGATAGCTTGTTGGAAAGCTCTACTCTTCTAGTTTCAGCCAATAAAGTTTCATGGAGAAATAATACTTGAGCTAGGAGAAATTAGCAAAAGAGCATTATGAAGCACTTCATGATCAGATGATGGCAGCCAAAACAAAAGAGGTATTTGTTAAAAAGGAAGTAGAGCTATTAGCATACTTCAAAGAACTGCAAGGACCTCCAGAAACCAGAACCACAATTGTAGTAAAAAAGAAGGTTCAAAAGAAACCAGTGCAAAGGAAGAAGTTGATCAAGAAGGAGAAGGGAAAATCGGTAGTTGAAACTGTAACTATAAAGGAGGCAGAAGAAGTAATAGTAAGAGATCAGCAGAAGGAATTTACTGCTAAAGAAGAGTCAAAAGTGGAAAAACCAGGACTTGGAGGATCTTCACATTTTTCCTCAGATTCTGAAAGTGACATTGAAAGTTTCTTATTAAAAAGTCTGAATTTTTCAGTTCCAAGTACTCCTAATGTGGTTACACAGGCCACTGAGAAACAAAAAACACCTGAAGATGTGAGAAAGAAGGCTCAGGAGAAGCAAGTTCAAGAAGAGGCAGTTAAGCAAATTAGTCCTGAAGAAGAAAGAAGGATGATGAAAGGTAAAGCAGTAATGACAGAAGAGGAAAGTAAAGTAAGAGAGGAATTCAGTTGTGGGCTGGTGCCTGCAGGAATAAAATCAATATGGACAAAACCCTTACAAACTTATTTTAAACTAGATGAGAGCATAGCAGAAATAGTAAGAGAAGCACAGAAAAGCAGTCCAGCCATAAAACAGAAAGGTGCAGATCAAGTTCAGGAAGCAGAAGAAATAGAAGTGAAAAAGAATGTTCAAGAAGTTACAGAGGGAGTGGTAGAAAAGGAGATTATCCAAAGTATAAAAGATGTACTTCATGATTTGAAGAGTAATGAAGAATTTGCAACCAACAAAAATCAAGGACAAGAAGAAGAAATGGATCTTATGGACATTGATGAGCAGGAAGAAGGGTAGAAACAGCAGACAAGCCATGATCAGATAAAATTCAGTGAGAAAACTGACTCATTTTTAATTCAGGAAACCTCAATCTAGGTAAAAGAAGCACAGCTTTCTGCAAAAGAACAACCAGAATTGGAGAATAACAAAGTAGAAGAAGTAAAGGCAGATGAAGATAGATCAAGACAAGAGAACCAGGATACTCAGACATTGGAACATGAAGAAGATATGGCAGATCAAGAAACACTGGAAATTCATCAAAGCAATGAAGGACACCAGGCTAAGGTTATAGAATATGAAGAAGAAGAGGAAGAGGAGAATGAGTGCAAAGAAGACAAAAAAATAGAAGCTAAACAAATGGAAATGGAAGTGGGGTGGGAAAGAGTACCCAAGAATATAAGATCTGCTTGCCAGATTATTATGAGCAACATTGAGCAGTTTAGACCTTCAAGTAGGAATATGATCATTTTAGGAATGGTAGCAGAGTCTGAATTTGAGAAAGGCAGTATGATCATTAAGGAGTACAAAAGGGAGAAGGAACAAATGTTAGAACAATTTAGGAAGGTGCACGAGAAAAATGAGGAATTTACAAACAGAATAATTGCTTTGGAAGAGTTAGAAGTACAGAAATAAAATAGAATTCAATATATAGAAGAAAAGAGTGTAAAACTAACAGAGCAGAATAATAAACTGGAAATGGAGATGAGAAAAATTGAAGGAAGATATAGAACCTTGCAGACTTCTTATCAAATTTTGACTAAAGCAAATGAGGAATCAACATGCTATTATTGGAGGAAGGTCAGTTAAAGGATGAAAGCCAGACTGCTCAGATGACAGAGGAAGAAAAGGAAGAATTGCACAAAGAGATTAAGAGATTACAAATAGAATTGAAAGAAGCCAAGGAACTAGAGAAGCAGGATAGTATCCATGCTACTACATCAATGAGAGGATATAACAAGTTGCACATGGATATGGAAAAAGAAAGGAGTGATTGGCAGTCAAGGATGGAAAAGGAAAAAAATGAATGGATAAAAGAAAGAGAGTTATGGGCAATACAGAACGGAAGTCTAATGGTGACAATAGAAGAATTACAGAAAAAGCTTGAAAAGCCACAAGTTCAGGAAGAAACACATATGGAGACTACATATACAGAAGAATATGAGGTAGGAAATGATGATGGAATACAACATGGCAGTGAACCAGCAAATAAAAAGACCAGAGGAAGAATATTCAGAAGAATTTGTCAAAAAATTGCTGACAAACAGAGAATCTAGAATGGATTTTATCAGAAAAATGCATGATGAATATGAAGATCAAATTGTCACATTTGCCTTGAATAAGGGGATTAATCCAGACCAGCATCATTGGGCTGCAGATGGACTGGGCATACCTTTATGTATGATCATGGAGAGTATCAAGAACTATCAAATAGCAAGAGTTGGATTACCTCCAAATAAATATCTAGAATATGAAGAAGATATTAATGTGACCAAAGAATTATTTGAGAAAGCCAATCCAAAGTGGAGGAATAAATGGTTGGATGCAAATAAAGAATGCAGGAAAATTTGGAAGGAAGCACCTCTTGAATTGAAAATTAATCCAGCTTACTGCCCAGTAGCAAGAAGAAGAGAATGGACAGTTTTTTGGGAAAGACGGAGAGAAGGACAAATCCCACCTAAATGGTTGAATTTCCCAAAAATAGCCGGTCCAAAGGCAAGAACATGGCCTAAAAAAAACTACATGGTGGATACAGCTGAGTCTGTTATAGCTACATACAAAGATGTAAACGACCCTGCATGCATTTTACTGATCAGAGTAATGAGATTAATTTTGGCATGTATAGAGACATATACAGATACAGATGTCAGAATATTAAATTACATTGGCTTCAATTCTCCAACTGATGCATTATTGTTTGGTCACGATAGAATCTGTTTAATGGCATACTACACCAGAGTAATATTTTTGGGCAGTCACTATTTACAAATTTTTGAAGATGCATTCGATTATGGGTTTTTTGAGAGAGAGTCAGAAATATTCGAAAACTTGTCAGTAGTCACCAAGTCTCGCCTTACTGCATATGAAGCTGCTTACACAGAATATTTGAAAAAGGATGTAACTGATAAACCAGAAGCCGCAGTACACTGGAGGAAAGCATTGTTTGAAATGGTAAATAACCTGAACATTACAGAAAGAAAAAGTCATGACCTTTTGTCACAAGTCTATCAAAGAAAGAAAAAGTGAAGAAAGCAATCAGGACATCAGAGCAGAAAAGTCTTTTGTTAGGAGCCAAAAGGTTTAGGAGGGGAAGGATGTTAGAAGATGTATTTTTTGAAGCATTTTTTATGAAAAATAATTGTAAAATGCCAAAAACTTGTAAAAATGTTTATACAACTGATGTAAAAATAAGGAAGAGTCTTCCTTATGTAGAATAGAATTTTATATAATTTTTCTAGAATTTTTGGAAACTCTTAGATAGCATATTTTTAGAATAATAGAGGAAAGGACCAAAATTCAAGTGTGAAAAGGGACACTTGAAAATGTATATAAGACAATTACCTCTATTATGAGGGGGTTGGTTGATTATTTGTTTACATGCTATCCAAGTGAATAGAGAGAGTTTCCTGTTGAAAATCGTGTTTTCTCCTCTTTGTGTGGTTTCATTGATTTGTGGAGTCTATTCTTTGTGTATCCATGGAGATTTGTGAGATTCTATTGTGTAATTCTGCTGAATGTGTATGAAGAGAGCTGAATATTGATGTGTTGAGTGAGAAATTGATGAAGAGTGGTGCTGGAGATGAAAATCGTCTGTTTTCACAGAATCGCGATTGTCTCGTCTGTATGGTACAGGTAATATTTTTGAGTTTTGACTTCATAATTGTGTTCTTCTGAGAAAATAGCATGTATTAGACACCACGATTGTGGAAAATGGTGGAGATTTGCTCAAGATAATCCAAACCCTAGAAATTCCTCTTCATTTTCACCATTCTCAGAAATCCATCCATTATTCTCTTATTTCTTGGATTCTATCATCTAGAAGGGGCTGTGGTCTCTTGAATACTTCTAGGATTGACAAAATAAAGATATCTTGTTAATTCTTTATGCTAAATGATTGGAGAGGACAACTCCAAAGATCAATAACAAACAATGGACAATGAAGTGGTTCAGCTAGAATGCATGACAAAAGACCAAACTACCTCTCCAACACACCTAATCTCTGAAAGTGTCTGCCACGATACCACTTACAATAGTAAATACAAATTCAAATGTTTCTCTCAGCTCAAAACTCCGAATATGGCCAGTAGCGGGTTCTTTCGAAGCTCTCAATGAGACGCATCTATTGATGGTATCTTCACTTGAATCTAACAACTGCTCTTCAAGTTATTGCCGAAATAGTGAATGGTGGGAAGCACCTGCACTCACTCCACAACTCGTATTTGCTCACACACACACTACAGTAGCTCAAAAGTGATGGGGAAGGGTAGACAATAGTCCTACACACACATTCCAAGCTTCGCACACACACAAAAGATCATAGAGAAGATGAAAATCTGCAAGAAAGAAGCAAATTCGAAATCTTTGAGCTCTTCTTCGTCACAATGGCAAAAAGTCTTTACAAAGAGTCACAAAGTGACTTATATACATGTGCCCTAAAAATGGTCCTTTCACACAAGTGACCGGCACTTTATTGGCTAATTCCTAATTTCCTACTATTTTACAAGAAATATGTTACAATGAGTTGGACTTATGCATCTAGAGGACTTCTCTAGTGCATTTACATAGCTTTGAGGGAATTTCATAGGATTTTGAAGAAGAAAGTTATGCCCATTAATTTGAAAATTTTGGGGCTCCTCTTTATGCCTCCATTTTCTGCAACTATGAGTATTGCGATACTAGGGAATTTTGGTATCGCGATACCAAAACTCAACCGACCATGATACTTCAGCCAAGATCGCTCTAAACTCAAAACATTTTGTGCCAATGTGTTTAGTTCTCACCCCTCCTCTCTCTTGACCCTCTATCTCACTCAAAGATTCTCTAAAAACTCTCTGTTCTACCCCACGATACCGAAAACGTCTCTACTCACGTGCGGTGGTGTTTCTCAAAATGCTTTTGATATCAAGAGATTGTGTAGCTTACCTTCAAGGATACCTCAACCCAATTTTATGCTTCCAAATCCTCTCTTTAGCTTGCTTTGCACGATACGTTGTTCGCAATACCGATCGCTGTCTACACACGATACCTATCTCACTCTAGTGTCAAATGAATTGATTTTTTTTTGTTTTTATAGTTATGTGATGCTTGAGACCTACTCTACACTAATTTTGGCATTTTTTTCCTACTTCTTCCTACTCTCCTCCTCTCTAACCTAACCCTAACTCTTCCCTTCCTTCTTCACTAATAACCCTAAACCTAAATACTCATTACAAACACCTCCAAGATGTGAAATAACAAGTGTAGAAGTGCTTGACTACTTGCCACTGAACAAATTCACCTATACAAGTACAATTTCTTCACTCTAGAGCTATAACCATCACGAAGGCACCTTGGTTAAATTTGTTCCCTAGCAACAGTGCCAAAGACATGTGTACCTAAGTCGTGAAGCTTAAGGGACTTCTGTCAACGAGACTAAATTGTAGTCGCTCCACAAGTGCATATAGGGATGGATCGATACATGTTTAATTATCAATCCGAAGAACCACATGAACCAAGTGTATGTGGACGTGTGCACACATGATGGAAAATGAAGTGGCTGAGCTATAATGCATGTGAAAAGACTTATCTACCTCTTCAACTCACTAACTCTCTGAAAATGCATGCCGTGATACCACTTACACTAGTAAGCACAAATTCAAACTTTTCTCCCAGCTCAGATATGGCCAATAGCAGATTACTTTTGAAGCTCTTGACAAGATGCATCTATTGGTGGTACTAGCACTCAAATATGACAAACACTCTTCAAGTTATGTGCAAAATAGTGAATGGTGGGAAACACCAACACTCGCTCTACAACTCGTGGTGGCTCACACACACACTACAACAGTTCGAAAATGGTGGGAAGAGGTAGCTAACAGTCTTACACACACATTCCAAGCATGATACACACACAAAAGATCATAGAGAAGATGGAAATCAGCATGGAAGAAGCAAATTCGAATTTTCGGCTCTCCTTCTTCACAATGGCAAAAAGTTTATACAAAGAGTCACAAAGTGACTTATATACATGTGCCCTAAAAATGGTCCTTTCACACAAGAGACCGACACTTTATTGACTAATCTCTAATTTCCTACTATTTTACAAGAATTATGTTACAAGGATTTGGGGCTTATGCATCTAGAGGACTCCTCTACTGCATTTACATAGCTTCGAGGGAATTTCCTAGGATTTTGAAGAAGAAATTTAATGCCCATTAATTTGAAAATTTTGGGGCTCCTCTTTTGTGCCTCTTTTCTCTGCAATAGTATGTGTATGTGTATGTGTATGTGTTTATGTATGTTCATGTGTATGTGTATGTGTATGTGTATGTGTATGTTTATGTGTATGTGTATGTGTATGTGTATGTGTATGTGTATGTGTATGTGTATGTGTATGCGTATGCGTATGCGTATGCGTATGCGTATGCGTATGCGTATGCGTATGCGTATGCGTATGCGTATGCGTATGCGTATGCGTATGCGTATGCGTATGCGTATGCGTATGCGTATGCGTATGCGTATGCGTATGCGTATGCGTATGCGTATGCGTATGCGTATGCGTATGCGTATGCGTATGCGTATGCGTATGTGTATGCATATGTGTATGCGTATGTGTATGTGTATGTGTATGTGTATGTGTATGTGTATGTGTATGTGTATGTGTATGTGTATGTGTATGTGTATGTGTATGTGTATGTGTATGTGTATGTGTATGTGTATGTGTTGTGAAGAGATGGATAAGTATGTGTTTGAAGATGAAGAGGTGTTGCAAAATCCTTGATCTACACCAGCCAAATGAACTCCAGGAGTAGATGGTGGGCCCTTTTAGCTTGCCAATGGATGTATTAGACACCCTATGTACCTCGGAAGATCACTCTCAAAAAGATAGATGAAAACAGATAAGTTGGAGTTAGCTCAGAGGTGAAAACTTGCTATTCTTGGTTCATACACCTGTCCAGTGTTTTACATAATTCTCTGAGCACAGCAGCAATTAGCTTAATTCCTCTTGGGGAAGTCTAGGTAGCTTAAAGAGCTAACTTTCAAGAGTAATCTCATCAAAAATAACAAAGCACACACTGAGAATGAGTTTTAACAAGTGATGACATCATCCCGATTTTCACGGGCTGCTACAGAAATAGACCAATGAGCAGAAAAATCAACATAACTCAAAATGTAGAAATCCAATGATTATGAAAGTTTGTATGGTTATACTAGACAGTAATTTGAATTCAACAAGCTTTAAATCACTGAATGTGAATAAGTAACCACTGAGAAATGGCTCTGACAAGATGAGTGAAAAAGTCGGGTACTTGACAGAGAAGTGAAGATGAACAGACCCTGTTGACTTCAAATGAACATAACTGAAGATTGCAACATCCAAAAGACATGAAAATTTGTGCTCATATAGTAGACTTATAGAGCTAACTTTACCAAGTTAAATCACTGAAAATGATGCACCAAGCTCAGAGAAAACATCTCTGCAAGCTAACTGAGAAAACTGAGAGTAATGGTAGTGAGTAGTACACTTCACAAGAACATGGAAAGATGAAACCAAATAATCATGAAAATGAAAGTATATTGCTTGTACAATACAATGACTTACTGATACATATGTGTGCCTTGTAATCACACCTTGATATGGCATAAAGCTCAGCTCTTGGAGGTCTTCACATAGGTCTCTCTAACCACGACTAAAACTGCCATCTATTTATAGTTGAGTTTGGGAGGCTAACTTCCCTCAATCACTCTCCAATCAATCAATGATTGATTTGATTCTCTACCTACCACAAATCACAAATTCGTGGCTCCTCTTTCCATTCTTGATCAAGTGGACTCAACCACTTAAGATTCTCTTACTTTTACATTAAGTAAACTCTTCAAAAGTTACAAGAGGTAGTTCACAAGTGAACTTTACATAGTCTTCTTTTTAAAGCTTCTTCTAAGACTTTGTGAGACTCAAGCCAATACTTAGGCTTGTCATAGACTTGCTCCAACAGCTCCCCCTCAAGCCAAGTATGCTTGAGGTCTTCAATCTTCCAAGATTACCTGCAAACCAATCATAGCCTTGAATTTGCAAAGCTTTGTACCATCCAATGCTTTGGTTAGAATATCTGCACATTGTTGATAAGTGGACACATATGATATTTGAATCTCTTTGCTTAGAACCTTCTCTCGTACATAGTGATAATGAACTTCAATATGTTTAGTCCTTGCATGAAAAATAGGATTAGCAGCCAAGTGAATAGAACTCATATTGTCACCAAAAATAGTTGGAGTTCCAAACTCCAATCCAAGATCTTTGAATAATGTCTTCATCCACATAGCTTCTTGTGTAGCTATGGCAAGACCTCTATATTCAGCTTCAGTAGAAGAGAGAGCAACTGTGGGTTGCTTCTTGGATGACCATGAAATAAGCTTTGAACCTGCAAAGGTAAGATAACCTGAAGTGCTCCTTCTATCTTCCTTGGAGCCAGCCCAATCTGCATCAGAAAATAGCTTCAAACCTAAATCAGATACATAAGGATAATAAAGTCCTTCATTTATGGTTCCTTTGAGATACTTGAGAATCCTTTTGGCAGCATCCATATGTGGTTTCCTTGGTGTGTGCATAAATTGACTTAGCACACTCACACTGTAACATATATCTACTCTTGTCAATGTGGCATAGTTGAGACCACCCACTAGACTTTGATATGATGTGATGTCCTCTATGAGTTCACCTTCATGTGAGCTCAATTTGTGATTGACCTCCATTGGAGTACCTGCAATCTTACAATCTTGCATCTTGAATTTTGCCAACATGTCCTTAATGTACTTTCTTTGAGTGAGAAACAAACCATGATCTTTGTAGACAACTTCCAAACCTAGGAAGTAGGTAAGTGAACCCAAATCACTTATCTTGAACTCTTCTCTCATCTGATCTTTGATCTTCTTCATACCATCTGCATCATTTCCTGTCAATATAATATCATCTACATATACACATAGGTAGATGACCTCGGAATTACTCTTTTTAATAAAGAGTGAAGGATCTGCCTTGCTTGGTTGAAAGCCTTTGTCCTGCAAGAATGAAACAAGCCTGAAATTCCAAGCTCTTGGAGCTTGCTTGAGACCATACAATGCTTTGTTAAGTTTACACACATAATCAGGATAAACTTGATTCTCAAAACCAGGTGGTTGTGCCATATATACCTCTTCTGTTATCCAACCATTCAAGAATGCATTCTTTACATCTAGTTGAAGTATCTTCCAATTCTTGGAAGAGGCAATACTAAGCAAAACCCTAATAGTAGGCATCTTTGCCACAAGAGAGAAGGTCTCCTCATAATCAATTCCCTGAGTTTGTGCAAAGCCTTTTGCTACAAGCCTTGCCTTATACCTGTTAATTGAACCATCAGAATTCTTCTTGAGTTTATAGACCCATCTTGAGCCTATTACCTTCATGGATGAAGTCTTGGGCACCAAATCCCAAGTGTTGTTTTCCTCAAGTGCTTCAATCTCTTCCTTCATTGCATGCTTCCATTCTGTTTTTGCTTTGGCCTCTTCAAATGATGATGGCTCCTCTTGGTTTATGTCCTGTGCTATGTAGATAGAATGTTTAGTTACTAATGAGGTGTCAAACCCATACCTTTCTGGTTTTTTCTTTTCCCTCATAGATCTTCTTAGGCCATGATGTGATGATTCTGCCTCATGTCCAAGTTCCTGCAATTTTGCTTTACCTTTAGACTTCCATGCTTTGATCTTTTCCATGTGAGATTCTTCATCATCCTCTGAGGTGTCTTGTTCTTCAATCTTCTGTTGTTCTCTACCAAGCTTTGGAAAATCTTCTTCAAGATTATATGGTAAATTGACCTTCCTGCATGAATCTTCATACCATGAATTGTTCTCATCAAAAACTACATCTCTGCTTACCAAGAATCCTTTGTTGGTTGGGTTGTATAACCTGTAGCCCTTTTGATTGTTGTCATATCCAATAAATACACACCTTTCTGCCTTTGGATCCATCTTGCCTCTAACCTGTGAAGGAACATGAGCAAAAGCAATACATCCAAAAATTTTACAATGATCTAAGCTTGGTCTTCTTCCATTCCAAGCCTCATATGGAGTCATCCCATCAAGGGATTTTGAAGGCAACCTGTTAATCAAGTAAGTGGCTGTAGATATAGCCTCAGCCCATAAGTAATTAGGTAAATGCTTTTCATTTAACATAGACCTTGCAGCTTCAACAATTGTCCTATTCCTCCTTTCTGCCACTCCATTTTGCTCAGGAGTGTACCTTGTAGTTACCTCTCTTTTGATTCCTCTTTCTTGAAGAAAAGAATCAAACTCATGGGAGAAATATTCTCCCCCTCCATCTGACCTTAGCCTTTTTAGTGATTTACCTGTTTGATTCTCCACAAGAGCCAAATATCTTTTGAAACATGAAAGAACTTCATCTTTGTGTTTCATAAAGAATAGGATAGTCCATCTGCTACAATCATCAATAAAGGAAACATAATACCTTGATCCAGATATTGAAGCTTCCTTGCTAGGTCCCCATACATCTGTATGAACCAACTCCAAGAGATCTCCATGCATATAACCTTTCTTCATGAATGGTAACCTGTGAGACTTTCCAAATTGACATGCACTACACTTATAAATCATATGTTGTTTTGACAAATTAGGAAGTCCAAGTACACTTTGGTCCCTGCAGATTTGCTTTAATGATCTTTCACCAATATGTGCTAACCTTTTGTGCCATACTTCCAATTCTGTGAGTGTCTGACTACCATAATTAAAGAGAGCAATGTTTCTAGTGTCCTGTAATTCAAATGTGAACAATCTACCTGTCTTTTCACCTTTTGCAATTCTTCTGAATCCTTGACTTGGATCTTCAACAAATGCTCCTGCTTTTGTGAACCTGACTTGCAACCCTTTCTCTACTATCTGCCCAACACTTATCAAATTCTTTGTAATGGTAGGGACATAGAGTACCTTACTTAGTAGGTTGATGTTTCCATCAGGTGCTTTGACATTGCCTATTTTCTCCACAGGATGTTTTGTATCATCTCCTGTTTGTACCTCATGCTTATTCCTTGGATCTTCTAAATATGATAGGAGTGCCACATTTCCTGCCACATGATTTGAACAACCTAAATCTATGTAGAAAACATGCTCATCAGATTTACCTTGTGGCATAGCCATGTTCATGATCAATAATGAATCCTCTTTGTTTGAGTCTTCTGTGTAGTTATTGTAGTCTCTCCTTCCTTTGTAGCCTCCTTGATAGTTTGAATGATTGTAGTTGTTGTAGTTGCCATGGTAGTTGTTGAACCTTCCTCTTGAGTAGCCATAACTTCCTCTATTGTATCCTCTGCCTCTTTGATTCCTGGAATTCCTAAAGCAATTTTCAGTTGTATGATTAGTTAATCCACAAATAGAACATGAGTTGGAGTCTTGGGATCTCCCCCTGCCTTGTCTACCTCCTCTTCCTCTACCTCTGCCATGTCTTCCTCTACCTGCATAGTTAGCTTGATATGTACCTGCTTCATCATCCACTTTCTTTGCCTTTCCTTTGTTATCTTTAGACTTGCTTTTATCCGTGTATAAAGCTGAAGATTGATTACCTTTAGAGCTTTCTCCATTTTTGATAAGCTTTGCCTCTTGAGTAAGTAGTTGTCCAATGAGTGTGTTGAAATCAGGTACATGCATGTCCATGTACAAATCCATAGCTGTGGTGAATGCTTCCCACTTGTCATCTGCCTTCAAGCCATTGATCACCTGCCTTACAATTTGCTCTTCATCTATTACCTCTCCAATGCTTCCCAACTGATCCGCTATGTCCTTGAGCTTTGTGACAAAATCAGTCACATTTTGTTTGGGAGCCTTCTTGAGAGTTGTGAACTCCAGCCATAGTTGATGCTTCCTAGCTTTGGTACTTGAAGAAAAGAAAGCTTCAAGTGCATCCCACACTTCCTGAGATGTCTTACAACTTCTAATGTGAGGCAACAAAAAATCTGACATAGAGTTGAGGAGATAAGACCTTGCAAGTGCATCCTTGGAGCACCATGTGCTCAATCTTTCTTGCTCTTCTTGTGTTCGTTGACTTTTGTTCCTGAAACTTGGCATAACTTCATCTCCAGCCACATAACCATATAAACTTCTACCTTGGAGATAAGCTTCCATTCTTAATGACCAAGCTGAGTAGTTACCTCTGTCCAATTTGTCAATTGATGAAGGAAATCCATCTGCCATGTTGTCCAACCTTGCTCTAATACCACTGTGAAGAGATGGATAAGTATGTGTTTGAAGATGAAGAGGTGTTGCAAAATCCTTGATCTACACCAGCCAAATGAACTCCAAGAGTAGATGGTGGGCCTTTTTAGCTTGACAATGGATGTATTAGACACCCTATGTACCTTGGAAGATCACTCTCAAAAAGATAGATCAAAACAGATAAGTTGGAGTTAGCTCAGAGGTGAAAACTTGCTATTCTTGGTTCATACACCTGTCCAGTGTTTTACATAATTCTCTGAGCACAGCAGCAATTAGCTTAATTCCTCTTGGGGAAGTCTAGGTAGCTTAAAGAGCTAACTTTCAAGAGTAATCTCATCAAAAATAACAAAGCACACACTGAGAATGAGTTTTAACAAGTGATGACATCATCCCGATTTTCACGGGCTGCTATAGAAATAGACCAGTGAGCAGAAAAATTGACATAACTCAAAATGTAGAAATCCAATGATTATGAAAATTTGTATGGTTATACTAGACAGTAAGCGGAATCCAACAAGCTTTAAATCACTGAATTTGAATAAGTAACCACTGAGAAATGGCTCTGACAAGATGAGTGAAAAAGTCGGGTACCTGACAGAGAAGTGAAGATGAACAGACCCTGTTGACTTCAAATGAACATAACTGAAGATTGCAACATCCAAAAGACATGAAAATTTGTGATCATATAGTAGACTTATAGAGCTAACTTTACCAAGTTAATTCACTGAAAATGATGCACCAAGCTCAGAGAAAACATCTCTGCAAGCTGACTGAGAAAACTGAGAGTAATGGTAGTGAGTAGTACACTTCACAAGAACATGGAAAGATGAAACCAAATAATCATGAAAATGAAAGTATATTGCTTGTACAATACAATGACTTACTGATACATATGTGTGCCTTGTAATCACACCTTGATATGGCATAAAGCTCAGCTCTTGGAGGTCTTCACATAGGTCTCTCTAACCACGACTAAAACTGCCATCTATTTATAGTTGAGTTTGGGAGGCTAACTTCCCTCAATCACTCTCCAATCAATCAATGATTGATTTGATTCTCTACCTACCACAAATCACGAATTCGTGGCTCCTCTTTCCATTCTTGATCAAGTGGACTCAACCACTTAAGATTCTCTTACTTTTACATTAAGTAAACTCTTCAAAAGTTACAAGAGGTAGTTCACAAGTGAACTTTACATAGTCTTCTTTTTAAAGCTTCTTCTAAGACTTTGTGAGACTCAAGCCAATACTTAGGCTTGTCATAGACTTGCTCCAACATGTGTATGTGTAAGTGTATGTGTATGTTGTTAACCTCTAGTCAAGTCCGGTGAGGGAACAAGATAGTTTACTAATCTACATGCTCCCAAAGGTAAATGACATATACAAATAGTTGATGGTACATGCCATGAGATCGCCCATGGTGCATATGTAGCTTTGGATGACAATGTGTAAGGAAGATGTCTCAATGATGCCTTGCATGTACCTACCATCACAAAGGACTTGGTGTCCATAGGGAAAATGGTTGAAAGTGGCTATCAAGTAATGTTCAACAAAGGTGGATACTTTGTGGAGAACCTTAACCAAGGGTAGAAGTTCATAGCGAGAGGAAGGAAGGAAGGGTGACTCTTCACTTTGGAGGTAAATTCTCATTCCTCAACATGTCTACTTCACATATGGCAACAAACAGATTTTGGAGTTGGACTTATGGCACAAGAGGATAGGTCACATCAACATACAGTGAGTGAAGGAAATTCAATTCAAGAGGCTAGTTTAAGGGCTTCTCAATTTCCAAGAACAACATATGAAGCATTTATGTGAATCTTGTCAACTAGCGAAGCAAGCAAGACTTCTATTCAAGAAGAGTGGCTACATAAATCAACATCCATTGGAGTTGACACATATAGATGTGGGGGGGCTAACACAAGAGCAATCCATTGGAGGTAAGTAGTAGTTCGTCACTTTTATAGATGATTGCACAAAGATGGTTTGGGTTTATTTCATCAAACATAAAGTGGGATTTGTTTACATGTTTCAAAGCATTCAAGGCAATGTTAGAGAAGGAAACGAATACGTACATCAAGAAGATTAGGTGTGATGGAGGGAGAGAATAAGTTTCCAATGATTTTTTTGATTTCTTATGGGATCAAGGCATCAAGAGGCAAGTAACATGTAGGTACAGACCCCAAAAAAATGGGGTAGAGGAGAGAAAGAATAGATACATTGCAAAGATCACTAGAGAATGCTTAATGAGATGAATGTACCTAGCATGTTTTGAGTAATGTAGCAAATACTTCCGTGTACCTTATGAATAGGGCACATACCACAAGTATCCTTGGCTTGAAACCATATCAAGCTTATTATGGTAAGAAACATGATCTTTTTCACTTGCAAATATTTGGATGTACTTGTTATGTATGTGTGCCAAGCGAATTGAGGCACAATCTACAACCAAAGGAGGCAAAGTGTGTGTTTCTAGGATCTTCAAGTGAGCTCTAAACCAAGAAAATAAGTCAACAATCCAAGCTCACTAATGTTAAACTCTTCCTTCATCTGAGCTTTGATCTTCTTGATGCCATTGGCATCATTCCTTGTAATGATGATATCATCCACATAAACACATAGATAAATAACCTTTATATTAGTTTTCTTAATGAACAAAGAAATGTCTATTTGCTTGGTGTAAATCCTTAATCCTGCAAGTATGTAACAAGCTTATGGTTCCAAGCTCTAGGAGACTGCTTTAAGCCATACAATGCCTTTCTTAATTTACATACATAATCAAGTTTGTCTTTGTCTTCACATCCTGGTGGTTGAGCCATGTAGACCTCTTCACAGATCCATCCATTAAGAAATGCATTTTTAACGTCTAATTGGTACAAGTTACAATTGAAGTCATTCCTTGAGTCTCTTTAAAGAGCTTGGCTCTAGCAAATCACCTCTATATATGAGGAACTTGTTTCTCCTATATCCAGCAATGCTTTTTACATCTGACACCCCTAGAGCCATTGCATAGTGTTGGGGGATTCTTGGACAAGAAGGGATTTGAGTGTTTGTAGGACAAAAGGGAAAGACAAGAAGAAAGATACACACTGGAAGCCTCTATCAATTGATTATAATGAGACAAATACAATGGTTATGCACAATACAATCCAATGCTTCTGTGCAAAATCCCATAGAGTGCTCAATTACAAAATACCAAATACCCAAGGTCTTGTTGCTGTCGGCCTCCTCTACACCAGACCTCCACTTTCTCCAAGCCTGCACTTGTGCACACCTTGCAGCAAGCTTCCAATAAGGGGGAGGGATGGACACCTTTTGTCGGCACGCGCACATTGCAATGAGACCTTGGGATCCTTGGGGGACTAGCTTAGCACTTCTCTGCACACTTCCTTAGTCACTCTTCATGCACACCTTGCACTTCACTTCTCTGCGTCGCACACTGTGTCTCTTTCACTTCTCTCTCTTGCCTAGCTTAGACTATGCTCACCTTGCTTAGTCTTGCTTACACTTGCTTTTTTCAAGAATAGTCCTTGCCTTCCTTTTAGTGTCGATTCACGTACGCTCCTAACTGCAAGAGTATCTTGGTGCTCCCTTTGATGTCCCAAGATTGTCTTTTTAGGTGGCAGCTAACGAATCCCTCTTTTGTCCTGTAGTGATGTTAAACAAGCAAAAAGTTTTAATTGGGGGCCATATTTTCACTTCTTCCTACGCTGCCGCTTCACATGCCTTGACCTTTTGTCTTTAATTCTTCATTTTTGAACCTTATGGAAATTAGAGAAATACCCCTGCAACTTGCACCCAACTTTCTCCAATTTACCCTTTGTGAACAAATAATTGTGCACTACCTGTGCATTTTGACCCTTGAACTTCGACACTTTGACTTTGCCTATGCTGACTTTGACCTTGATCGTATTGAATTTGACCAGTATGAATCTGAGGGGCTCAACAGATGCCCACCACCTAATGAGCTCTCCATCCCGGAGAGACCACAAGTCAATTGAACTCAAAGAAACAACAAAAGAATGGAGCCAGAGGAGACAGATAAAAATACTAAGGTATTTATTTTATTACCGAGAGAGATTGACATTATTATATGCATTTGAATGCTATATTGTATGTATTCTTATGGAAAGAAGCCTGAAGGTTGAGAATGCTAAGCTAAGGATTATAATGAAGAGGGGTGCTGTTTCTCGCATCTGAGGGTGGCGGAGAGGAAGGCATGGGAATGGAAGCTTGTTCAAGCATGAGTTGTAGGGAACTGATGCATTGCCATAAGTGATCCCTTTCGCGCTTAATACGACGGCATGAAGCATTATCACATTTTGGAGATCTGATAAGGCTTTAGTGGCTGAATCAGCCATATCATGATATTTATCTCTTTCTTCCTTTAGCAAGCGCACCGATTCTTGGATAGATTGCCATTGAGATGTGGCCATCCTATTGATATTATCAATGGTACCAATATATTGTTGATGAATTGAAGCTGCCGCTGATACTGAATCCAAGGAAACCCTTGATGCATTAGCACTGCCAATAGCAATCGCACTAGCATCGCGGATTAAATTTAAAAATGAGGGCATAACATGAAGATCAGCAAGAGGAGCAAGAGGAAAGATGGGATGCTGGTAACCGTAGCTTGAGGGGGAAAAGAAGCAAGAATGGGAGGCCGAGTGGGAGTAGTGGTTGAATTGGGTGGAGGTAGTGGCGGGGAAGAGACTGCATGCTGAGAAAGGACGAGAGAAGGAGGTTGCAAATTATCCAAAGGGTGGCGGAGGTTATGACTGAAGGCCTATGGAGGAATGGACAGAAGATCAATGGGTATGGAGATAGGACTGGATGCGGAGGCTCAGTCAAGTGAGATGTGAGGGGACGGAGGGAGGTTCGAAGTGGAGGGGTGAAAGATGACACTGGTACAAGCTCTAACTTGCCGGGATTGATAGTCAGACGATTGAAGGGAAGCGGTGGTGGCAAAATGAATGGAGATGGAAGGGCGGGCTAGTGGAAAGCTATCGGATGTTTGGGTTGGCAAATGATATATCCAAGCAAGGAATGGAGCCGAGTAAATAGAGAATGACTTGGAGCCCCGAGTTAGAGCCTCTCGAAGGCGACGTGACCTTAATTGTAAGGATCCATAGATGAGGGCGGCATAAGGGTATGGCCGGCTATGGATGAAACAAAACAGAGGATCTGCAATTCGAATGTCGGACCACGGGATGGAGGAAGAAGGGCTACACAACAAAAAGAAAAAGATGAAAGAATTGAGGAGGGACATCATCCTCATGGAAAATCTTGCATTGTAGGGGAAGGTTTCGCGACAGAAGTCGATAGTGGCGTTTGGTGACAAACTAGAATATAAAAAGGGTGGGTTCCGAAAGTTTATGAGGGAGGACCCGAGACCCTCCGCAAGAGCTGGAATGGAAAGGCTACCAGAGCGAAAATGAGGGAATAATCGAAGAGCTTCATAAACATCGCTATTATTGGGAGGATCATTCAAAATAACATTAGTTAATCCCCTGAGACCATACTGATTTAGGTATTCTTCAGAAAAAAGGTTAAACAGTTCCAGAGAGGGTAGAGATAAATGAATGCGAATCTTGAGGTTTAAATCATTAGGATGGAATATACGGACATAATCAGACGAAGGGGAATTTGGTGGAGAATTTTGTGAAGTGGAGGGAATGGAAGTGATGGAAGGGGAAGATGTGCGAGGTAGGGAGGGTGGGCTATACAAGGCAATTGAATCGGAGGGTACCAAGTAAGTTGGGATATTAATAAAAATGGGATCACTATTGGAAACGGGAAGTGTACCGCTATCCATATTTTGAGATGAAGGCAAAGGAGGGAGGGTGATGTTCGAAGCCGATGGTGGGTGGGCAATCGTGGAGGAATCTAAATGAGCGATCTCAGGAGGGGGGTAATGGGGCTAGGTTGTCTGCAGGGCCAAAGGGGTAAACTCAAAAGGGTCTTCTGTGGCGAGAGATTCATTCATGAAGAGAGTAAAAAGGGTTCACGGTTATAGCGGAAGGTAGGGAAGCGCGTTGGAGATGGTTTACTGTTGTGATGAGTTGAGTGGAATCGAGAGTCAATGAGGTGAAAATGAGGGTAGGATGGGCCTTGGGTAGGGAGAGATGGGGTGTGCGGTCAGCCGAATTGAGGAGAAATGGAGAGGGTTGTAGACTGTGGATGAGTGGGAGGATATGGGAATGGTGGGAAGGGTTGATACGACGAGGAGTGTGGAGGCTGGGAAGAATGGCAGGTATGGGGTGTCATTGTTGCAGGTACCAGTGGAGAAATTCCGTGGTAGGGTGGCGGTTTGAGCAATAGGGGTGGGAAAGTTGGATATGGCTGCTCGTTGTAGGTGTATATGGGGGTAGGGGTAGTGGGAGGCGGGAGTATGGTGGGGTTTTTGAAGGGGAGGTAAGTCGGTGTCTGGATGGGAGGTATCCGTGGTGGAGTGAGGGAAGGGATGGAAATTTGGATGCGGGAGAAGGATGGGGATAGGGAGGATTGGCACTGCGGTGGAGGGTGGAGATTCGAGGCGGGGGCAGAGGTGGAGGCGGGGGTGGAGATGCGGAATTGGAGGGGAAGTGTTTGTTGTTACCCTTTGGAGTTGTCCTCTCCAATCATTTTAGCATAAAGAATCAACAATACATCTTACATTTGGCAATTCGGGAAGTATACAAGAGACCACAACCCCTTCTAGATGATGGAATCCAAAAAATAGGAGGAAAGTGACTGGATTTCTGAGAAATGATGAAGATGAAGAGAAATTTCTAGGGTTTGGATTATCATGAGCTAATCAACAGTATTCTTAATGATCTTGATGCCTAAAGTGTGTTATTTTCTCAGCAGAACACAATTATGAAGTCAAATCTCAAATATGATACATGTAACCTTCAGACGAGACAATCGCGATTCTGTGAAAACTGACGATTTCCATCTCCAGCTCTATTCTTCAGCAATTTCTCACTCAACACATCAAGAATCACCTCTCTTCATACTCATTCATCAGAAATACACAATAGAAGCTTGCAAATTCCATGGATACACATAGAATAGACTCAACAAATCAAAGAAATTCACATGAAAGGAGAAAACACGATTTTCTACAAGAAACTCTTCTCATTACTTGGATAGCACTAAATATAACTAACCAACCCCCTCATAATAGAGGAAATTATCTTTTATACATTTTCAAGTGTCCCTTTTCACACTTGAATTTTGGTCCTTTCCCTTTCTAATCTAAAAATATGCTATCAGAGAGTTTCCAAAAATTCTAGAAAAAATACATATGATTTTAATTTACCTCTTCAAAAAATGCTTCTTCTAACATTCTTCCCCTCCTAGACCTTTTGGCTCCTGACAAAAGATATTCTTGTTGATATTCAATGAATGCTTCCTTCACTTCTTCTTTCTCTGATATACCTGTGACAATAAGTCATGACTTTTCCTTTCTGTAATGTTCAAGTTATTCACCATTTCAAATAATGCTTTTCTCCATTGCACAGCAGCCTCTGGTTTATCTATTACATCTTTCTTCAGATATTCTGTGTATGCAGCTTCATAGGCAGTGAGTCGAGACTTTGTTACTACTGATAAATTTCCAAAGATTTTTTATTCTCTTTCAAAGAATCCATAATCAAATGCATCCCCAAAAATCTGAAGATAATGACTACCCAAAAATATTGTTCTGCTATAATAAGCCATTAAACAGATCTTGTCTGGGGTTTCACTGAGATCAAATAATAAAGCATCAGATGGTGAATTAAAACCAATGTAATTGAGAATTCTGACATGTGTATCTATGAAAGTCTTTATACATGGCAATATGAGTCTCATTACTCTGATCAGTAAAATACAGGCTGGGTCATTGACATCTTTGTATGTAGATATGACAAACTCTGCTGTGTCAACCATATATTTCTTTGTTGGCCATGTTCCTGCCTTCGGTCCTCCTATCTTTGGAAAGTTCATCCATTTTGATGGATTGTCCTGCATTCCTTCTTTCCCAAAAGACTTTCCAATCCCTTCTCCTTGCTACTGGATAATAAGCAAGATTGATTTTTAACTGAATTGGTGCTTCTTTCCATATTTTTTTGCATTCTTTATTAGTGTCCAACCACTTGTTTCTCCATTTAGGATTAGCTTTTTCAAATAATTTCTTTGTCACATTGATATCTTCTTCATATTCCAAATACTTGTTTGGAGGTAATCCCACCCTTGCCAACTGATAGTTTTTAATGCTTTCAATAATCATGCAAAAGGGTATACCTAGGCCATCTGCTACCCAATGGTGTTGATCAGGATTTATCCCTTTGTTCAAAGCAAAGTTAACAATCTGTTCCTCATATTCATCATGCATTTTTCTAATGAATTCCATTCTAGATTCTCTGTTTGTTAGAAGTCTCTCAACAAACTCCTCTGAGTATTCCTCTACTACTGCTTTATTTTCTTGTTCATCACCATGTTGAGTCATGTTATCATCTCCCACGTCAAGTCTTTTGCTTGTGTAGTCTCTACTTGTTCTTCAACCTGGGTTTGTGGATTTTCCAATTTTCTCTGTAGCTCTTCTATCATCAACATTAAGCTTCTATTTTGAGATGTCCACAACTCCTTTTCTGACTTCCAATCACTTCTTTCTTTTTCCATATCCATATGTAACTTATTATGTCCCCTCATTGAAGTGGCAGCATGTGCACTTGCTTGCTTTTCCAACTCCTTAGCTTCTTTCAACTCTGTTTGCAATCTCATAATTTCTTTATTTAATTCTTCCCTCTCATCCTATGTCACTTGTGCAATCTTGCTTTCTTCCTTCAATTGGCCTTCTTCCATTAATAAATTATTTATTTCCTCATTTGCTTTGACCATAATTTGATATGAACTCTGCAATATTCTGTATCTCCCTTCAATTTTCTTCAGCTCCATCTCCATTTTACCACTATGCTCTATCTGTTTTGCACATTTCTCTTCAAGAAATTGAATTTTGTTTTGTTGTTGAACTTCCAATTCTTCCAAAGAAATTATTATGTTGGTCAAATCCTCATTCCTTTCTTGAACAATTTTCAACTATTCTACTAACTGTTCCTTTTCTTTCTTTTGCTCATTAATGATTCTGCTACCTTTTACAAACTCAAATTCAGCTACCATGCCTGATATGATCATGTTTCTACTTGATGGTCTAAACTGTTCTATATTGCTCATAATAACTTTGCAAGTAGATCTTATATCCTTGGGTATCATTTCCAACCCAGCTTCTAATTCCATTTGTCTTACTTCCATCTGCTTTTCTTCTTTGCAGTCATTCTCTTCTTCATCTTCTTCCTCATACTCTACAACCTGATTCTTTTGTTCTTCATAGCCCTTATTTGCTTTCATTTCTTCTTTGTCTGCAACATCTTCCTCATATTCTAATATCTGATCCTCCTTTTTCTCATGTCCTGATGTGTCTTTAATTGTCTCTATTTCTTTTGCCTTCTTATCTCCACAGAGAGCTTTATTTGATCATTTATTATCTGCTCCTTTTGTCCTTCCTCTTGCTCATCTATATCCATGAGATCCAAATCTTCTTCTTGTCCTTGATCTTCTGTAGTTGTGAACTCCTCATTATGATTCAAGTCATAAAGTATATCTTCTATACTTTGGTTTATTTCTTCTGCTGTATTTCCTTCTTTGACCTCTTGAAAATTCTTCTTTTCCACTACTTCTTCTGTTTCCTTGATTTGATCCTTGTCTTCTTTCTTGTGCACTGAACTGCATACTTGAGCTTCCTTTTTTGTTTCTTGCTTTTCCTCATCATATTTGAAGTAGGTATGATGTGAAGGTTTTGCCCATACTGTCTTCAATCCTGAATCTACTAATCCACAGCTGAACTCCTTCCTCACTTCAACCTCTTCTTCATTATCATTGCTTAACCTTTTAGTAACCTTTTCTCTTCTCCAGGACTAACCTGTTTTGCTACTTCTTCATGGACCTGTTTTCCTTGTGGCTTATCACTCAAGTCTTCTGGTGTTTTATTTTTTTCACATGCTTGTACTATCACAATTGGTGTACTAGGCACTGATAAGTTCAAACTTTTCAACAAGAAGTTTTCAATGTCACTCTTAGAATCTGAAGAGAATTGTGAAGAGCTTGCAATTCCTGATTTGTCCATTCTTGGCTCTTCCATAGCAATGGATTCCTCCTGCTTTTTTTCTTGTACTGTCACTTCTTCTGTCTCCATCCTTGGTACAGGTTCTGCTACTGATTTCCCTTTACTTTTCTTGGTTAACTTCCTCTTCTGTACATGTTTCTTCTGAACCTTCTTCTTCACTACAAATATAGTTCTAGTTTCAGGAGGTCCTTGTAGCTCTTTGAAATATGCTAACAGTTCCACTTCTTTTTTGACAAAAACTTCCTCTGTTTCTACTACCATCATCTGATCATGCAGCTCTTCATAGTGTTCTACTTCTTCTTGAATCCAATCAGTTGCTTTACAAGAGTAGTCCTCCAACATCTTTTGATACCGAGCTTCATATACTGCCCTTTTATTGTTCCCTTGGGTCAAATAAGTATACAATTGCTCTTTACTTGTCTGAGGTGGATGAGGGTCATTTAAAGATTGTACTTGCTTTTGAACAGCTTCATGCTCTTCCTTAGTTGCCTCTTCCTATTCCAATTCCACTTTTCTTGGATCCACTCTTCTTTTCTTTATAGGAATAACTTCTTCTGAGATTCCCTTTCTTTTTCTTTCTGCTCCCCTCATACTTGGTTGGGCTTCCACTTCCCTTACAGTCATTTTTTTAGAAGGGCTCTTAATTCCTGACATTAAACTTCTGAAGTATTGGGCTTCTGGAGCCAGCTTTAACTGATCCTCCATCCCTAGAACATGATATATAATTGTGGTTAAGAATTGAGCTCCATTCATGTACTTTTGCTCCCAATGTTTAGCTGCTTCCTTCAATTGCTCATGTATGTATGGAGTTACATCCATCACTCCAAAAGGTTTGGTTCTGTCCTTATTATTGAACATGATCAATGTTGATGGTTTGTGTGGCATGGTATATCTAGGTAGGTTTGGAAAACAAAAAATATTGTAAGAACATTCTGATAGCATACTCCTCATTCTCTTTTCCTTTAAAATCAGGAAATTTGGAATATCCTGCATATGTAGCTTTATTTTTCTTGACAAAACTGTTGTCCAACTTAGTTCCCATAGTATAAAACTGAAGGGCTGCCCTGATATGCTCTGCTTTTATAGTAATGTTCACTTCCTGGTTTTCTTTGTTCTTGACAGTACACCTGAAATATGCCTCATTGCCCTTCGCAACTTCTAGCAAACTGTTCATCACCTGTGCTACTCTTTCAAAGTCTATGAAAAATAGGGGTTCTTCCAACAACCTGTGTATTCCTACTGCTTTCCATCTTTTATAATTGACTGCAATTCTTTGAAATTTGTAAAATTCCTGGCACAGCATGTGTACTTGTATCCTCCAACTCCTACAATAAATATGTGCTGACCAATGATACCCGAAGTTTCCTTGAGCTCCTTGACTACCTTCTCTGCTTCTGGAATTTCCTGCTCTTTATCAGACTCCAGATCCACCTCCTCTATTGCAGCTTCACTATCCAAGAACCAATGTCCTCTAGACAGAGTGACTGAGTCTGCTTTGAAATCATGGATTGGTAGTTCCTTGGGATTCACCATTTTGAAGAAAATATAGCATCACACAAAAAGAAAAAACTCCATCCACATAAGTCACAGGAAATATAAATAAAATGACATTTGTTTTGAGATGAAATGAAAGAAAACTGGAAATAAAATCTCAATTAAATCCTGACTTCCTGATTTGTGTCACAGATAAAAAAACTCAGTGATCATTACATGTGTAGCAAGATGTCTAGTGCTCTCTTCTCTTCTGACAGCTCCTATGAAAGAAATATTTAGAAAAAAGAAGAAGATGAAAAAATAGAAACCTACTGTATGACCACCTACATCTTGCTTGTGCTTATATAACGTATTTAATTAAAAAAAATTTATTGAAGAAAATTGGATCATTTTTCTTTCTCTCTCCTCTTTTTTTTAGAAAATTGGATCATTTTTCTTTCTCTCTCCTCTTTTTTTCTTTTAATAATAATTTCCTCCATTTCCTCTCTTCCCCTCCTATTTCTCTTTTTAGAAAAAGGATGAGGTAGAACAATATTGAATTATTTTCCAAGATGTCCTAGTTTCTTCTCTGTAAAACTCTGAATTTCTTATCAAGAATCCTCAGTGTATATCAGATAATCATGTTACTTTTTCCATTGAATCAAATCTGATTTTTTTACCCAATAATATTTGATTCCTGTTGTCTTTGTTTTAGAAATAAAACCTTCTTCTTTTGATACATGGTTCTTATAGGATTTTGGCTTCCATATCCATTTGGTTCTGGAATATTGTTTTGATGAGCAGTGCTTGTGCGTACTTTCTTTCCTCAATCTTCCTGTTCTAATGCCTTGATGCTTCTGACTATTCCATAACTGCCACCTCTCTTCTGTCTTTTCACCGTCTTTTGTTCCTTTCGATTTCTCCTGTTTTTGATTGAATGAAGCTTGATCATAAAGTGGTTGTATTAGTAATGCCTTTGTAGCTTCTAATGAAAAAGTAAATCCTTCCAGGTCTGAGTCATGAATATCCTGTTTATCTTCCTCTTCTTCAGTACTCCACAAAAACATTAAAAATCTTTTGTCATTTACTGTCAACTTAAGCTTCATTTTTTCAAAATCCAATATTACTTTACCTTGCCTTAGCCATGGTTGTCCCAAAATCATCTTCTCAGTCATCATATGATCTGGCCATTCTTCACAATCTATTTTCATACATTCCTTATTGAACTTAATTCTAATAGATGGTGAAGACATGCTTTGTATTATCTGTCCTTCTAAGGTTTTGATAAATGTGTTGCTTTCAGTCCTTTTTAAATTAAATTTATTCAACAAATCTGAACTGATCAAATTTACCTGTGCTCCTGAATCTATCAAGACTTTGATTTTGTCTCCATGAAAATTCATTATTATAACAGGCAAGTGTTCTTTCACTCTAAAAGGTGTTTCACATGAAAGAGCTTCTCTAAGCTCCTTGATTTTCCTTATCGTTTCCCTTGCTTCCTGTTGAGCCTCATGCCTAATTCTTTCCTCTTCTTTTTTCCTATGTTGAGCTTGATGCATTCTTCTCCATTCAGAAACAGTTAATGGAAAATCATACCTTTTTACTTTACATCCACTTATGAAATTTGGCATGATTTCTCCATCTATATTATCTAGTTGGATAGCTCCACTATTACTTATTTGATGGATAATATAAGGCCCATGTCCTTTTTTCTGAAATTTCTTCTGATGTTCCTTTACTGTGTATGCCAAAACTAAGTCTCCTTCTTGTAGATCTTTTTCTTTAATGTGAACATCATGATAAGCTTTTTGCCTTTTCTTGTCTCCATATATGCTCATGATTGCTTGAAGTCTGGAAGCTCCCAGCTTTTCCAATTCCACCACTCTCTCAGATAATTCATGTCGAGTGCACTTGTATTGGCTACCCACCTTTAGTGTTGGGATAAGGAATTCTATAGGCAGAACTGCATTTTGTCCAATACTAGGTTAAATGGTGTGGTTCCTAGTGCAGTTTTGTATGCCACTCTATAGGCCCATAGGACATGATTAAGTTGTAAATCCCAATCATTCCTATTTGTGTTTACCAATTTTGACAATACAGTGCAAAGTACTTTATTAGTACTTTCTGCTAATCCATTAGCTTGTGGGTGATATGGGGCTGACTTTCTATGACTGATCATGAAATACTCAGTTATGTTTTCTATGATTTGGTTCAAAAAATGAGTTCCCCTATCACTTACTAATTCAATTGGTAATCCAAATCTGGTAATGATATTTTCATAGAGAAATCTTGCAGCAGTCTGAGCATCATTTCTTTTTGTAGCCTTGGCCTCTGCCCATTTAGTCAGGTAATATGTGGCTACTAGTATGTATTCAACATGGGATTGTTTTGTTGGAGTATGTATGGGTCCAATGAAATCCAACCCCCATTTACTAAATGCTCTTGCTGAAATCAGTGGTACTAATGGCATATTGTCTCTTTTATTTGGTTGACTCACCCTCTGACAAATGTCACATCTTTTTACATATGTTCTTGCATCAGGAAATAGGGTTGGCTACCAAAAACCAAAATATAATATGAGTTTAGGAGTCCTTTCACTTGAGAAATGTCCTCCTACCACTCCAGAATGTGCCATTTTTAATATTTCCACATATTTATCTTCAGGAACACAAATTCTCAAATATCCATCCATCCCTCTCTTGTACAATTGATCTCCTATTAGTTGATACTCTTCAGAAATCATTTGTAGATTCTTTGTGTCTGCACTAGCTCTTCCTTGTTTTCCTATTTTGTTTCTTTTCAATTCCTCAATTATGTTCACACTCTAGTCTAGGTTTTTTTGAAACCAATATAGAGTTATAATTTCTGAATTTTGCAAGGATTGGCATTCCCAGCAGTTGGTAATATGTTTTGTTACACCTTGAATCTTATTGGGCCAATGTACTCCCCTGTTGAGATTATTTAGGGTGACTAACATGGAAGCATGAGTACAAGGGTTCCAACAGTGAGCTCTTCTCAAATACTCATGTTGCTCCTCTTCTGGAGTACAATATTCCAGTATGCCTATATGGTTGAGGTGATACAAGTGCCCAGCTAGTAGCATAAAATTCTTGATTTGTAATACCAAATGTGTGTTATTTCCAACTATTCTACAGGGTCCCATGGTTAGCAAAGGTACTAAAATCATGGCCCATTCAGGAATACTTTCTACTTTAAACAGGTATGTATCTGGCAAATCATCATCTAAAGATGAACTTGGCTCTTTAGCTTGAATCCTGGACAAATGGTGTGCTCTCAAATGAGTTTTCCCTTGTCTGACCACTACCTCAAACTCAAACTCCATCAGTAGAAGAAACCATCTGACTATCCTCCCAGTGTGACAAGGTTTGTTTACTAAGTAGAGTAGAGCTTGGTGATCCACAAAAAATTTAAACTTATTGGCCAAAAGGTAATGTCTATATTTTTTTACAGCAAATATCATCCCCAACCCTTCCCTCTCAGTGGTTGTGTAATTTTTCTCTGCTAAATTCAGTTGCCTACTAGCATAAGCAATTGGAAAATCTAATTTGCTCCCTTCTATTGGTTGTGCTAACACACATCCCAAAAATAATTTGAAGCATCCACATGGACATGAAAAATTTTATCCCACTATGGGGTTTTTAGAATTGATGCTGTCACCAAACAAGTGTTTAGAGTCTCAAAAGCTTGGTCACACTCTTTGGTCCACTCAAATTTTGTGATTAAGGCATACAAAGGTTTTGCAATGTCAGCAAACTTGTGTACAAATTTTCTATAATACCCGCAATGTCCCATGAAAGTTTGAAATTCCTTTACATTTGTTGGCTTTGGAAGTTCCACTATGGCCTTAATTTTCCTTTCATCAGTTGAAATTCCATTTTTGGAGACTATGTGACCTAACATTCTCCCTTGTCTTACAAAGAACACACACTTCTCTGGATTCAAACATACCCTGTATGTTCTGCATTTCCTGAATATATTTTCTAAATCTTCCAAATGATCCTGTCTTTTTGATGAAAAAGTACAAAGATCATCCACATAAATTTCCATTATATTCCTCAGGAATTCTTTGAAGATATGACACATCAATCTTTGAAAAGTTGTTGGGGCATTAGTTAACCCAATGGGCATAACCCTAAAAGCATAAATTCCCCATTCTGTGGAAAAGGCAGTTTTATGTTGGTCTTCCAAAGCTATGGGTATCTGATTGTATCCTGTAAAACCATCCAAAAAACTATTGACCTCCTTCCCTGCAAATCTTTCTAAAAGATGGTCTATTATAGGCAACGGGTAGCTATCTCTTATAGTCGCAGCATTCATTTTTTTCAACTTAATGCATACCCTCAGTTTCCCATTCTTTTTTGGTACTACAACTATAGGAGATATCCATTCTGTATACTCAATCTCATAGATGAAATCGGCAGCCAGCAACTTGTCAATTTCTTCCTTTATTTTGGCAGAGTATTTATCATTGAATGTGTAATGTCTTTGTTTGCTAGGCTTTGCATCAGGTGTAATAGGAATCTTATGCTCACAGATTTTAGGGTCAATTCCTTTCAAGTCCTTGTAGCTGTAAGCAAACACATCCCTATAGTTTCTTGCCAAATTTCTTAATGCTTCCTCCTCTTGATATGTCATGTCATCAGCTATTACAATATGTCTTTCTTCCCCCTCTTCCCGGGTGATCATTACCTTCTTAGTTTGTTCCTCATTGTCATATGCCTCTCCTCTTTTCTTTTCTCTCTTTGGTTTCATTTTTAGAAGTAGTCTGTCTTCTACTTCATAAGTCTTGAAATTTGCAAGTACTCAAACTGTTGATCCTTGTTTGTCATTTTCTCATTTTTTTCATCCTCTTGGTCTTTTTCTATTTCATTGTGTTTGGTTTTTCTATATTTGCCTGCGATTTTATCTTTTATTGCATCTGTAGGTTTTACCTCTTCCAAATATTGTGTTTTACCATTTTTCAATATCATTTCTTCTTCTTGGTCCTCTTCTATTTTTGATACCTTTATCATTTGTATTCCTATGTGAAAGACATCATATCCTTCTTCATTTTGAAATTTCACTCCCACATACTCATCATTGGCTAGATCCATGGTAGCCAAAATCTGGTTCCAACCATAAGGCTCAAATTCTTCATCTTTGAATTTTTGTGGTATATAGCTCTCATCCTGAAACTTTCTCCCTTCTACACAATCTTCTTTTCTTAATCTTCTTTTTCTATTCGTAAGGTTTCTTATCACATTGCACTTCCATATTGATGATTCTATTTCATTCTGATCTTCAATCTCTGATTCTTCACTTAAATCTTGATTTTGATGTATCTTGAACCATTCTTGAGGGGACATGTCACAATATTGACCATTTCTTAGATTCTCTCTGGTTATCCTTCCTTTGCTCTGAAGATATAGACAACCATTACCCCAATCTTGCACACTTTGCATTTGTCTCATAAATGGTCTTCCTAGAATGATTTCATATGAAGTGGATTGTGGAAATTCAACTATGGCAAAAGTATGCTCTATTTCTATTCCACATATGTCCACAATCACCTTTTCCCATATTCCTAGGGGTTTTTCTATGTGTCCATCTGCAAGTTGCAATCTCATTTTAGTGGGTATTAATTCATTTTTTCCCCATCTTTCCCAAGTTTGTTTAGTCATAATGGCTACACCTGATCCACTATCCAATATAGCTTTAGCATGATTTTTACCAAATTGTATTCTTAGGGTTGAGTTTTCTTCTTCTCCTTCACAATATCCTCCTATTTTATCAATATGAATGTACAACAACTCCTCTAATTCTTGTTGTTGTGGATCAAAATTCTCTGGTTTTGCTCCTCCTTTTTTTCTATTGTGTTGCAAGTGAGGATTTTGTTTTACCAATTCTTCCATTGTGGTGTGGTATAAAATTGTACATTGTTTGTTTATATTGATTTGGAAGGTTATTTGTGCATTCTCTTCCAGATCAAGAATTTTCCTTGTTTCTGTTGCATTTGCTTCCCCAACTGTTGTTGGACAATTGTCATGTTCCCTCATTTTAAGTTGTGTTTCTTGTATGATTTGTTTGCATCTTTGCATTCTTTCATGCTCTAAATCTGGCATAGGGTAAGCCATTACATGGTCTGTGGGATTTGGTCCCTCTTGAATTCTTCCCTTATATGCTCTTATCAAGGTTTCCAAACTTTGTGAATTTTTTGCCTCTTGCTGAGTTGATTTATTCTGAAGTTGACTATTGTTTGACTGTTCTATAATCTTCTTCCAAATTTTTTCCATTTCTCATTTTTTTCTCCCATCTCCCTTTTTGTCTATTTTTCCGTTCCTTTGGAAATGAATTCTTCTTTTGTTCCTTAGTTGTTTCTTGTTGTTTAGCTTGTGCTCTTGTTATAGCATTTACATTTACTTGATCTTGGTCACTCAATTCTTCTTGCTCCATTATGTTGACTGTTTTTAATGGTATGTTATTAGATGTGTTCTGTTGTTTTTGAGGGTTTCTTGGACAATCCTTTATTAGGTGTTCCCTGCCACAATCCTTGCAATAAGCTCCTTCTACTCTTAATGTAGGAGGTTGTGGACAGTCTCTAATGAAATGTTCTCCCCCGCATCTATAAAAATTTATCTCTTGACTCCCTTTGAACTGAGGTTTCTGATTGGACATATAATTATTGGTTATGTACATGAATGTGGTTGTATCCATTTCAATTCTCCCATTTCCCAAATCTAGGGCTTGCAGTTTTGGTTCTCTCAGCTCATATCCTTCCCACTCTTCCTGATATCCTTCATTCCAATAATAATCTTCTCTGTATGGTGATCTTAGTCTTGAGCTTTCTTCTTCTATTAGTGTGTATTTGACTGGTAACACATTTGTTGGTAATGGTGGTTGTTGCCCAAGTACAGGTCTTGGTTGCTCACCAAATCCAGATTCTCTTTGGTTCACATATTCTCTTTCCTTAATGGGTTGTTTATTGTAAAAGCATTCTTCTCTGGTATGATTTGTCCATTTTCTTTCTAGTGTACAATATTTGAGTGTTTTCCTATTTTGCAAATGCTATGGTTTTTGATATGGACATTGTTGTACCAAATGATTTTCTCCACAATTATAGCATTTTTTATTTGTTCCTATCCTTGTATTTATCAAATTTGTCTTGGTGCTAACTTCTAAGGCTTTGGCAATGGCCTGTGCTAATTCTTCTGCTGGTGGGATTTTATCTTCATTTGTTCTAGGTTGGTCAAATGCTAATAGATCTTGTCCTCTGTTATCCTCTAAATCTATTGCCTCTTTCACACATGCTCCTAGGTCAGGGCATCTCCTATAATACACCAGCGTTCTTAATTGGGCACTTCTCAATCCTTCTATGAATAGGGATACTTGTCTTGCCATGGATGGTACCTCCTCTCTAGGACATCTGTCAATATATTGCTTGAACCTCCTAGCTGCTTCTCTGACATTTTCATCTTTTTGCTACTTAAAGCTATGTATCAAGGTAGCTGTACTATGTTTTATTCTAGTTTTTGAGAACTCCCCTATGAAGGCTTCAAGGAAGGATTCAATATCTGGATACATTTCCTTTCTCAAGGGAATGAACCAAGATAATGCAGGTCCACTTAGGGTTAGACCAAATGCCTCAAATTGCACTTTGTCATCCTCTACTTCCTCTACTCTAATTAATTGTCTAAATTCTATAGCATGAGCATGAGGATCAGAATATCCTTCATATTGATTCTTCATACATTTGGCTACTTGATAGGGCCTAAACATTCTTCCCTAATTTTTCCACTGATGTCTTCTTCTAAATGGAAAAATCATTAAGTCCTGCTTCTCTTTCAAAAGGGTTTGGAGAAGTATGTATTCTCCTACCTTGTTGTTGTTCACTATTATTGTGAGTTTCATGTTGTCTTGGCAAGTCAAGTTGCCCTACGTTTTGTTCCCAAGGTCTCTTGTCTGCACATTGCCCTAAGTCATTAGAGTTTTCTGGGTCCTGTGAGAAGATGTATACACATCCCTGTCTATCCTCATATCTGCCATCCGTGAATTGTGCTACTGGTGTTATATTTAGGGGAACTTCTAAGTTTCTCAATCTAATGAGGAACTTATGCATCCCATCCTGATATACATAGGTTCCAAACCTATTTGTATACATATATTTGAGAATATTTCTGTAATCAAGAGTTTCACAGGATTCATTGGTTTCATTTAAATTTTCCATGTTATTTTCTTGCCCAAAATCTTTTTCTTGTAATTCTCCTATCACTGGCTTTCTCTCCCTCCTTCCTAGCTCTTGTTTAGAAGGTGTATACAATTTATTACCAGATCTAAGAATCATTCAACTAATTCATGATTCTGTGGTGAGAATCGTGTTTTTCATGATTCTATGGTGAGAATCGTGTTTTTCACGATTCTGTGGTGAGAATCATGTTTTTCACGATTCTATTCCCAGACGATCGTGATTGCTCACAATCGTTAGAAAACACGATTTTCTTATGAAAATCGTGCTCTGGGAATCGGGATTTTTTGTTTTATTTTAGAGAATCGCGATTTTGTGTTTTATTTCATAGAATCGCGATTTTGTGTTTTATTTTAGAGAATCGGGATTTTGTGTTTTATTTCAGAGAATCAGGATTTTGTGTATTATTTCAAAGAATCGTGATTTTGTGTTTTATTTCAGAGAATCGCGATTTTGTGTTTGACCACAGAATCTCGACTCTGAGCAGATGTTTTGAAATTTTTGAGGTTCTTGATTTTTAAGTTTTTTGTTTCTTCAATAGAATCGCTTTATTAAATTTTTAACATGCAATAAAAGAGTTTAAACAAAATTAAGGGTGGGCCACCATAATCCTTCATCTAGAATTCTTTGGCCCATGATATGACCTGGAAGGTGCCCACCACTTGGACCTTCATGTGCCCTTGTGAGAATATCCCATGTCTCCTCCTTTTCTATGCATTTCCTCAAACAGCCATCTTTCCCATGCCTGTATAGTTTGCCTTCAATAATTGTAAATGGTCTGCTGTTGATTAGTAGCCTCTTCTTTTGCACTGAGCTCGCCTTTTCTGGGTACATTCTAGTTTTAATAAAATACTTTATGTCATCATATCAACCCTGAGCCTGTACAGTAAACAAATTGGCATCTGGAAAATCATAATTTACCCCAATTGCCTGATCCCTTATGTTAATCCGTGATAAGTGGTCCGCCATTACATTTTCTTTACCAGGTCTATGGACTACAGAAAAATCAAATTCCTAGAATAGCAATAACCACCTCCATATTCTACTAGTTGTGTGTGGTTTGTTGAGCAAGTATCTGAGTGGTTGGTGGTCGGTTATAATAACAAATTCACTCCTAGTAAGTAATGACTAAAATTTTTGGACAGCAAAAACCATGGCTAAGGCTTCCCTTTCTGTGGTGCTATACTTCCTTTCAGCCTTGGTCAAAATTTGACTGGCATATTGAATTGGTCTATCCACCTTAAATTCTTCATTGGGTTGGGCCAAAACTGTCCCTACTGCATATGCACTTGTGTCTACATGTACATGAAAGATTTTTGACAACTCGGGGGTGATCAAAATGGGAGCAGATACTAATCTTGACCTTAATGTTTGATATGCTTTTTCCTCTTCTTCTTCCCATTTAAAAGGAACTTCCTTGCATGTAAGCCTAGCCAATGGCCTAGCTATATCTGTGTAAATCTTAAAAAATCTTCGGTGGTACCCTGTATGGCCTAAAAAACTTTGAATCTCTTTTGGAGATTTAGGTCTAGCTAATTTAATATAGCTATAATTTTGTCTGGATCAGGTGCCATACCTTTGGAAGATACCACATGTCCCAAGAGAGTACCTTCCGTCATTAGAAAATGGCATTTGTTTGGGTTCAGTTTCAACTTTGTTTCTCTGCATCTCTTAAAAACTTGTTGTAACTGAATTATATGCTTCCCTAAACAATCAAATGGAGTCTCTGCAAGAGTACCTGAAAAGGATGAAAAGTCATCCATGAAGATTCTGAGAGACTCTAGTAGCAATGGTCCAAAAATAAGATTAACTGTTCGGTTGAAGGTAGTTGGAGCATTTCTCAATCCAAATGGCATCTTCAAATATACATAAGTTCCCCACGCGGTAATGAATACAGTCTTCTCTCGATCCCCCGGGTGGGTGGATATTTGATTATATCCACTGAATCTGTCCATGAAGCTATAAAGAGTATGTGCAGCTACTTCTTCTATGACATGCTCTGCAAATGGCATTGGAAATCCATCTGGGATTGTGACCTTGTTCAATGCTCTAAAGTCTACACATATTTTGATCTTGTTAGTTTTTTTCTTTGGGACAATTACCATAGGAGATAGCCACTCTGAATGCTCTACGGGAATGATGATTCCTGCATCTTCCATTTTCTGAATTTCCAAATAAACAGCTTCGGCATATTTAGGATTCGGCCTATAACTCTTACCTCTCACTGGTTTTTCTCCTTTGGTGAGAGGTATTTTGTGCTCTCCATAACTAGGTGATACTCCTTCTAAATATTTATAGTGCCAAGCAAAGACTTCTTCGAATGACTTCATGAAAGATGTTACCTTTATGAGCATCTCCGGATGATTCCCTATCCATGTGGCTAGTAAAATGGGACGCAGCTGATCCTCATTACCCAATTGAACTTCCTTCACTAGATGCCTATTTACAATGCTATCTAGTCCTTCCTGAGTCGCATCCTTAGTTACATTGTCCCACATAGCTGCCGTATCATAAGCAAGATCATCATGGATGTCTAGTTGTACTTCTTCCTCTTGAATCCATCCTAGAGGGATCTCATGAAGTGGTAATGTATCTTGCTCTATATCCTTAGTCTTAAATTTTAACTCTGAACCTTCCAGGTTGCAATCCATAGAATTAGCTTCCTCTAAATGGTTGTATAAAGGAGATTTCTTTCCCCTTCTGTGGTCTTTTACTAGCTCTCCCAACCCAGCTACTTGAATTTTCACCTCTTTTTCTTCATATGCTTCCTCTCTTCCTGAGTTTGGAAAAATCCCATAGCAGGTAGGTGTGTCTCGCTCATGAAGCCAAGCCAACGTGTTCTCTTCTTCATATAGATTGGCTTCTTCAAATAGATCTACCTCTAGTGTATCCAACAATTTATCTTCCATACAAATACCGATTGCCTGCATCATGTTGGTATTTCTCTGATTGTCTGGTCCTTCTTCTAAGATTATCTTTTGCAACTCCTTTCCTTCTTGCTTTACCCACATTGTGTCCTTGCCCCAATCATGCAACACATTGGCATGTCTTAACCAAGGTCTCCCAATTAATAGGGGGAAACTTCTTTCTACCTGTGGTAGCCTTAAAACAACAATATCCAAGTTAAAAATGGTACCTTGTATCGTGACTAGGACTCCAGGGACCACTCCCATAGGTCTTATTATGCTTTGGTCTGCTAGAGTTACAGTAAAATTTGCAGGTCTTGAAGGTTGTAGGCCAATCTTCTTCATAGTATGTTCAGGCATCAAGTTAATGCCAGAACCACCATCCACAATAACTCCTTGAAATTCATGACATTTGATATAGAATGTGAGCCAAGGGCTCTTATAATCTGTGAGGGGTGCTTTCCTTACAATTTTACCTTTATGTGTGATAGCAGCCTGGGCCACTAAACTAGTTGCGGAAGCCTCATCAATTATTTGCAAAAGTTCTGACTTGAATTTCCCATCCATCTTTATAAATAAAAAATGCTAACCTCCTTTTTCATGGACTTGAGTAGTCCAGAAGCTCCGGATTTCTTAAGATTATGAGATCCCATGGACTTATCAAACTCCTCATACGCCCTGTTGAATGCCTGCCCAATGGCATCACTGGTACATATGAAATCTCCTTTTTGCCTTGTGTCTGCATATGTGGTGGCCTTGTCTTCAGCTGTTTCTTTGTCTTTGTGCAAGCCATTAATTCTTGATTCTTGGCCCGAAGATGAAACATTGACTTGATCTATTATTTCTTCTTTACATACAGAAATCATTTGAATGTGGGGTCTAGATGAAGATGCTTGATTCTTAGGACAACAATTAGTATAGTGGTCTTTGGCCTCTAGGCAGTTTCTGCAAGGAGGGGCATTTTCTAGTAGTGTGCACCTACTTTGGTAGTGCCCACATTCCCCACATCTGAAACAAATAATTGGCCTCCTAGGCCCATTTCCAAGGATATTCCTCTGTCTAGGGTTGTAATTGTTACCTTGATTGGGTGCAGCGGCCATTACATTTGCTGGTGGTAGGGGTCCTCCTTGTGTCCAATATGTTGCTACAGGCATTCCTCTTGATTGGCATTCCTGGGCCTCATGACTAGCTTTCCTGAATAATTGACAAGTCACACTTAACAAAGGACATTCACTTACTATATGACCTTGCTTGCTGCACATGGTACACCAAAGTCCATTCTTGATGCCACCCCCTTTGAGTTCTTGCAACTCCTGTCGTAGCTGAGCCAATTCCTCTGCTTGGGCTTCTTCCTCCTTTTGGAGCTTTAGTGCCTCTATCTCCCTCCTCAACTGAGTAACAACATTCTCCTCCTCCTTGAGGGGCTTATTCCTTCTTAAGCCCTCCAGCTCCTTCCTTAACTGGATCATTGGATCCTCCATTTCTATAGAATAGGGTATTTGAGAAGAAGTTGCTACGTATTGTTGTCTTATCTGCTTCAGTCATGTAGCTGTGTTGATGAATTCCTCTATGGAGGCTGTGGGCAACACTATTTCCTTGAGTTTACATTGGGTGGTGACTAGAAGTGGCTTAGCTAACCATTTCTTAACAAAAAATTCATGTGGAGGATCTGGCAACTTAGCCATTAGTGCCTTAGCCCTAGTTACAAACTCTAGAAATTTCTCACCTGGATCCAATCTCAAGTTTTCTAATTCCTCTATGATGATCTCTGCAGTATTTCCATGCTAGAATTGATTTTTGAATGCATCTTTCATTAAGTCCTAAGTTGTAAAATGGTTCTCAGCAAATTGGCTGAACCATTTATATGCTAATCCTTCTAATGTGGCAGGGAAGAGTATCAAAAAGGCATCCTCCCTTCCCATTAAGCCTCTAGTTTTGCATAGTGCCAAAAACCTTCTAATATGCTCGTCCGGATCTTCCTGAGCTAGGCCTTTGAAAGAAGGAAATTTGATATTTAATCTTGATAGTAAGGTTTCCAAGTCTACCTTTCCTGCCATGCTCTTTACTAATGAGGTTGAAGATAATGGACTAGAGGATCTTCTAACAGCCTTTCTTCTTGTTTGCTTGCAGGTGATCCTCAATGTTTGGGACCGGGTTGCGATCATGGGCTATTCATAGTCCTTTTAGTATGAGATAATTGATAAGAATATTTACCTCTTAGTCCACTGAAGTAGTACTGTCACCACTTGAACTCTTCTACCCTTTGCACTTGGCTTCTCCTATGCTCAAATCTACTTGGGGCCCCACCGTGCATGCCAAATTTTGTTGGGGGATTCTTGGACAAGAAGGGATTTGAGTATTTGTAGGAGAAAAGGGAAAGACAAGAAGAAAGATTCACACTAGAAGCATCTATCAATTGATTATAATGAGACAAATACAATGGTGATGCACAATACAATCCAATGCTTATGTGCAAAATCCCACAGAGTGCTCAATTACAAAATACCAAATACCCAAGGTCTTGTTGCTGCCGGTCTTCTCTGCACCAGACCTCCACCTTCTCCAAGCCTGCACTTGTGCACACCCTGCACCAAGCTTCCAATAAGGGGGAGGGATGGACACCTTTTGTCAGCATGCGCTGTCGGAGAGATTTCTCCCTCCCCACTCAAATCATAATGAAGACATTACATGCAGCGGCTAAGAGATTTGTACAAAGAGAGTAACTTACCAAAGAATGCAGAGGCTCTTATTTGGAACATTGGTGATGATAAAATTAATGGGTGTTGATGCAGTTGTTTGATCTTTATGTTGATCAATACATGTCTAGCTATGATTAGCTCAAACCATTGAGTTGTTGAATCAACAGGATATGCTAGAAATCTTTAAAATTAGTTCGTACTATTGCAATAGGTTATTGCACAGAAAGTTGGATGATTCATTTTCTTTGTGATTTGAGTTTTCATACATAAAGTAATGACTTTAACCATTTTTATTAATGGTGATGGCATCGATCGATCTCATGAAATGGAGAGGTGTTGTCAGATATGCAAACTAGGCATCATCTGGGAGATCACATCGGCCAAAAGAGGAGTGAAGTACATGCAATCGAAGGGAAAAGGAATGCATCAAAAAAGGAGGCGCATGCATTGGGAATGTCGGCCACAGAGGAAGTTGTACGTTGTAGAGAAGTGGCGTTGTGGACGCATGGCCTATCAGAGGAAGGCAGAAGAGGACTTCTTCGATATTTATCAGAGTTAGCGAGGTGCTTTTTCTCTCTCGCTTCGGTCACGACCAGGAGGGGCAGTCGTGGAGGCACACGAAAGGCGCCATCTGAGGAGAAGGAACAACAAAGAGGAGTCGGACTTCAGAGAAGAGAAGGGTCACGGAATGCAGAGAGGAGGATTCGGAAGAAAGGGGAACTCTTGCTTTAATGGGCGCTGCTATTGAATCTGTAGAAGGGCACGCACGGAGGGGAATGGGCTCATCTAATCAGAGGATGGCGATGGCGCTGTAGTTCTGAAAAAGGGAGGCAGCGATGCATCTGACACAAGGGAGATAGGACTCCAACAGCAGAGGCATTCTTGGACAAGCACGAAAGCGGCAATTACTACTGTCTTTCCGGGTGACGAATTGATGTAAGAGGTGTGCTACAAATAGGAGCTTCCCACAGGTCGACGGAAAGGTCACGTTTTGGTGAACTCTATAATCGCATATGATTTTGGTATTATCTGCACATCGTTTGGAGTCCTTGCTTGATTGCTGCTTAAGTTATTAATACGCATATCTTAGTTTATTGTTTTGGAATCAGTGACTGATAGTTTTTTGGTTGAGAGTCTGATGTATGATGGGAGATATACATTTCGAATGCGTTTGGTTTTGTGATCAGCAAAGAAATTCTTGGTATACTTCTGGAATGGTGGCTATATGCGTGTACTCCTAGAGTTCATCTGAATGTGTTCCAGAAGCGTGTACAGATGCTCAAGTGTTTGAAGACCCACCAGCAAGTTGCTATCGCACTCAACTTCTGATCCAATTTATGCCATATGAGAACTTCTGCACTGAGGTCACTCTCTGCAATTCGTCATCAACACTTGCACGCAGAACTGTATCTGACATCTTCGTTTTTTATTTCCAATGTCAACGGTTTCAATAGATTTTTTTGAGATCTGTATTTACAAATTAGTTTCATAAACTTTGGGGATCTGAATTCACACTATTTCGAATAATTCGTTATCAAAAAGCTGTTCCGATCATGAGTATAATATTGATTAATATTGAAGTTATGCAAATTATCTCTTTCGAAATTGTTTGTTGTAATCAAGCTCTGATGAAGTCGCGCAAATCGATGGAATGCAAGGAACTGAGAAAATTTAATATGTTTTGTGGAGTCTGCACACATCTTGATGCATAAGGAACATTGTTTTTCGACATTCCCTCATGTTGCACCAGTAGATGTCTTATCTCTAATATATATATTACCTCATGATTCTGATAACTTGTAATGTGTTTCCATTTTTGTTCGGAGGTACCATCTTTAATATATACAACTATGATCAGAGTGTTTTAAAACACTTTTCTAAACTTTGAATGTGCGGTGATGAGCTTGATATATTCAACAGCTTACGAAACAATTCTATTACTTATAGATCTTCAACAGGTCTGCATCGGACGAGTCATCTCATGCACATGATATAGTAACATACGATCCGTGAAACATGACGATACATGTGACTAAATGTCAAAGCATGGAGTTATCAACATAGGCGTTGCATTCAAGGCAAAGAACTTTGATATTTTTTTCTATTCCTACGGTTCTTCGAATGTAGAGACTGTTCGTGTCCTAGTTAATTTACTTTGGGTTTCGAATATGTGTGCTTATCATTATAAGATGTTCGACTTCTTCAATTCTTTGCTTGCGCTATCGTATTCAATTATTGGAATCTATTTTCCAACCTTCAATTGAAGAAACCATTAAAATCACACTCATTATGTGGGTTTGTTTCATCTGATAGGAAATTAAGTGCGCAAAATTAGAATTCTAGCATTGATGCTACTTAGAGCTCATTAGAATCTATACTCTTTCGCTTAATTTCTTAAAACTAAAAGTTCGGATGTGATTTTTTGCATTGAACTTCTAAGTAGTATCTCTGAATTTTCATTAGAAAAATTACCGAAGATAGTTTCAAACAAATGTCTGATGTCTGAATTCATATTGGCTCTTTGAATCTCCATTGAATTAATGATTTCAAATTACTTACTAAAAGTTTCTTTGAGTTGTCACTATACCTGAGTTTGTTCCAAGCACCCTGCGTGCGCCGTATTTTTGGCGGTCGCCTTGATCCACCGACCGTAGGCTTTCGCGACGACAGTGCACACTGTAATGAGACCTTGGGATCCTTGGGGGACTAGCTTAGCACTTCTCTGCACACTTCCTTAGTCACTCTTCATGCACACCTTGCACTTCACTTCTCTGTGTTGCACACTGTGTCTCTTTCACTTCTCTCTCTTGCCTAGCTTAGACTATGCTCACCTTGCTTAGTCTTGCTTACACTTGCTTTTTTCAAGGATAGTCTTTGCCTTCCTTTTACTGTTGATTCACATACGCTCCTAACTGCAAGATTATCTTAGTGCTCCCTTTGATGTCGCAAGATTGTCTTTTTAGGTGGTAGCTAACGAATCCCTCGTTTGTCCTATAGTGACGTTAGTCTAAAACAAAAAGTTTTAATTGGGGGCCATATTTTCACTTCTGCGTACACTGCCGGTTCACATGCCTTGACCTTTTGCCTTTAATTCTTCACTTTTGAACCTTAGGGAAATTAGAGAAATACCCCTGCAATCTGCACCCAACTTTCTCCAATTTACCCTTTGTGAACAAATAATTGTGCACTATCTGTGCATTTTGACCCTTGAGCTTCGACACTTTGACTTTGCCTATGCTGACTTTGACCTTGACCCTGTTGACTTTGAACATTATGAATCTGAGGGGCTCAACACATAGCTTGAATAACAAAGAAAGTACCCTGCCCTTGAAGCATTGAGTCCTGGGGCATATCCAAAAATTCTGAATGCAGCTGCTCTTTCAAGCAGCACAACTCTGAAAGCATCTACTCTTTCAAGCAGCACAACTCTGAAAGCATTAAAGGGTATTGGAGTAGAACCCATGTATTTTGATAGAGTCCTCAAGGAGAACAATGCAAAGTCTGGCTCCTCACTATAGTGCTTGTGAACAAAACAAAAAGTGTTTGGGTTCAATTTTGGAAGATAGTGGATAACTGAATGAATATCCACCTTTGCTTTTCCTTTCTGATAGTTGGCATCTTAGTCAATGGTGAGAAGGTCTCCTCATAATCCACTCCATGGGTGTGTGTGCAAACACCGTTGCTACTAGCCTTGCTTTATACGTGTTGATTGTACAATCTGAATTCTTTTTCACTTTGTAAATCAACCTGGATCCTATCACTTTCATGGATGGTTTCTTGGGAAGCAAATCCCAAGTGCTATTCTCTTGTAGTGCTTCAATTTCCTCTTGCATAGCTTCTCTCCATTCTTCCTTCTTGTTAGCTTCTTCAAATGTAGATGGTTCCTCTGACATAGACTCTTTAGTCATATAAATAGAATGTTTGGTGACTAGTGATGTGTCATAGCCATACCTTATAGGTTTCTTGCTTTCCCTTTGAGACCTTCTAAGTCCTTGATTGGATGACTCTAGAATGTCTTCCAAATTTTTAATCTTTACTTTTCTCTTTGACTTTTAGGCTTTGAATTCTTCAAGATTGATTTGTTCTTCATCCTCTGAATTGATATCTTTAGATGTATATGATTCTTCCTTGGTCATATTTGGAAAATCATTCTCCAAATCATAGGGTAGCTTTATTTTCCTGCAATCATCCTCAAACGAAGAGTTATTTTCATCCAATACCACATCCCTACTAACTGTAAATCCTTTGTTAGTGGGATTATATAACCTATATCCTTTCTGATTCTGATCATAGCCAATAAATATGCATCTTTTAGCCTTTGGATCAAGATGTCCCCTAATTTGTGAAGGGATATGTGCATAAGCAATGAACCCAAAGATCTTACAATGGTCCAACATGGGTCTCCTACCATTCCATGCTTCATAAGGTGTCATTCCATCCAAAGACTTGAATGGAAGCCTATTGATTAGGTAAGTGGCTCTGGAAATAGCCTCTACCCATAGATAATTAGGGAGTTTTTTCTCATTCAACATTGATCTTGCAACCTCTACTATTAGCCTATTTCTTCTCTCCACCAGTCCATTCTATTTAGGAGTGTACCTTGTTGTAATCTCTCTCTTTATGCCTCTGTCCTATAAGAAGGAGTCAAACTCAAGTGAGAAATACTCACCACCTCCATCAGATCTGAGCCTCTTCAAACTTTGAACTATTTGATTCTCAACCAATGCCAAATGCTTCTTGAAACAAGTGAAGAATTCATCTTTATGCTTCATAAAATAAGATGAATTCTATAAATGAAACATAATACCTTGACCCTGAAATTGATGGCTCTCTGCTAGGACCCCACACATCTATGTGTACAAGCTCCAAGTAATCTTCATACATGTATCCTCTTTTGTTGAATGGTTGCCTATGTGACTTGCCAAATTGGCATGCTCCACGTTTGTAAATCATGTGTTGCTTGGAAACATTTGGGATGCCAAGCACACTCTAATCCCTGAAAGAACTTGGAGAAGCTTGTGGGAGGTAGAAAAGTGAGTTGATTGGGAGATTATGGCCAGGCCAAAGTTCCATTTTCAAGGACTCCTAGAGAAACTAGGGCAAGTCATATCTAACCTTGTGAAAGTTAGCTCCAGCACACAAACTAGCCCAACTGAACTTTTGAAGACCACTCTATTCGAACCGGCTAGGTCAAATTTAGAAAATCATCAAACGGGTTATATGGATTCACACGCCATCTTGAAAGAGATTCAAGAAGAAATACGGAGACAGGAACAAGAATCTCGACCACCCATACTCGAGATTGATGACTCAGGAGAACAGTTCCCTGTAGACATCCCATCTATCTATGGAGATCAAGTGGAGGATTGGCCAAGTGAGCACACTAGTTTTGAATCTAACTCTTTGCAAGAGTTACCTCACTTTACAGGGCCTTGGGAAGCCTATTCAATTCAAGTGAAAACCCCCACTATTCGAGTAAGGGGAGAAAACTCAGTTCTTCCTAGGAATACAGAAGCTATTAGAAACACTAAAGTGCAATGCCATTTGACTTTGGACGAGCTATTGAAGATCAAACTTGGACTATGGAAACATGTAGCAAACCAGTTCCCAAAAATAACGACAACCTCCTCTAGACCAGTGCATGAAGAACGGTGCCTGAAATACCCCTACATAAAGTGGGAGATGCGAGTGAAGGAGAGGAGACTAACACTTATTTCATTACATACCAGGGTCATACTTGTGAAGAGAGATGGTGGATGCAATCCAAAGATGAGTAGGTGCCGCTACAACCAGCTTCACACCAGCCAACTAAGACTTCAGAGTTGATTATTAGACCCTTTGTGCTTCCTAAATCCACCAAAATATCAGCCAAGTACTTTGGAACATGTATCCCAAAAGTTTAAGTCAAGGTAGACTAGTTGCGAAATGACTAGCTCTCAAAACTTGCTATTTTTGGACATACACTTGCTAGAAACAATGAACAGTGCTCTCAACCTGGTAGGAATTAGATAAATTCCTTTTGGGCATAGCAAATAGACTTAACAAGCTTCCCAATCCAAGTTAAAACACTTCAAATGATGGACTGAGCAATGAGAACAAGTTTCATCAATTTTTGGAACATGCCCACCATTCTCGGGGCTCTGCAGAGATAGACCAGTGAGCAATAAAATGCAGATATCTCCAAATCTGTATATTCAATGACTATGAAAATTGATATGCAAAAAAGAGCTATGCAAGGCACGTTAAACCACTGAAAAACGTCTCGTATAACTCGAGATATGACCTTCTAAAGTTACTGCTCTGAGTGAGTATAGCAGAGAACAAAACAGAGAAGTAGATGATGATAAATGTATAGATTCACATATAATTACAACCACATTGGCAATGAATATTTGCACAATGGGAGTAGAATGATAGAGCTATGGAGTAAGCTCTTCAATCTCTACAAAATGACATGAAGTGGTCACGTACAAGGCTTGCTAATCACCTCTTCCTTCTTGCCCTTTTTATAGCTATTCTTGGAGGGAGTTTTGAATTCGAATTCGAATGGCTCCACCTACAAGTGATCCCCAAAGTTAGGAGATATTCCCTCAACTCAAAAATGCGTGGTGTTAGGTAGGTAGAGCCACGACTTTGCTTTTACATCATGGATGAGGTAAGCCATCCTTTTCCTTTTTTCTTTTTTCAATTACAAGAGATAAAATGTACTCTTTTACAAGAGGTGTTCACATGACTACACATGTGACTTACAAATGATCATAGTATCAAGCATATCAAGCATGTAGGCTTGGGTAAAATACACCAACAGCTCCCCCTCAAGCCTAACATGCTTGGCCTCCAAATAAGTCTTCAATTGTCCTTGATTTCCTGCAAGCCAATCATCAACTTGAATCTACTTAACTTTGTACCATCAAGAGCTTTAGTCAACATGTCTGCACATTGCATATCTGTAGAGACATAGGATAGTTGAATATCCTTGCTCATTAGCTCCTCCCTTACATAATGGTAGTGGACTTCAATATGCTTGGTTCTAGCATGGTATACCGGATTAGCTGCTAGATGTAGTGAGCTTGTGTTGTCATAAAAAATGTGAGGTGTTGAAGAATGAAGTCCAAGATCTGTGTACAAAGACTTTAACCACGACTTCTTGAGTTGCATTAACCAAACCTTTATATTCAGCTTCAGTAGAAGATAATGCCATGGTTGGTTGCTTCTTCGATGACCAAGAAATGATTTTTGAACCTGCAAATGATATATACCCAGATGTGCTTCTTCTATCATCTCTAGATCCGGCCCAATCTGCATCTGAGTAGACCTTTAGCTCAAAATCTGAAGTAAAACAAACCTTCATTCATGGTCCCGTTTAGGTACTTGAGGACTCTCTTGGCCGCTTCCATATGTGGTCTTCTCGGCTTATGCATAAATTGACTCAATATGCTAACACTATAGCATATATCCACCCTTGTGAGAGTTGCATAATTCAAACTTCCAACCAAGCTTTGGTAGCTTGTGATGTCTTCAATTGGCTCTCCTTCATAAGCACTAAGCTTATGGTTTTGCTCCATAGGTGTACCTGCACACTTGGTATTTTCCATGTTAAATTTGACGAGCATGTCATGCACATACTTCCTTTGTGTGATGTCTATACCTGAATCTGTGTAGATTAACTCCAATCCAAGAAAATAAGTGAGTGGTCCGAGGTCACTTATTTTGAACTCCTCCTTCATTTGACTCTTTACCTGTTTGATTCCTTCAAGTTCATTTCCTATGATAATAATATCATCAACATACACATAAATAGATCACTTCAGATCCATTCCTCTTTATGAACAAAGAGGTATCCGCCTTGCTAGCTTTGAATCCTTGGTCTTGCAAATAAGTCACCAATATGAAATTCCAAGCTCTTGGAGCTTGCTTCAATCCATACAAAGCTTTCTTTAGTTTGCAAACATAGTTAGGATGATGTGCATTCTCATATCCAGGAGGTTGTGCCATATACACTTCCTCAGAAATCCATCCATTCAAAAAAGCATTCTTTACATCAAGTTGATAGAGATTCCAATTTCTAGATGCAACAAGACTTATAAGAACCCTAATTGTAGGCATTTTTGCAACAGGAGAGAAAGTCTCCTCATAATCAATACCATGGGTTTGAGCAAACCCTTTAGCAACTAACCTTGCTTTGTGTCTATTTATACTTCCATCTGGATTCCTCTTGATTTTGTATATCCATCGAGATCCAACTACCTTCATAGATGGCTTGTTAGGTACAAGCTCCCAAGTGTCGTTTTCCTTTAGGGCTTCCATTTCTTCATCCATTGCATCTCTCCAATCTTTCTTGCTTTGTGCTTCTTCGAATGTGGTAGGTTCTTCATTGCTTGAATCCTTTGCAATGTAGATTGATTGCTTGGTGACCAAAGAAGTATCATAACCAAACCTCTCAGGTTTCTTCTTCTCCCTAGAAGACCTTCTAAGTGGTTGATGTGAGCTCTCGGGTCCATATGTAGCATCCTACATCTTTTCTTTACCTTTGTTCTTCCATAGCTTTAGTCTTTCCAAGTCTTCTAGGTCAATCTCCGAATCACTTTCTTCAATCTGCTTTGGCTCCTTTGGTTGAAGTGATGGAAAATCTTCATCCAAGTCATATGGCAGCTTCACTTTCCTGTCATCATCAAACCATGATTTGTCTTCATAAAAAATTACATCTCTACTCACAGAAAATCCTTTATTAGTTGGATTGTACAATCTATATCCTTTTTTATTTTGATCATAACCAATGAATACACACTTCTCTGCCTTGGGATCCAATTTCCCTCTTACTTGAGAAGGAATGTGAGCATAGGCTAAGCATCCAAAGATTTTACAATGCTCTAGACTAGGTCTTCTTCCATTCCACACTTCATATTGAGTGGTTCCATCTAGTGACTTAGATGCAGCATGGACCTTGCAGCTTTGACAATAGCTCTGTTCCTCATCTCTACTACACCATTGAGTTCGGGTGTATACCTTGTAGTGACTTTTCTTTTAATGCCTCTTTCATGCAAGAAGGCATCAAATTCAGAAGAGAAGTATTCTCCTCCACCATCTGATCTGAGTCTTTTCAAAGTCCTACCTGTTTGGTTTTCAACAAGAGCAATATACTTCTTAAAGCAATTAAACACTTCATCCTTGTGCTTCATGAAAAACAGAATGGTCCACCTGCTACAATCATCTATGAAAGACACATAATATCTTGAGCCTGATATAGATGGCTCCTTACTTGGACCCCACACATCCGTGTGCACTAGATCCAAAGGATTTTGATACATATATCCTTTCTTATTGAAAGCTTGTCTATGAGCCTTGCCAAGTTGACAATCTTCACACTTATAAATCATGTGTTGCCTTGTGATATTAGGAAAACCAAGTACACTTTGGTCCCTGCAAATTTGTTTGAGTGTCCTCTCACCAATGTGAGCAAGCCTTTTGTGCCATATCCAACTCTGTTAGAGTTTGAGATCCATAGCTAAACAAAGCTATGTTCTTTGTATCTTCCACTTCAAAAGTGAAAAGCCTTCCTGTCTTTTCTCCTTTGGAAATCCTTCGAAAGCCTTGCCTTGGGTCTTCAAGATATGCTCCAAATCGGTTGAATCTAACCTGCAATCCTTTTTCAACAATCTGTCCAACACTTATTAAATTTTTGGTAATTGTAGGGACATACAAGACTTTGCTTAAGAGGTTCATATTCCCATCTGATGTCTTCACATTACCTATCTTCTCCACTGAGTGCTTTGTGTCATCTCCTGTCTGCACTTCATGCTTGTTATGAGGATCTTCCAAATCAAAAAGTAAAGCCACATTTCCTGCTACATGGTTTGAGCATCCCGAATCAATGTAAAATATGTCATCATCATCCTTACCCTTCTTCACTGATAGATTCATAATCAACAATGAATCTTCTTGACTTTGGTCCTCTGCATAGTTATTATAATCTCTTCTTCCTCTATGGCCACTTTGATAGTTGTTGTTGTTGTAATTGTTGTTGTAGTAGTTGTTGTTGTAGCCTCCATTATACCTTCCTCTATTTGATCCATAGCCACCTCTATTGAATCCTCTTCCTCTTGAGTTCCTTGGGTTCCTGAAACATTCTTCAGTAGTATGATTAGATAAGCCACATATATTGCAAGGTTGAGATGATTGGAATCTCCCCCTGCCTTGCTTTCCACCTCTGCCTCTTCCTCTAGCTCTTCCTCTAGGTCCTGCAAAGTTTGCTTGGAAAGAGCTACCTTCATCTTCATTCTTCCTATTCTTTGACTTGTCCTTGACCTTAGCTTTATCAGAATATAAGGTAGAAGTTTGATTACCTCTTGAGGACTCACCACCTTTGCTAATCTTTGCTTCATGAGTGAAGAGTTGGCCCATGAGTGTGTTGAGGTCGGGTACATGCATATCCATGTATAAATCCATGGCTGTTGTGAATGACTCCCACTTGTCGTCTGCTTTGATTCCATTTATGATTTGTCTAATGATTTGCTCCTCTTGAATTACCTCTCCAATGCTTCCAAGTTGGTCGGAAATCTCCTTCATCTTTGTGACATAATCAGTCACACTTTGCTTCGGGCTTTTCTTCATTGTTGTGAACTCCATCCACAATTGGTTCTTCCTTGCTCGAGTGTTGGAAGAGAAGAAAGAAGCAAGTGCATTCCAGGTCTCTCTTGATGTCTTGCATCCCTTGACATGAGGTAAAAGAAAATCAGACATTGAGTTTAAAATATAGGACCTTGCAAGTGCATCCTTCGAACACCAATTTGAAAGTCCTTCCACTTCTTCATGTGATGGTTGCCCTTTGTTCCTCATGGTTGGCATTGCTTCATCTCCGGATATGAATCCATATAGATTCCTCCCTTGAAGGTAAGCCACCATCCTTAGAGACCATGCCGGGTAGTTGTTTCGATCCAATTTGTCAATAGTTGATGGAAATCCATCTCCCATGTTGCTTGACTATGCTCTAATACCACTGTGAAGAGAGATGGTGGATGCAATCCAAAGATGAGTAGGTGCCCCTACAACTAGCTTCACACCAGCCAACTGAGACTTCAGAGTTGATTAGTAGACCCTTTGTGCTTCCTAAATCCACCAAAATATCAGCCAAGTACTTTGGAACATGTATCCCAAAAGTTTAAGTCAAGACAGACTAGTTGCAAAATGACTAGCTCCCAAAACTTGCTATTTTTGGACATACACCTGCTAGAAAAAATGAACAGTGCTCTCAACCTGGTAGGAATTAAATAAATTCCTTTTGGGCATAGCAAATAGACTTAGCAAGCTTCCCAATCCAAGCTAAAACACTTCAAATGATGGACTGAGCACTGAGAACAAGTTTCATCAATTTCTAGAACATGCCCACCATTCTCGGGGCTCTGCAGAGATAGACCAGTGAGCAGTAAACGGCCGATATCTCCAAATTTGTATATCCAATGACTATGAAAATTGATATCAGAAACGAGACAGTAAGAGCTATCCAACGCACGTTAAAACACTAAAAAAGATTGCATATAACTCGAGATATGACCTTCTGAAGTTACTGCTCTGAGTGAGTATAGCAGATAACAAAAGAGAGAAGTAGATGATGATAAATGTATACATTCACATATAATTACAACCACATTGGCAATGAATATTTGCAGAATGGGAGTAGAATGATAGAGCTATAGAGTAGGCTCTTCAATCTCTACAAAATGACATGAAGTGGTCACATACAAGGCTTGCTAATCACCTCTTCGTTCTTGCTCTTTTTATAGCTATTCTTGGAGGGAGTTTTGAATTCCAATTCGAATGGCTCCACCTAAAAGTGATCCCCAAAGTTAGGAGATATTCCCTCAACTCAAAAATGCGTGGTGTTAGGTAGTTAGAGCCACGACTTTGCTTTTACATCATGGATGAGGTAAGCCATCCTTTTCCTTTTTTCTTTTCTCAATTACAAGAGATAAAATGTACTCTTTTACAAGAGGTGTTCACATGACTACACATGTGACTTACAAATGATCATAGTATCAAGCATATCAAGCATGTAGGCTTGGGTAAAATATACCAACAATACTACCAAAGCCATTATAGATACAGGTGCGGGAGCAGCCATTGCGACCACTTCACTGTGGAAACATTGGGCAAAACCAGCCTTTAAACCTACTAGGATGAACCTGTAGATGGCAGATGGACACATCAAAAGGACCTTAGGACTATTGGAAGGAATTACTCTATCCACTTGCGGAGTAGAATTTGATGACACCTTTGCAATATGTGATTTTGGAGAGAATCAAGCATGCGAGATGCTCTTAGGTAGACCTTTTATGTGACAGTTGCAAGTCGTACAAGATTGGGGAACCAACTCTTTATACTTACAACACCTAGGAGTAACCACAAAAGTGAACCTCACTGACTATTCACGTAGGGATGTACCACCTTTGCAATGGAATATGGTACATATGAACGAAGAGGAGAAGGAATCGGTACATTCCTTAACATCATACCCATCATGGTTGCATGAGGATACACACGTGTGGATGTGTAAAATCGCAGCCAAGGAAGAGGAGCGTGCTACAACAAGGATGTCAGGAGTACGATACACTTCTAAACCCATTGAGGGGCCAGCATATGTCTCGATAGTATTTCTAGACAAGGAATTCGAACCCCATGGCTAGGCAGAAATCTTAGCGACTATGGATATTGAAATTAATGAAGAACAATGGAGCCCCCATTGTGATGAAAATGGTTATGATATATCCATCTTCATTGTAGGTCTACTAAGAGAAGAAACAGAAGTAGATAATATTAAAGAAGAAATCTCGGAACATAGTAAGCTAGTGAACGATGCAAAATGGGAAGTAGATTCAGATGCACCTACATGTTCATCGGAAGAGGAATTTCTAGGCTGGGTAGAAGCCATGTCCCCAGGTCTCACCACGCCTAGGAAGGAAAAGGAAGATTCAAGTTCTAGTGGACGAGATTCATAGGTGAGAAAGGAGAAGAGAGTGAAAATTGAGGAAGAAGAACCATTGATGGAAGTACCAGAAAACTTTAGGAAATATGTGGTGGAAGACCGAAAAATCATGATCAAAATGCCCAAAAAAGACAAAAGCTCGGGAGAAGCCTACGACAATAACGAAACCATGAAGAAAGTCGTAGTGGCAATCGAGCAAGGACAAGAACGATACACGTACATAGGACATGATTTAACTGACGAGAAGGAAGAAAGTTTGATTGCTCTATTGAAGAGGTATAGGGATGTGTTTGCTGGAGTTACAAAGATTTGAAAGGGGTAGATCCTGACATATGTGCCCATAGGATACCCATGACCACCGAGGCAAGACCCACTAAGCAAAAGCCCTATACATATAATGAAAATTATGCATTAAAAATCAAGGAAGAAATAGACAAACTCATAGAAGCCGGATTCATCTACGAAATAGAACACACCAAATGGGGCTCACCCATCGTAGTCGTGCATATGAAGAACGGTAAGCTTATAGTGGGCAGTAACTTCAAGAAGGGCAATGCTGTCACAATTAGGGATAGTTACCCTCTACCCATTACAAAACACCTGTTGGAAAGAGTCGCAGGCAAGGAAGTGTACAGTTTCCTTGACATATTCTCAGGATATAATCAAGTTGCTATTGCCCCCAAGGACCAACAAAAGATGGCATTTGCCACTGAGTGGGGTATCTTTGCGTTTCATGTAACGCCTTTTGGGCTGACGAATGCACCTGCAACTTTTCGAAGGTTTATGTGCCATGTGTTCAAAGAGTTTTTAAGAAAGAACCTATAAGTGTATATGGATGACCTATGTGCTCACTCAGTGCTTAGGCCACAACATATCCTTGAGCTCGAATGCATCTTCGAAAAGTGTAGGGAATATCAAGTCTGTTTGAACCCAGAGAAGTGTGTTTTTATGGTCAGACAAGGCAAGATACTCGGTCATATAGTTTCAAAAAATGGAATCTCCATGGATGAAGATAAGGTACGAGTAATTAATGAATTACCCAAGCCAAAGAACATCAAGGAAGTACAAGCATTTATGGGCCATTGCAGTTATTACTAATGATTCATACATATGTATGCAATCATTGCTAAACCACTCTACAACCTACTAACCAACTTTGAGTGGACAGAAGAATGCTAGATTTCCTTTAGTGAGCTTAAACGATGATTGTGTTTGCACCTATTCTAGTGGTGCCTGATTGGAACAAACCTTTTCATGTACACGTAGATGCTTCTAATCCTCTGCCTCTGAAACCTCATGGAGTGTGGCAGATCGGCTCAAGTGAATGCAGAGAGGGGGAATCCTTGGTTGTGGTTGAACTGGAGATCATTGAGGAGAGGTTTCCGGTGTGGGCTGAGGTGATGGTGATGCACGCACTTGTAAGCATGGGATGGTACCATGCATGTGCTTGACTCGGCAGGTTTTGGGGAGTCTCGTGGTCTTCTTGGAGCCTTTATATTGTTGTAATTGCTCAGTTGGGAGGGCTCTCTCTATAGCAATATCATAGGCCAGACACATGTATATGATGCATGTAAGAGCACAGCATCCATGAACAACTTTCTTCTTCTCCCACCGATGTTTGGCCAATAAAAGTTGATCCTATATATAAGTGGCGATATCGATTGTCTGAGGCCCTATGGTGGCAAGATAAAAACCAAACCAAAGATGCTTGTGCAAGATCGTAAATCGTTCTTGTGCAGGGAAAGCAAAGTGTTGTAGACAGATTCTGAGCGTAGTGGTTAACTGAGGGGTGATGGTGGAGATGATGGGCCATTTATCGATGTCCCTTTGTTTCATCGGTTTTGGGATGAGACGCTCCTTCTCTGTGGGCATATCGGTATCGTGAATCTTAAGCGTAGTTTTGATTAGGTCCAGAGATAATGTAAACTTCTTGAAGGGTGGGTCATTCACCAAGGATGGTGGTACAAAGACAGGGTCCAATTCTTTGTGCTCTTGCTCTCTGATAGAAGCCACTAAGTAATAACACCGATAAAAATCCAGTTTTGGAAGGGATGCACTAAAGTAATTCACAAATCCTGCCCTCTGCCATATTGGTTGGAGATCTTCGCTATTTTGGAGGTTCTCAAATTCTTGTGAAAAGAATTGGTAGCATCTCTGTTGGTGCATTTTGCCCAAGCCTACATGCTTGATATGCTTGATATTATCCTCATTTGTAAGTCACATGAGTAGTCATGTGAACACCTCTTGTAAAAGAGTACATTTTATCTCTTGTAAATGGAAAAAGAAAAAAGGAAAAGGATGGCTTACCTCATCCATGATGTAAAAGCAAATTCGTGGCTCCAACTACCAAAATCACGAATTTTTGAGCTGAGGGAATCTCTCCTAACTTTGGGGATCACTTTTAGGTGGAGCCATTCGAATTCGAATTCAAAACTCCCTCCAAGAATTGCTATAAAAGGAGCAAGAAGGAAGAGGCGATTAGAAAGCCTTGTACGTGACCACTTGATGTCATTTTGTAGATATTGAAGAGCTTACTCCATAGCTCTATCATTCTACTCCCATTGTGCAAAGATTCATTGCCAATGTGGTTGTAATCATATGTGAATCTATACATTTATTATCATCTACCTCTCTGTTTTGTTCTCTGCTATACTCACTCAGAGCAGTAACTTCAGAAGGTCATATCTCGAGTTTTACTGAACATTTTTCAGTGTTTTAAAGTGCGTTGGATAGCTCTCACTGTCTAGTTTCTACCTATAAATTTTCAAGGTCATTGGATTTATACTTTTGGAGATATCTGCATTTTACTGCTTACTGGTCTATCTCTGCAGAGCCCCGAGAATTGTGGGAATGTTCCAGAACTTGATGAAACTTGTTCTCAGTGCTCAGTCCATCATTTGAAGTGTTTTAACTTGGAATAGGAAGCTTGCTAAGTCTATTTGCTATGCCCAAAAGGAATTTTTCTAATTCCTTCCAGGTTGAGAGCACTGTTCATTTTTTTCAGCAGGTGTATGTCCAAAAATAGCAAGTTTTGGGAGCTAGTCATTTCGCAACTTGTCGGTCTTGACTTAAACTTTTGGGATACATGTTCCAAAGTACTTGGCTGATATTTTGGTGGATTTAGGAAGCTCAAAGGGTCTACTAATCAACTCTGAAGTCTCAGTTGGCTGGTGTGAAGCTGGTTGTAGCGGCACCTACTCATCTTTGGATTGCATCCACCATCTCTCTTCACAGTGGTATCAGAGCATAGTCAAGCAACATGGGAGATGGATTTCCATCAACAATTGACAAATTGGATCGAAACAACTACCCGGCATGGTCTCTAAGGATGGAGGCTTACCTTCAAGGAAGGAATCTATATGGATTCATATCCGGAGATGAAGCAATGCCAACCATGAGGAACAAAGGGCAACCATCACATGAAGAAGTGGAAGGACTTTCGAATTGGTGTTCGAAGGATGCACTTGCAAGGTCCTATATTCTAAACTCAATCTCTGATTTTCTTTTACCTCATGTCAAGGGATGCAAGACATCAAGAGAAACCTTGAATGCACTTGCTTCTTTCTTCTCTTCCAACACTCGAGCAAGGAAGAACCAATTGTGGATGGAGTTCACAACAATGAAGAAAAGCCCGAAGCAAAATGTGACTGATTATGTCACAAAGATGAAGGAGATTTCCGACCAACTTGGAAGCATTGGAGAGGTAATTGAAGAGGAGCAAATCATAAGACAAATCATGAATGGAATCAAAGCAGACGACAAGTGGGAGTCATTCACAACAGCCATGGATTTATACATGGATATGCATGTACCCGACCTCAACACACTCATGGGCCAACTCTTCACTCATGAAGCAAAGATTAGCAAAGGTGGTGAGTCCTCAAGAGGTAATCAAACTTCTGCCTTATATTCTGATAAAGCTAAGGTCAAGGACAAGTCAAAGAATAGGAAGAATGAAGATGAAGGAAGCTCTTTCCAAGCAAACTTTGCAGGTAGAGGAAGAGCTAGAGGAAGAGGCAGAGGTGGAAAGCAAGGCAGGGGGAGATTCCAATCATCTCAACCTTGCAACATATGTGGCTTATCTAACCATACTACTGAAGAATGTTTCAGGAATCCAAGGAACTCAAGAGGAAGAGGATTCAATAGAGGTGGCTATGGATCAAATAGAGGTAGGTACAATGGAGGCTACAACAACAACAACTACTACAACAACAATTACAACAACAACAACAACTATCAAAGTGGCCATAGAGGAAGAAGAGATTACAATAACTATGCAGAGGACCAAAGTCAAGAAGATTCATTATTGATTATGAATCTATCAACAAAGAAGGGTAAGGATGATGATCACATATTTTACATTGATTCGGGATGCTCGAACCATGTAGCAGGAAATGTGGCTTTACTTTTTGATTTGGAAGATCCTCATAACAAGCATGAAGTGCAGACAGGAGATGACACAAAGCACTCAGTGGAGAAGATAGGTAATGTGAAGACATCAGATGGGAATATGAACCTCTTAAGCAAAGTCTTGTATGTCCCTACAATTACCAAAAATTTAATAAGTGTTGGACAGATTGTTGAAAAAGGATTGCAGGTTAGATTCAATCGATTTGGAGCATATGTTGAAGACCCAAGGCAAGGCTTTCGAAGGATTGCCAAAGGAGAAAAGATAGGAAGGCTTTTCACTTTTGAAGTGGAAGATACAAAGAACATAGCTTTGTTTAGCTATGGATCTCAAACTCTAACAGAGTTGGAGATATGGCACAAAAGGCTTGCTCACATTGGTGAGAGGACACTCAAACAGATTTGCAGGGACCAAAGTGTACTTGGTTTGCCTAATATCACAAGGCAACACATGATTTATAAGTGTGAAGCTTGTCAACTCGGCAAGGCTCATAGACAACCTTTCAATAAGAAAGGATATATGTATCAAAATCCTTTGGATCTAGTGCACACGGATGTGTGGGGTCCAAGTAAGGAGCCATCTATATCAGGCTCAAGATATTATGTGTCTTTCATAGATGATTGTAGCAGGTGGACCATTCTGTTTTTCATGAAGCACAAGGATGAAGTGTTTAATTGCTTTAAGAAGTATATTGCTCTTGTTGAAAATCAAACAGGTAGGACTTTGAAAAGACTCAGATCAGATGGTGGAGGAGAATACTTCTCTTCTGAATTTGATGCCTTCTTGCATGAAAGAGGCATTAAAAGGGAAGTCACTACAAGGTATACACCTGAACTCAATGGTGTAGCAGAGAGGAGGAATAGAGCTATCGTCGAAGCTGCAAGGTCCATGCTCAACGAAAAGGGATTGCCGAACTACCTATGGGCAGAGGCTGTGTCGACAGCCACATATCTCATAAATAGACTTCCATCTAAGTCACTAGATGGAACCACTCCATATGAAGTGTGGAATGGAAGAAGACCTAGTCTAGAGCATTGTAAAATCTTTGGATGCTTAGCCTATGCTCACATTCCTTCTCAAGTAAGAGGGAAATTGGATCCCAAGGCAGAGAAGTGTGTATTCATTGGTTATGATCAAAACCAAAAAGGATATAGATTGTACAATCCAACCAATAAAGGATTTTCTGTGAGTAGAGATGTAATTTTTGATGAAAACAAATCATGGTTTGATGATGACAGGAAAGTGAAGCTGCCATATGACTTGGATGAAGATTTTCCATCACTTCAACCAAAGGAGCCAAAGCAGATTGAAGAAAGTGATTCGGAGATTGACCTAGAAGACTTGGAAAGACTAAAGCTATGGAAGAACAAAGGTAAAGCAAAGATGCAGGATGCTACATATGGACCCGAGAGCTCACATCAACCACTTAGAAGGTCTTCGAGGGAGAAGAAGAAACCAGAGAGGTTTGGTTATGATACTTCTTTGGTCACCAAGCACTCAATCTACATTGCAAAGGATTCAACCAATGAAGAACCTACCACATTCGAAGAAGCACAAAGCAAGAAAGCTTGGAGAGATGCAATGGATGAAGAAATGGAAGCCTTGAAGGAGAATGACACTTGGGAGCTTGTACCTAACAAGCCATCTATGAAGATAATCGGATCTCGATGGACATACAAAATCAAGAGGAATCCAGATGGAAGTATAAATAGACACAAAGCAAGGTTAGTTGCTAAAGGGTTTGCTCAAACCCATGGTATTGATTATGAGGAGACTTTCTCTCCTGTTGCAAAAATACCTACAATTAGGGTTCTCATAAGTCTTGCTGCATCTAGAAATTGGAATCTTTATCAACTTGATGTAAAGAATGCCTTCTTGAATGGATGGATTTCTGAGGAAGTGTACATGGCACAACCTCCTGGATATGAGGATGCACATCATCCTAACTATGTATGCAAACTAAAGAAAGCTTTGTATGGATTGAAGCAAGCTCCAAGAGCTTGGAATTTCAGATTGGTTACTTATTTGCAGGACCAAGGATTCAAAGCTAGCAAGGCGGATACCTCTTTGTTCATAAAGAGGAATGGATCTGAAGTGATCTATTTATGTGTGTATGTTGATGATATTATTATCACAGGCAATGATCTTGAAGGAATCAAACAGGTAAAGAGTCAAATGAAGGAGGAGTTCAAAATAAGTGACCTCGGACCACTCACTTATTTTCTTGGATTGGAGTTGATCTACACAGATTCAGGTATATACATCACACAAAGGAAGTATGTCCATGACATGCTCGTCAAGTTCAAGATGGAAAATACAAAGTGTGCAGGTACACCTATGGAGCAAAATCATAAGCTTAGTGCTTATGAAGGAGAGCCAATCGAAGACATCACAAGCTATCAAAGCTTGGTTGGAAGTTTGAACTATGCAACACTCACAAGGGTGGATATATGCTATAGTGTTAGCATATTGAGTCAGTTTATGCATAAGCCGAGAAGACCACATATGGAAGCGGCCAAGCGAGTCCTCAAGTACCTAAAGGGGACCATGAATGAAGGTTTGTTTTATTCATATACTTCAGATATTGAGCTAAAGGTCTACTCAGATGCAGATTGGGCCGGATCTAAAGATGATAGAAGAAGCACATCAGGGTATATATCATTTGCAGGTTCAAAAATCATTTCTTGGTCATCGAAGAAGCAACCAACCGTGGCATTATCTTCTACTGAAGCAGAATATAGAGGTTTGGCTAATGCAACTCAAGAAATCATGTGGTTAAAATCTTTGTACACAGATCTTGGACTTCATTCTTCAACACCTCACATTTTTGGTGACAACACAAGCTCACTACATCTAGCAGCTAATCCGGTATACCATGCTAGAACCAAGCATATTGAAGTCCACTACCATTATGTAAGGGAGAAGCTATTGAGCAAGGATATTCAACTATCCTATGTCTCTACAGATATGCAATGTGCAGACATGTTGACGAAAGCTCTTGATGGTACGAAGTTAAGTAGATTCAAGTTGATGATTGGCTTGCAGGAAATCAAGGACAATTGAAGACTTATTTGGAGGCCAAGCATGTTAGGCTTGAGGGGGAGCTGTTGGTGCATTTTGCCCAAGCCTACATGCTTGATATGCTTGATATTATCCTCATTTGTAAGTCACATGAGTAGTCATGTGAACACCTCTTGTAAAAGAGTACATTTTATCTCTTGTAAATGGAAAAAGAAAAAAGGAAAAGGATGGCTTACCTCATCCATGATGTAAAAGCAAATTCGTGGCTCCAACTACCAAAATCACGAATTTTTGAGCTGAGGGAATCTCTCCTAACTTTGGGGATCACTTTTAGGTGGAGCCATTCGAATTTGAATTCAAAACTCCCTCCAAGAATTGCTATAAAAGGAGCAAGAAGGAAGAGGCGATTAGAAAGCCTTGTACGTGACCACTTGATGTCATTTTGTAGATATTGAAGAGCTTACTCCATAGCTCTATCATTCTACTCCCATTGTGCAAAGATTCATTGCCAATGTGGTTGTAATCATATGTGAATCTATACATTTATTATCATCTACCTCTCTGTTTTGTTCTCTGCTATACTCACTCAGAGTAGTAACTTCAGAAGGTCATATCTCGAGTTTTACTGAACATTTTTCAGTGTTTTAAAGTGCGTTGGATAGCGCTCACTGTCTAGTTTCTACCTATAAATTTTCAAGGTCATTGGAGTTATACTTTTGGAGATATCTGCATTTTACTGCTTACTGGTCTATCTCTGCAGAGCCCCGAGAATTGTGGGAATGTTCCAGAACTTGATGAAACTTGTTCTCAGTGCTCAGTCCATCATTTGAAGTGTTTTAACTTGGAATAGGAAGCTTGCTAAGTCTATTTGCTATGCCCAAAAGGAATTTTTCTAATTCCTTCCAGGTTGAGAGCACTGTTCATTTTTTCCAGCAGGTGTATGTCCAAAAATAGCAAGTTTTGGGAGCTAGTCATTTCGCAACTTGTCGGTCTTGACTTAAACTTTTGGGATACATGTTCCAAAGTACTTGGCTGATATTTTGGTGGACTTAGGAAGCTCAAAGGGTCTACTAATCAACTCTGAAGTCTCAGTTGGCTGGTGTGAAGCTGGTTGTAGCGGCACCTACTCATCTTTGGATTGCATCCACCATCTCTCTTCACAGTGGTATCAGAGCATAGTCAAGCAACATGGGAGATGGATTTCCATCAACAATTGACAAATTGGATCGAAACAACTACCCGGCATGGTCTCTAAGGATGGAGGCTTACCTTCAAGGAAGGAATCTATATGGATTCATATCCGGAGATGAAGCAATGCCAACCATGAGGAACAAAGGGCAACCATCACATGAAGAAGTGGAAGGACTTTCGAATTGGTGTTCGAAGGATGCACTTGCAAGGTCCTATATTCTAAACTCAATCTCTGATTTTCTTTTACCTCATGTCAAGGGATGCAAGACATCAAGAGAAACCTTGAATGCACTTGCTTCTTTCTTCTCTTCCAACACTCGAGCAAGGAAGAACCAATTGTGGATGGAGTTCACAACAATGAAGAAAAGCCCGAAGCAAAATGTGACTGATTATGTCACAAAGATGAAGGAGATTTCCGACCAACTTGGAAGCATTGGAGAGGTAATTGAAGAGGAGCAAATCATAAGACAAATCATGAATGGAATCAAAGCAGACGACAAGTGGGAGTCATTCACAACAGCCATGGATTTATACATGGATATGCATGTACCCGACCTCAACACACTCATGGGCCAACTCTTCACTCATGAAGCAAAGATTAGCAAAGGTGGTGAGTCCTCAAGAGGTAATCAAACTTCTGCCTTATATTCTGATAAAGCTAAGGTCAAGGACAAGTCAAAGAATAGGAAGAATGAAGATGAAGGAAGCTCTTTCCAAGCAAACTTTGCAGGTAGAGGAAGAGCTAGAGGAAGAGGCAGAGGTGGAAAGCAAGGCAGGGGGAGATTCCAATCATCTCAACCTTGCAACATATGTGGCTTATCTAACCATACTACTGAAGAATGTTTCAGGAATCCAAGGAACTCAAGAGGAAGAGGATTCAATAGAGGTGGCTATGGATCAAATAGAGGTAGGTACAATGGAGGCTACAACAACAACAACTACTACAACAACAATTACAACAACAACAACAACTATCAAAGTGGCCATAGAGGAAGAAGAGATTACAATAACTATGCAGAGGACCAAAGTCAAGAAGATTCATTATTGATTATGAATCTATCAACAAAGAAGGGTAAGGATGATGATCACATATTTTACATTGATTCGGGATGCTCGAACCATGTAGCAGGAAATGTGGCTTTACTTTTTGATTTGGAAGATCCTCATAACAAGCATGAAGTGCAGACAGGAGATGACACAAAGCACTCAGTGGAGAAGATAGGTAATGTGAAGACATCAGATGGGAATATGAACCTCTTAAGCAAAGTCTTGTATGTCCCTACAATTACCAAAAATTTAATAAGTGTTGGACAGATTGTTGAAAAAGGATTGCAGGTTAGATTCAATCGATTTGGAGCATATGTTGAAGACCCAAGGCAAGGCTTTCGAAGGATTGCCAAAGGAGAAAAGATAGGAAGGCTTTTCACTTTTGAAGTGGAAGATACAAAGAACATAGCTTTGTTTAGCTATGGATCTCAAACTCTAACAGAGTTGGAGATATGGCACAAAAGGCTTGCTCACATTGGTGAGAGGACACTCAAACAGATTTGCAGGGACCAAAGTGTACTTGGTTTGCCTAATATCACAAGGCAACACATGATTTATAAGTGTGAAGCTTGTCAACTCGGCAAGGCTCATAGACAACCTTTCAATAAGAAAGGATATATGTATCAAAATCCTTTGGATCTAGTGCACACGGATGTGTGGGGTCCAAGTAAGGAGCCATCTATATCAGGCTCAAGATATTATGTGTCTTTCATAGATGATTGTAGCAGGTGGACCATTCTGTTTTTCATGAAGCACAAGGATGAAGTGTTTAATTGCTTTAAGAAGTATATTGCTCTTGTTGAAAATCAAACAGGTAGGACTTTGAAAAGACTCAGATCAGATGGTGGAGGAGAATACTTCTCTTCTGAATTTGATGCCTTCTTGCATGAAAGAGGCATTAAAAGGGAAGTCACTACAAGGTATACACCTGAACTCAATGGTGTAGCAGAGAGGAGGAATAGAGCTATCGTCGAAGCTGCAAGGTCCATGCTCAACGAAAAGGGATTGCCGAACTACCTATGGGCAGAGGCTGTGTCGACAGCCACATATCTCATAAATAGACTTCCATCTAAGTCACTAGATGGAACCACTCCATATGAAGTGTGGAATGGAAGAAGACCTAGTCTAGAGCATTGTAAAATCTTTGGATGCTTAGCCTATGCTCACATTCCTTCTCAAGTAAGAGGGAAATTGGATCCCAAGGCAGAGAAGTGTGTATTCATTGGTTATGATCAAAACCAAAAAGGATATAGATTGTACAATCCAACCAATAAAGGATTTTCTGTGAGTAGAGATGTAATTTTTGATGAAAACAAATCATGGTTTGATGATGACAGGAAAGTGAAGCTGCCATATGACTTGGATGAAGATTTTCCATCACTTCAACCAAAGGAGCCAAAGCAGATTGAAGAAAGTGATTCGGAGATTGACCTAGAAGACTTGGAAAGACTAAAGCTATGGAAGAACAAAGGTAAAGCAAAGATGCAGGATGCTACATATGGACCCGAGAGCTCACATCAACCACTTAGAAGGTCTTCGAGGGAGAAGAAGAAACCAGAGAGGTTTGGTTATGATACTTCTTTGGTCACCAAGCACTCAATCTACATTGCAAAGGATTCAACCAATGAAGAACCTACCACATTCGAAGAAGCACAAAGCAAGAAAGCTTGGAGAGATGCAATGGATGAAGAAATGGAAGCCTTGAAGGAGAATGACACTTGGGAGCTTGTACCTAACAAGCCATCTATGAAGATAATCGGATCTCGATGGATATACAAAATCAAGAGGAATCCAGATGGAAGTATAAATAGACACAAAGCAAGGTTAGTTGCTAAAGGGTTTGCTCAAACCCATGGTATTGATTATGAGGAGACTTTCTCTCCTGTTGCAAAAATACCTACAATTAGGGTTCTCATAAGAGTCTTGCTGCATCTAGAAATTGGAATCTTTATCAACTTGATGTAAAGAATGCCTTCTTGAATGGATGGATTTCTGAGGAAGTGTATATGGCACAACCTCCTGGATATGAGGATGCACATCATCCTAACTATGTATGCAAACTAAAGAAAGCTTTGTATGGATTGAAGCAAGCTCCAAGAGCTTGGAATTTCAGATTGGTTACTTATTTGCAGGACCAAGGATTCAAAGCTAGCAAGGCGGATACCTCTTTGTTCATAAAGAGGAATGGATCTGAAGTGATCTATTTATGTGTGTATGTTGATGATATTATTATCACAGGCAATGATCTTGAAGGAATCAAACAGGTAAAGAGTCAAATGAAGGAGGAGTTCAAAATAAGTGACCTCGGACCACTCACTTATTTTCTTGGATTGGAGTTGATCTACACAGATTCAGGTATATACATCACACAAAGGAAGTATGTCCATGACATGCTCGTCAAGTTCAAGATGGAAAATACAAAGTGTGCAGGTACACCTATGGAGCAAAATCATAAGCTTAGTGCTTATGAAGGAGAGCCAATTGAAGACATCACAAGCTATCAAAGCTTGGTTGGAAGTTTGAACTATGCAACACTCACAAGGGTGGATATATGCTATAGTGTTAGCATATTGAGTCAGTTTATGCATAAGCCGAGAAGACCACATATGGAAGCGGCCAAGCGAGTCCTCAAGTACCTAAAGGGGACCATGAATGAAGGTTTGTTTTATTCATATACTTCAGATATTGAGCTAAAGGTCTACTCAGATGCAGATTGGGCCGGATCTAAAGATGATAGAAGAAGCACATCAGGGTATATATCATTTGCAGGTTCAAAAATCATTTCTTGGTCATCGAAGAAGCAACCAACCGTGGCATTATCTTCTACTGAAGCAGAATATAGAGGTTTGGCTAATGCAACTCAAGAAATCATGTGGTTAAAATCTTTGTACACAGATCTTGGACTTCATTCTTCAACACCTCACATTTTTGGTGACAACACAAGCTCACTACATCTAGCAGCTAATCCGGTATACCATGCTAGAACCAAGCATATTGAAGTCCACTACCATTATGTAAGGGAGAAGCTATTGAGCAAGGATATTCAACTATCCTATGTCTCTACAGATATGCAATGTGCAGACATGTTGACGAAAGCTCTTGATGGTACGAAGTTAAGTAGATTCAAGTTGATGATTGGCTTGCAGGAAATCAAGGACAATTGAAGACTTATTTGGAGGCCAAGCATGTTAGGCTTGAGGGGGAGCTGTTGGTGCATTTTGCCCAAGCCTACATGCTTGATATGCTTGATATTATCCTCATTTGTAAGTCACATGAGTAGTCATGTGAACACCTCTTGTAAAAGAGTACATTTTATCTCTTGTAAATGGAAAAAGAAAAAAGGAAAAGGATGGCTTACCTCATCCATGATGTAAAAGCAAATTCGTGGCTCCAACTACCAAAATCACGAATTTTTGAGCTGAGGGAATCTCTCCTAACTTTGGGGATCACTTTTAGGTGGAGCCATTCGAATTCGAATTCAAAACTCCCTCCAAGAATTGCTATAAAAGGAGCAAGAAGGAAGAGGCGATTAGAAAGCCTTGTACGTGACCACTTGATGTCATTTTGTAGATATTGAAGAGCTTACTCCATAGCTCTATCATTCTACTCCCATTGTGCAAAGATTCATTGCCAATGTGGTTGTAATCATATGTGAATCTATACATTTATTATCATCTACCTCTCTGTTTTGTTCTCTGCTATACTCACTCAGAGTAGTAACTTCAGAAGGTCATATCTCGAGTTTTACTGAACATTTTTCAGTGTTTTAAAGTGCTTTGGATAGCTCTCACTGTCTAGTTTCTACCTATAAATTTTCAAGGTCATTGGATTTATACTTTTGGAGATATCTGCATTTTACTGCTTACTGGTCTATCTCTGCAGAGCCCCGAGAATTGTGGGAATGTTCCAGAACTTGATGAAACTTGTTCTCAGTGCTCAGTCCATCATTTGAAGTGTTTTAACTTGGAATAGGAAGCTTGCTAAGTCTATTTGCTATGCCCAAAAGGAATTTTTCTAATTCCTTCCAGGTTGAGAGCACTGTTCATTTTTTCCAGCAGGTGTATGTCCAAAAATAGCAAGTTTTGGGAGCTAGTCATTTCGCAACTTGTCGGTCTTGACTTAAACTTTTGGGATACATGTTCCAAAGTACTTGGCTGATATTTTGGTGGATTTAGGAAGCTCAAAGGGTCTACTAATCAACTCTGAAGTCTCAGTTGGCTGGTGTGAAGCTGGTTGTAGCGGCACCTACTCATCTTTGGATTGCATCCACCATCTCTCTTCACAATCTCCACATGTTTGCACTATACGTTAGATTAGCTTCATATATGAATTCTACATCTCCCTAGGGTCTTGCAAGCCCTTGGAACTAGTGTGCCTTGCTACTAACTCTTTCTATCTGTCCTTGAGGAGGGTCTTCAATGGGCATAGGTCCTGTAAAACCCTAGAACTCCACTGGGATAGCCTTAGGCAAGCTTTCAAATGGAAGAGTCGAGAAATCCACGATAGGCCACCCGAGCGTTGTGTTGGTAGAACCTTCCGCTTGCATGATGGATAGCTGGTGTTGTGGACCTAAGCTGAAGTGAAGAGGAAAACACATTAGTCATGGAAAATAATTAAGATCCTAGGAAGATGGGACCTCCATTCCTTTCCACCACCAACATGCTTCCTATGCAGTGTGTGATTTTAACAATCTGATAAGTGAATTGTGAGAGGTGCATGCTTTGACTGTGAGTGGGAGTGTGAGGTGTGTGGCTTGACAATTGATTTCAAATGAGCACCACCTAGAGAGTTAGTGTATGTTACAAGGGCAATGGTGATATGAGGTTATCGAGCTGGGTCTGCATGTTGTGGTTAATAAGAGTGTTAGTTTCACTAAGTTGGTGGTGAAGGTGAATTGGGTCAAGAGTAGTCATGACTACTGAAGGCTTGGGGATCCTATTCTATAGCACACGGGGGGTTAGTAGAGATGAAGTGGAATTTACAAAAAAAGGTGTGTAGGGTGTCCTAGTAGTCTCAAAAAGGGTCTTCTTAGAACTGACTAAGATTCAAGCATGAACTAAGCACTTTTTAGGTACCTAGAGCTGGCAAGACTTGAAGTGAGCTGTCGCCAAGGAGTTGGGCACCCAAATTTTTTGAATGTGTTTCCTTGATCGAAGTTGAGAGGGCTGCCAAAGATTTGGAGCGTTTGACTCACTAGGTAGGGTTGCCTTGCGTATCCACCTCGATTGAGTGGGCTGTCTAATGAACCACTCTGATGTGCTGCACCGATGAGTACATGGATGATGTGACCATGCGGCTTGTCGAGGGTGAGATATGGTATCCACACGCCATTTTGGAAAAGAAGGGAGATCCACTGCATTCTTTCCTGGAAATAGTGACTATTTACATTCATTTGGAGGCTGAGCCTTGCACCGCCATACTTGTCGGATTTTGGTATGTCTGCCCAATTTCTGTGCCTAGATGGGTGGTAATTCTTGTGTGTATTCGGTAGGGTGTGCTGGCTCGCACAAGGTAGGGGGACTTCTGTCACATCCAACACCTCTCTCTGTCGACTTTGGAGGGGTAGTTCACCTATGCAAGATGGGTAGCTTGACCTCACCTATACAAGGGTTTTCTAATCCACCTAGTCCAATGAGATAGGCTTCAAGAGGCTTAATTTCATATTTCCTACAAAGAGAGAGTTGAATTGCATTTGTAACTACACCTAAATTATTTAAAGCCTTACACTGTGTGCGCATGGGTTCCTGGCCTAGAGTGATATTAATGAACGGTCTCCTATCAATGATACTGGGGACATCTCTTCCTCCAAGTTGGCACATAGCTAAGGGATATCATGGGGCGTCCAGTGATTGAGGTTCTCTACCTAGTCCTCTTCTTCGTAGTCTCATTTGCTTAATGCATTCCAATGCTTCTACTTGGGCTTCAACTCTGATCTGTTCCTCTTCTTCCTTTCGCTTCTTGGCAAGAGTTAGTCGTTTATGCATGTTTACAGTTAAAGGTTCCTGATATAGCTTAACTCAGCATCCGTTAATATAATTAGGCAATACTTCACCTTCAAGAGTGGCTAGCTGAACCGCACTGCTAGTTGATATCCTATTAATGATCATGGGTCCGTAAGTAACCTCGTTTTTCTAACTTGCAAGCATGTTGTTTCAAACTGTAAACTAGCACCAAATCTCCTACTCGTAATCCCTTTTCTTTAATGTGAGCATCACAATAGGCTTTCTGTCTCTTCTTAGCGGCATAAATTCTTGCTGCTGCTCACACTCTTGTCTCTCCCAAACATTCTAAGTCCAGTATTCTTGAGGAAAGCTCATGACCTTTCCATTCGTACTCCTCAGCAATCTTGAGTGTGGGTATCAAAAGTTCTAAAGGCAACACGACATTTTGACCAAACACCATTTGGAATGGTGTAGCATTAAGCATTGTGTTATAGGTTATGCGATAAGCCCACAAAGTGTGGTGTAATTGTTGATCCCAATCCGAACATTGATTGTTCACAAATTTGGTGAGAATGGTGCACAAAATCTTATTAGTACTCTTAGCCTGTCCGTTAGCTTGTGGATTATACGGTGTCAATTTCTTGAGTACAACCATAAAGTCTTGTAATAGATATTCAATAACCTCGTTTAAGAAGTGAGTACCCCTATCACTTACAAGCTCGATAGGAAGTCCATATCATGTCAAGACATTCTTGAAGAAGAACTTAGCAGTGGTGCGTGCATCATTTTTCCCGGTGGCCTTAGCTTCTACCCATTTGGTAAGATACTCAGTGACAACTATGATGTACTCAGCATGGGAATTCCTTGCAGGGGGATTAATAGGTCCCACGAAATCTATTCCCCACTTTGAGAATGCGCGCCCTCCCATCATGGGTCGTAGGGGCATCTCATCCCTGCGTATGGGATATTGAGTCCTTTCACATATATCACATCGTTTTACGTAGGTGTGGGCATCTATATGCAAAGTGGGCCACCATAATCCTGAAAATAGTATGGCCTTGATAACACGATCATGTCCAAACTAGCCTCCTGCTACACCCTGGCATGATGTAAAACAATAGTTACGCAATATAACACAGGAGAAATAACAGAGAAGATAACAGATATAGGAGAATCTCAACAATTTTCTACTAGCAGCAAGTACAAAGATGATGGCGTTGTCCACCCGTGCGCTCTCAAGGTAGAGCTTAAATGATGATCTAGACAACTCTAGATAGGGAGATACAAGGTAGAGGTATGCTGGCTCAACTCAGTGTCTTAGGTAGTGCAGAAGTCATGTATATATAGGATCATGGGTGGCCTGCCATGGACGGCTATACATGGGCGGTAGAGCGTGGGCGGCCACCGCCCGCGTAATTGCCATACACGGCTTAGACTAGTTGAACCGACCTAACAAATATAAATGATTTCTGACTCCGACAGGGAATATTCCATGGAATATTCCCTTTACCGTCGCGCCGGGGGCGCTGCCCCCGGACCCCCACCAGGGGGCCCGCTGGCCCCCTGGGACCCCCCAGCCAGGGGGCCCGCTGGCCCCCTTGGACCCCCCAGCCGGGGCTGCTCACCGCTGCCCCGGACCCCACAATTGGGGACCCTGATAACTCCCTTTCCTTATAATATCTTACATGGTCCAATATGACCTTCATCCAACATTCAAGTTGGGATTCCCATCAATTGGGTAATGCATGCTTGGCTTCTCCTCATAAAGGGGGCCTTACAAAATGTGCATACAATCATGAGGGGTAGACATTGATCATATACTAACACCCCCCCTCAATGTTTACCGATGATAAATCAAGTAGGTCTCGGTCCTATGCCCATCTGTTGAAGATGCTTGTTGAGTTGCTCTCTTCCAAGTGCTTTAGTGAATATGTCAGCACAATTTGCCTCTGTTGGGCAATATTCTAGCTCCACAATTTCATCTTCAATTAGCTCACGAATGTAATGGTACTGTACTTCTATGTGCTTGGTGCGAGCATGAAATACTGGGTTCTTTGCAATAGCCATACAACTTTGATTATCACACTTGAGTACAGTTGGCATATTTGATGGAAAGCCAAGATCTGCAAGAATTCTCCTTAACCAGACTGCCTCACAAGAAGCAAAACAAGCTGCTTTGTACTCTGCTTCAGTGGAGGAGAGTGCGAGAGTTGGTTGCTTCCTACTTACCCAAGAAAATATTCCTGAACCAAGTGAGAAACAATATCCAGAAACTGATTTTCTAGAATCACAATCTCCAGCCCAATCTGAATCACAATATCCTTGGAGTGTATCACCTATGGTATACAAAATACCAAAATCCAAGGTTCCTGCAATGTACCTTAGAATTCGCATTCCAGCATTCCAGTGACTCTCCTTAGGTTTGTTGGAAAACCTGCTTAACACTCCAACAACATAGCAAATGTCTGGTCTAGTGTTGCACAGAAAAATAAGACTTCCAACGAGCTTCCTATACTTCTTAGCATCTACATCAGGCATGTTATCATCCATAGATAGCTTATGATTTACCTCCATAGGTGTGCTAGTTGGTTTGCAGTCCATCATTCCAAATGCCTTGAGAATTTCTTTGGAATATTTTTGTTGTGAGATGAAAATGCCATCCTTCCTTTGCCATACTTCAATTCCCAGACAAAAATGGAGTAGACCTAAGTCTGTCATTTCAAACTCAGTTCCCAAGCTGATCCGAGTTTGATTGATGAGTTCCTGATGATCTCCTGTAATGATCAAATCATCTACATATACAATGACAACAACTAGCTTGCTATCCCTTTTCGTTACATACAAGTTAGCATCAGAAGTACTTCTTTCAAAACCCATATTTTTGAAAAAATGATCTATTCGTTGGTACCAAGCCCGTGGAGCTTGCTTAAGTCCATACAAAGCTTTCTTCAACCTGCAAACTTTATTTTCTGAATTGGGCACCTCAAAACCTGGTGGTTGAGATACATATACCTCCTCCTTGAGGTGACCATTCAAAAATGCAGATTTGACATCCATCTGGAAAATAGGCCAAGACTTTTGTGCAGCTACTGCAAGTACCGTCCGAATAGTTGTCATGCGTGCTGTTGGTGCAAAAGTTTCTTGAACATCAAATCCTTCAATCTGTGAAAAACCCTGTGCAACTAATCGTGCCTTATACTTTTCTAATGTTCCATCAGCTTTATACTTAGCTTTCCAAATCCATTTAGTACCTATTACCTTCTTCTTTGGTGGCAAGTCGACTAGATCCCATGTATCATTTTTGAGTATACTATCATACTCAGACTGCATTGCCGCTCTCCAATCTGGATCATCAATGGCTTCTTCAATGGTGGTAGGTTCCTTTATCGAACCCATGATATCTGCCATTAGAGCCATGTTAACAATGTGTTCTGAGGCTCTTCTTTGCTCCTCTATTCTCTTTGATCTTCGTAATCCATCCGATGATGATTCTGGTACATCTACATGTGGATTAAGATCATCAAAGAGCTGTTGTGCCCACTTCGGTAGTGGCTTACGCTGTGCAGCTACAATTGGTTGGCTTTTTATTGAGGAAATTTCTCCATCAGATGTTTCCTCCTCCTCAACTTTAACCTGTCTTTTGATAGGCACAAGATGAGATATTTCTCCGCTTGATGAGATAGTAGATTTACCTTTATCTTCTACTAAGTGTGGTCGTTCATCAAACACCACATCTCGGCTGACAAAAATCTTCCTTGCCTCACGATCCCATAACCTGTATGCTTTAGACTCTTCACTATATCCTAGGAAGACACACTTTTTGCTTTTTGAATCCAACTTTGATCTTGTTGAATCAGGAATATGTGCATAACAGAAACAACCAAAAATTCTGAAATGCAAAACTGAAGGCTTTTTACCAGAATATGCTTCTTGAGGAGTCATCCCCTTCAGTGCTTTTGTGTAGCTTCGATTGAGGATGTAGACTGCTGTATTGACTGCTTCTGCCCAGAATGAATCAGGCATGTCTTGAGCCTTCAACATACAACGAGCCATTTCAACTACTGTCCTGTTCCTGCGCTCAACAACGCCATTTTGTTGGGGTGTATGAGCTGTGGTAAGTTGCCTTTTCACACCATGCTCCTTACAGTAATTGTTGAATTCTGTTGACAAGAATTCACCTCCCCTATCTGTTCTAAATTTCTTCAATTTCCTTCCTGATTCATTTTCTACATACTTATGCCACGTTTTAAATTTTTCAAAAGCATCAGCCTTCTCTCGAATGAAATAAACCCACATCTTTCTACTATAATCGTCGACTAACAGCAAGAAGTAGAAAGATCCTCCTAAAGCAGGTGTAGACATTTTACCGCAGAGATCAGCATGTACCAACTCTAGAGGAGCTTGAGATCGATTGCTGGTCTCTCTTGGAAATGCCTTTCGTTGTTGCTTGCCCATCATACAAGCTTCACAAGGTTCTTGCAACTCTGAAAATGCAGGCATATGAGCAACCATCCCTGTTCGTTGCATCTCCTTCAAAACTGCAAATCCGAGATGCCCAAATCGTCGGTGCCATAACCTGCTTACATCTTTATCTTCTGTAGCAGTTAAAGCACTTAACTCATACAAGTTATCCCGTCGTATGCCTTTACCTACAACATTACCTGATGAATCCATGATTTCCGCACCACTCTTATTGAAGTGAACTTCGAGTCCACGATCTGTTATTGCAGAAACTGACAACAAATTTCTTTTGAGTGTAGGTACATAGAGAACATCGGATAACTTTTTCTCAACACCTGGAGAAGTGATAAAAGAGATGGTTCCAGTTCCTTCAGCTGGACACTTGGAGTCATTTCCCACCACTACATTGATGGATTCCTGCAGAGGCACTAGGGAACTATACCAATCCTTTTTACTAGTCATATGGCGAGAAGCTCCACTATCTAAAATCCATGGCTCATCAACACGAGCTTGAGCAGATGAACATACCTCTTCAATAGCTACCCAAAGTTCCAGCTCTGTGTTGTTTGCAGACTCTTTGTTCTTCCATGATGATTTTACAGTCCCATTCCGTTCATCAGCTTGCTTCTTTCTGCAATCCTTGATGGCATGGCCTTTCTTTTCACAATAGAAGCAACTTCCTGTGAACTTTTTCTTCTTTGGCTTCTTCTTTGATCCCTCTGAAGAGCCTTTACCTTTTGCATTTGCTGAGAATGCAGCATCAGTTGTACTTTGCCGATTCTTCAGCCGCATCTCTTCTTCTAAAAGCATGGCACAAAACTCTTCAAATGTAAGAGGAGTTGGCCTTACCTGAGTGTTAAGGGCTGTTACTAATCCATCATACTTTGCTGGAAGAACACGTACAGATCTTCGAGCCAGCTCTTCTGGTGTTATAACAACACCAACTGCAGCCAATTGATCTTGAAGATGCTTTATCCGTTTGATAAAATCTTCAGCCTTTTCAGAATCAGAATGTTTTTCATTTGCCAACTGATTTTCTAAATTCTGTATCCTAGTGTGGTTCTTTGTCTCATATTGTCGAGCCAATATGCCCCAAGCCTCATGTGCTTTAGTAGTATGTTGAACTAAAGTAAGCACAGAATCACTTACACTAGTGACAATCGCACATAATGCATCAGCATTCCGCCTCTTCCAAGCTCGTAGAAGATCTGGATCTGGCTGAATCATCAATCTTGAATTTGCTGGATCTTCAACTGGTATAGGCTCTGGATCCAATCCCATTGGTCCCATGACAGTGTCAAGTAATTCATAGGAGTCCAAAATTGCAGAAATTTTGAACTTCCAGAGTGTATAGTTGGTTCCATCCAGCTTCCCTTCAGTGAATGCAGGTGGACGAATTCGAATAGGTGCAGCATTAACATTAGTTGAAGCACCAAGACTACTGTTCGATGATGAAGCCATCATGTAATCACTCGAATAATCTACTGATATTCTAGTCTGCTAGTAGGCTAAAATAATGATACTTCTCAAGCTATTCGAACCTTACAGCTCTGATACCATGTAAAACAATAGTTACGCAATATAACACAGGAGAAATAACAGAGAAGATAACAGATATAGGAGAATCTCAACAATTTTCTACTAGCAGCAAGTACAAAGATGATGGCGTTGTCCACCCGTGCGCTCTCAAGGTAGAGCTTAAATGGTGATCTAGACAACTCTAGATAGGGAGATACAAGGTAGAGGTATGCTGGCTCAACTCAGTGTCTTAGGTAGTGCAGAAGTCATGTATATATAGGATCATGGGTGGCCTGCCATGGACGGCTATACATGGGCGGTAGAGCGTGGGCGGCCACCGCCCGCGTAATTGCCATACACGGCTTAGACTAGTTGAACCGACCTAACAAATATAAATGATTTCTGACTCCGACAGGGAATATTCCATGGAATATTCCCTTTACCGTCGCGCCGGGGGCGCTGCCCCCGGACCCCCACCAGGGGGCCCGCTGGCCCCCTGGGACCCCCCAGCCAGGGGGCCCGCTGGCCCCCTTGGACCCCCCAGCCGGGGCTGCTCACCGCTGCCCCGGACCCCACAATTGGGGACCCTGATAACTCCCTTTCCTTATAATATCTTACATGGTCCAATATGACCTTCATCCAACATTCAAGTTGGGATTCCCATCAATTGGGTAATGCATGCTTGGCTTCTCCTCATAAAGGGGGCCTTACAAAATGTGCATACAATCATGAGGGGTAGACATTGATCATATACTAACACATGAAGCCTCCAATAGATTAAGATATTCGCTTTTGTGAACACATATACTGAGATAACCATCTCGTCCTCGCTTATACAAATTATCACCAATGAGCTTGTATTCTAAGGCCTCTTGTTCTAAGCTGCATCTACAGGCTATAGTCATGTCTTCTAGAAAGTTCTGTGTCCTTAGGTAAGTAACTAAAGGTTCACTCCAGTTTGGCATTAGGGTCACCTGGTACAAAGTGGCATGTTCTATTTGGGGCCTATTACCGCACTTAGGACATTCATCACACAGTTGTCAAACATCTTTTTCCATTGATGGCCAATACACACCTAACCTTTTTGAGTTTGATAGCATCACTTGTCTGGAATGGTGTTGCTCCAATGCATCTACATGTGCTAATTGGAACCAATTTTTATATTCTTGTTCTTCTACACAACAGGCAAGGATATTGTGGTGGTCTTGCCTCTAGATACTTCCTGTGAGAAGTTGATATCTCTGCGCTCTCACCATCTCATCTGATTTTACCTTGTCGTACCATGAACACACACTTCTCTAGGTTCAGACACACTCGATATTCTCTACACTTGTTGAAGATCTGTATGAGCTCAGGGATGTAGTATCTTCTTTCTTGGGAATGAGCACATAAATCATCCACATATACTTCGAAGCTCTTTCGCAAGAACTCTCTGAAGACATGACACGTGAGCCTTTGGAATGTTGCAGGTGCACTGGTGAGACCAAATGGCATCACACGAAATGCAAAGATTCCCCATTCTGTGGCAAAAGCCATTTTGTGTTGATCTTCTGGGGCGATGCCTACTTGGTTGTAACCTGAAAATCCATCAAGGAAGCTGTAAAATTCCTTGCCTGCAACACGCTCCAATAGATGTTTAGTGATTGGAAGCAGATAACTATCTTGAATTGTAGCAGCATTAACTTTTTTTAGGTTAATACACACTCACAATTTTCCTTTCTCCTTGGGCACCACTACAATGGGGGACACCCATTCAGTATGCTCAATCTCATAGATAAATCCAGCTTCAATCAACCTGTCAATTTCTTCTTTGATTTTAGCTGCATAAGTGTCATTATATCTGTAGGGCTTTTGTTTGGTGGGCTTGGCATCAGTGGTCATGGGGATCATATGAGAGCAAACTTTTGGATCTACTCCCTTCAAATCTCTATAGTGCCATGCAAACACGTCCCTATATTCCCTTAATAGAGCTACAAGCTCTGCTTCTTCTTTTGCACTTAGGTCATCTCCTATGTATGTACATCGATCTTCATTCCCTTCAATGGTTACCACAATCTTTTTAGTTTTTTCTTTATTATCATATGATTCTCCAACGATGGCCTCTCTCTTAGGCATTCATACCAAAATCAGGTTTTTCTTTGAGCAGCTCTCCTACATTGAGATGACACTAAACCTTAGTGTTCTTCATGATGTCAGTGTTTCTTGGAACCATTGAGTCTTCATTTCTTACCAATATTGTGGGAGCTCTGATCTGAAGAGATTCATATTCCCACGGGCCTGTGAATTGTGGCAACTCTTGTAAAGAATTAGGTTCAAAATCTAATCTTTCATCTTCTTGTTGCTCTGCTTGATCTCCATAGATTGATGGAATGTCTTGGGGAAATTGATCATGAAGGTCATCAATCTCAGGAATAGGAGGGGAATTACCCTTCTCCTTGGCCCATTTCTCTTCTTGTATTTCCCATAAGAACTCTTAAGAGTACTGTTGAATTGAAAGAGGTGCTCCCTCATCCAAGGAATCAGGGACATAAGCTTTCATTGGTGGTAAGCCTTCTCTTTCAATAATTGGTTGAGCCTATGGAGGTAAAGAAACCTGGGGCTTGTTTACGAATTGCTCTAATCTTTCTAGTGTGTTGGCACAACCCACAGAGGAGGGAAATATAGATTTACCAATTGCATATGCCAGCAGGCAGTTGAACGTTGCAGAGAGAAAGTAAACCACTACTGAGTGAGAAGGACTAAGAATGGTCTATGCGGTGAAGAAGTTTTGCCATTATTTATTGGAAAATAAGTTTAAATTCTTTATGGACCACCAAGCTCTTTTGTATTTGGTCAACAAACCATGCAATACCGATACATTAATATGTTGGTTTTTACTCTTGCTGCAGTATGATTTTGAAGTAGTAGTCAAAAAGGGGAAAACACACTTAAGAGCATATCACCTCTCTAGGATAACTTTCAGAGAAGCAGCTACTGGGGTAGCAGATGAGCTACCAAATGCAGAGGCCAAGGAACGTTAACGAGGTACAAGCCTTTATGGGCCATTGTGGATATTACCATAGATTTATCCACATGTATTCAATCATAGCTAAACCTCTTTATGCCTTTCTAACAAACTTTTAGTGGAACGATGAATGCAAAAATTCCTTCAATGAACTGAAGAGACGTTTGTGCACAACACCAATATTGACCACCCCTGATTGGAATAAGGCATTCTATGTCCACGTGGATGCATCCAATTACGCAATAGGATGTGTGTTGTCACAACCAACAGGTGAAGGAAATTTAGATTTGCCAATAGCATATGCTAGCAGGCAATTGAATGCTACTGAACGAAACTATACCACAACTGAGCGAGAAGGTTTAGGCATGGCATATGCTGTGAAGAAGCTTAGACACTATCTACTTGCCAGCAAGTTCAAGTTTTTTATTGATCACCAAGCCTTATGGTATTTGGTCAATAAACCTTGCAACACAGGATGCTTAGTAAGATGGTTTCTCTTACTAATGGAGTATGATTTCGAAGTGGCAGTTAGGAAAGGGAACCCACCTCAGGGTGGATCACCTTTCTCGCATCACTTCAGGAGAGTCACCTCAAGGAGTGTCTGATGAATTGCCCAACGCTTATCTGTTCAATTTAGAAGTTGTTCCTAAATGGGAAAATAAGTTGAGACCACGCCTAACCTTCGAACTTGCAAATAAGAATGTAACAACAAACAAAGAAGAAATTCTAAGATCGCAAAAATATTAAATATTGGCAGGAAGCATGTACAAACAAGATACAAATGGTGTATTAGCTTGTTGTGTCGAGGATGATGAACATAGTAGTTGGTTGCAACAAGCCCATGAAGGATTGCTAGGAATTCACTATTCTAAACAACAAACATTGTAGAATCTAAAACGTTTAGGAGTGTATTAGCCTAGCATGGACAAAGAAATACATGAGTGGATTAAGAATTGCCAATGTGCAAAACGAGACCCCCAATGGAGCATGCCACCCTTTGTCATTAATTTGGGATTGGAGCGCTCCATTGGTAGAATTTATGAGATCAAGAACATTACCTAATGAGGCTAGTCTAGAAAGAAAAGGGAGCATGGAACAAGAGGCTCAGGACTATGCCTTAGTAGGAGACAACCTATATTGGAGAGGCAAAGATGGATACTTAAGACTGTGCGTTCATGAATCAGACTACTTGAAAGTCTTAGAAATGGCACACAGCAGTGTTGCAGGTGGACACTTTGGGCCTGACAGAGTAATCAAGACCATTCTATTCTCAGGACTTCGGTGGCCCACTCTTCATATGGATGTGCACACCTATGTGAAGAGATGTGACACATGCCAACATGCGCAATATCCGATTAGAAAAGACGAGATGCCTTTTAGGCCAATGATGGGAGGACGTGCATTTTCAAAGTGGGGGTATCAATTTTGTTGGTCCCATTAACCCTCCGGCTAGAGACTCCCATGCACAGTACATTATTGTAGCCACAGATTACCTCACAAAGTGGGTGGAAGTAAAAGCCATAACAAAGAATGATGCTCAAACGACGACTAAGTTCTTATTTGAGAACGTGTTCACCAGATATGGGTTACCAATAGAGTTAGTAAGTGATAGAGGTATGCACTTCTTGAACGAAGTCACTGAAAATCTACTTCAAGAATTCATGGTGATACATAAGAAGTCTGCCCCCTATCATCCCCAAGCTAACGGACAAGCTGAGAGCACAAATAAGTTCCTATGTAACGTATTGGCAAAACTCGTAAATAATAAATGCTCTGATTGGGACAAACAGCTTCATCATGCTGTTTGGGCTTATCGAGTTGCCTATAAAACAGTACTCAATGCCACCCCATTTCCAATGGTCTTCGGATAGAATGATGTGCTACCATTGGACTTCCTAATCCCATCCTTGAAAGTAGCACAAGAATACGAGTGGAATGGACATGAGTTATCCTCAAGGATCTTTGATCTAGAATGCTTAGGTGAGACGAGGCTATGAGCGGCAGCAGGCATCTATGCTACAAAGAAAAGACAAAATGCATACTTTGATGCACACATCAAAGATAAAGGATTGAAAGAAGGAGATTTAGTGCTGGTTTATACACTAAAGCAACATGCCCATAAATTGGAGAAACGAGGCTATGGACCCATGATCATTAATAGAATCTCCACTAGCGGTGTGGTTCAAGTGGCTACTCTAGAAGGTGACATCTTGCCAAACTATACTAGTGGATGTCGAGTCAAGTTGTATCAAGAACCTCTTACAGAGGCTATGCTAATGAGACTCAACACTGCTAAGAAGTATAAAGAAGAGGATTTAAGGGTTAGAGAAGAAGCACAGGTAGAGGCTAGAGAGCGCATTAGGTGAAATAAGTTAAGGCGACTAGGCCTAGATGTCAACCCGAAAGCCCAAAAATATCACATGGACATGTGCCAAAAATCGGGCATAATTACTTCTCGCATAATCAATCGACGCCCCTTTGTGACTATGTCAATCCAAAAGCCCAAAAATATCACATGGACATGTGCCAAAAATCGGGCATAATTACTTCTCGCATAATCAATCGACGCCCCTTTGTGTAAGGACTATGAGAGCCTTGGTTGACTCAGGTGCAGCAACTAGTGTAGTTAGACTTTCATACTACCAAGGCCTAGAATTGAACATCAAGTCCATAGAAACCTACCTCATAGGTTTGGGAGGTGTGGGAACCCCTTGTTTGGGCGAGGTGGAACTTCCCATCTACCTTCAAGATGTTCCAATGGAAGTTAAAATGCTAGCGTGTCACAATGAGGATCTTATAGAGCCACTTGTCTTAGGTCAAGATTGGATTTACGACCATGCAGTCAACTTGAATCTAAGAAGCCAAATTCTTCAAGTTAGAGTACATGAACAATGCATTACATTAGAATTAGAGAACTGCATGCTCATAGATCATGGCAGCACACACTCTCCTTGTTCCTCCAAGAATAATCTTCAAGAACAAGATGTTGTATGTGTCAAAAGCTTCATGATCTAGAAGGACTCAATCATGGAAGGACAGTCACAAAGGCATGCAGACCCTCCTTCTTTTTTGGAGAGCAAAGCATCCACAACAGTTCAACCTCAGTCGCAAGCAAAACAATATAAGACAATCGGTATATCAAATAGACAAAGAGCCTTCAAGAGTAAAGTAGTTATGGGCATAAAACAGATCTGGGTAGGAAAAGGAGAGCAACCACCAGCCTTGCCAACATAATTCCCACTGAGGCAAGCCAACCATGCAAATAAAAGAACCAAGTAACCAGGACCAACTCAATGAGAAGGTCTCCGACAAATTTGGGTACCTAAGAAACTAGTTGCAGCTCAACAAGGACAATTCCACATGTGGGTTCCCAAAGGACTCTTACATGCACAAAGGCCTATGCTCTCCACCATGCAAAAGGTCTCAACAAAGAAACAAAGGAGAGAAAAGGGTAAGAACCGAGCATAGAGACCAAAAGAAGATAAACTCAACCCATCGGCAAAAGTAAGAAGACAATCACCAAGGATATGGGTTTGGAAGCCAAAAGCATCAGTCACACTCACAACACCAAAGAGTGAACCACAAGGGTTAAAAAATTCAAGCAACCATCCACAGACGAAGAAGCCATAGTTGATCTCTACGCAGTCAAATACTATTCTCAAATGGATCTCTAAAGGGAGGAATGGTCAGTTGTCATTTAACCATCGACTTATCACATCATTTCAAGATCCACTAGCTACCTCCAACACAGACTGCATCAACATTCACCAAAGCCTCGACGTGCAACAACCATGTGCCTTTGGCATAACCTTGTCTTTTGCACCATTCAGGTCATGCATTTCCAAAGTATGCATTAATATCGGGCCACATTACACGGCCACGCATAGACACAATTGAGAAATCCTAGGCACATGAGACACAATTTCCACATGTAAAATATTTTCTTCATACTAACCTCTTCCTTCTTGTCTTGTTTTCTGCCATTGTTCCCAAAAAAAAAAAGGGAAAGAAAAAAGAAAAAAAAAGAACTGAACAAGACTGTGTGCTTGAAGAAGCTCATCAGTGAACCATCAGCAAGGACATCCCTCAACAAAAACGACAAGCCAATGGTCAAACACCATAATGGAAGTACAACACGAAGAGATGCAGATCGATGGACCTTTCACCATGGTAAGACGTGTATGCTTCAACAACACTATAACCATGATGGATTAGGAAACCTCTTCGTCGGCATACCCTTGAGCACTTAGCTCAAGACCCAACTTCTTACACCATATTTCTTCCAATGCATTTCCCAAGTATGCATGTATAGGGCTACATTACAAGGCCATGCACAAGGCACATATTTTGTCAACCCATGCACTAATGTAGTTACCCATCATCCATTATGGGTTACAAATACTTGGCATGAAAACTATGAAAGCCATCTTTGGAAGAACTTGAGGACATCAATGTGACAACGATAAGAGCAACGAAGCAATCCACCACCGAGAGTTGCTCATAATCAACATTAACCACCTCTTTGGAGCAGCTAACAATTTTCAAAAGCTCACAAATCCACCATCAAGTTGGAATACAATGAAGAAGTACATACACAGGGACTACAACCTGTACAGGCTAGTAGTGAAAATAGAAGAACCAGACAACTGACCACGCTACATTTGGAAGATGGACCGCTCTTGTTGGTACATGATGGACACTACCTCTCCAAGGAGTACATGGAATAACCACTACAACAAGGGTCTATAAGGGACGCCATCACCCATCTTGATCTAGCTCTGATACCACTGAAAGAAATTGGAGAAGCTTGTAGGAGGTAGAAAAGTGAGTTGCGAAGTGATGAAGTTTGGTCCAACCAACCGGCACAAGACCAACCCTTGAGCTTATGAAGACTCAAATAGACCTTATAGGCATGCAGTAAGTGCAATAAAATGCACTATGTGCTTTGGAGCATCAAGGAGAAGGAGTCGATACAAAACAGATAGGTTCGCACATCAATTAGCTCAAAAAACTTACTATATATGGATGAGACAATGAACTTCAAATGATCATAGCTACTAGCGTGATTACAATTAGAAAAAATCCTTTTATGGGAGTGATACACATAGGGTTGATTGTATATAATTCACACAAGTATAAGGAATAAGCAAAATATGCTATAGGAATGAATCAGACACTCAACGATGGTACCTCCTATTTTTCAGGGATACGTAGAGATTGACCCCGAGACAGAAAACCTCAGATTTCTCCCATTCTACTGAACCAAATGCTATGAAAATTTGCAAGCATAAAATAGATACCTTTCCAATGAGCCATCTCTCATCCAATTTGGAGCTCTCTAGAGAGAGCAACAACCCCTGCAAGCTTACTATTTGCAAAGAAGATGATGCAGAGAAATGAAGGAGCAAGACACTGATGGTCACAAGTGTATGTATATTTCTTCCATATATTGTACAAGTGTTTTGAACTCTTTATATAGACTCTAGAAGTGATCCATGACTTCTACAAGTGGATTTTGAATTCAAATGAAGGTGGGAATGGTTGTTGGAGGGAATCAATTCATTTTCCTACAATCTAGGAAAAGTGAAGATCTAGTTTGATCTACTTTTAGGTGATTAATTGAATTATTGAATGCAACTCAACCATCACAAATTTTTGGAATTTGGGCCCTCTCTTTCTACTTTTACATGTGTAAAGCTCTAGACTTTTACAATGGTAAAAGATCCATGAAAAATCTTTTTAAAAAATACAATAAGTGAGCATAAAAAGAACTCTCCAACGGATATTCCTTGGACGTAATCCAAGCCATAGTTTTTGATGTAGATCAAATCCACCTCAAGCATAGTGTAAGCTTGATGTTCCAAAAATCCCTGCATATTTGCTTCAATCTCCTTTCACCTATATGATCTAGTCTCTTATGCCATATCTCCAACTGAGATAGGGTTTGGTTCTTGCAATTGAAGAGAGAAATGTTTCTTGTATCATCAACTTCAAAGGTAAAAATTCTACCAGATCTCTCACCTTTTTCAATCCTCTTGAAGCCTTTTGAGGGTCCTCCACATATGCTTCGTTTCTTGTGAATCTAACCTCTAAACCCTTCTCAAAAATCTTTCCAACACCGATTAGATTTTTTGTTATTGTTGGCACATACAACACTCTGCTGAGAAGATTCATATTACCATCAGATGCTTTAAAATTTCCAATTTTCTTTAATGAGTGCCTAGTGTCATCATTTGTTTGGACTTCATGCTTCCGTTTAGGTTCTTCAAGGTCAGAAAATAGTGCCACATTGCCAGCTACATGATTGGAACAACCTGAATCAATATAGAATAGGTATTCATCATCATTGTCAAATTTGTTGATGAAAGACATTCATGATCTCTCAAATGTTGATGTCATTATTGCTTCTAGCATTTTATGTGGTGGGTTGTATAAGCTCATAGACTATGCAAAATTTGTGAAAGATTCAGCATGTGAAGTTCAAGATTCTCATCCTATCTCAGATGCAAAGCTTGGGCATGCACACTTTGGTCATCTGAATTTTGCTAGCTTGCTACACCTGTAGAAATCTAAAATGTTTTCCCCTTTGTACAAACTTGAGGTACCTTGTAAGCATGTCTATGAAGGCTATATTTTGGGCAAAATGCAGTGTTCCTCCTTCCCAAGAGATGGTTTAGTTCAAGTTACTCATAAATTATAGCTTATTCATAGTGATGTCTATGGTCCTATGCAAACACCTTCTTTTGGGAACAACCTTTAATTCATGACTTTTCTTGATGATTTATCTAGGCATGCATGGGTGTATCCATTGAAAGAAAAGTTTGAAGTGTTTATGTGCTTCAAACAATTTGGCTATAAATCTGTTAGTATGTAAATTGGCCAACCTTCATTCTAGGCGAGAGGGGGTAAAGGAAAAAGAAATAAGTCAATGTTCATCACCTATGGAGACAAGAAGATTGGAGACTTTGATTTGTGGCACAAAAGGTGTGGTCACATCAACATTCAAAGGTTGAAAGACATGGAGAAGAGGCAATTGATAAGATGTTTTCCCCATTTTGCATTACATATGTTGCATGAGATGTGTGAAGCTTGTTAACTAGGCAAGCCTACTAGGCAACCCTTCAAGAAGAGTGGATATGTAGCACATAATGTGTTGAAACTTGTGCACATAGATGTGTGGCGGTCAACCAAAGAGCCCTCTCCTGTAGGTAACAAGTACTTTGTAACCTTCATTGATGACTACTCAAGAAAATTATGGTTGTATTGTATAAAGAAAAAATTAGATGTGTTTGATGTGTTCAAAATGTTCAAGGTAGAATTTGAGAAGGAGATAGGTTGCTACAACAAAACCCTAAGGTCAGATGGAGGGGGAGAATACTTTCCCCATGCCTTCAACAATTTAATGAGAACAAGTTGTGAGAAGATCACTGTTCTGATGGAGTTATAGCAGAGAAGTGAAATGAGAATGTAATGGTCATATATGTATTAAATCATATACAAATACAATGTCATTGGCAATCATACATTGCTCAATGTGTGAGAGGTGAATGACCTATGAGATGAGCTCTCACTTCACAATGAATCTCCCACAAAATGATCTCATGGGCTCGAGATGCACGGGAATCTTTTTTATCCTCTTCTTATAGTTGTACTTGGAGCCAAAGTTTGAATTCAAATTCAAAGATCTACCTAAAAGGTGAATCCTAAAGTATAGGATAGATTCCTTCATCACTCAAAAACCAAATGAGTCATGATTTTTGAGTTTCCTAACTCCACATGGATGTGTACCACCTTTACAAAGGTAACTATGAAGAACTTTTTGCAACAGGTTGATCATATGAAGCCTTGTTAATAAATCAAGTATAAGCTAATCAACCAAGTATGTGGGCTTGGTCTTAATTGCACCAACAATGTGGAATATGAAGTAGAATGGAAAGATATAGGTTATTATCTGAGTACCTTTCAGCATCCCAAGCTGATCGGCAAATTGATTCTGGAACATTAAAAAAAAAAGTTTTGTAACTTCTTTTTGAAAGATGGATGTCTTTGGCGATATGCTAGAGGGAAGGTGAAAACCCACAAAGAGTATTAGGATTAAGAAATCTGCAAGTGCAAGTTATGAGAGACATGCACGAAAGCTTATGGGCAAGTCATAAAGGTTTTGTTGCAACGTATGAAAAAATTCGAGAAAGTTATTGGTGGCCAAGGATGTATGTAACTATGAAAGATCTTGTGAGCACATGTGCCACATGTCAATTACATTCCTCGTTCAAACATAGAGATCCTTTACACCCGATGTATCCATCTTGTATTCATTATGAGTGGGTAGTCGACTGTGACTATGCCTAAAAGCGGTAATGGAATGAGATATATAGTACTTTGACGTGAAGACTTGACAAATCACGTAGAAGGTCGAGCACTTTAGTCTAACACTACTTATAATGTATGCATATTCCTTTTAGAAGAGCTGATATCCAGATTTCGATAAGTGGAAAAAGTAGTAGCAGATCGAGGTGAGCTAGATGCTAGAGAGGCGAGAGAGTTTTTTGATCACCATGGGATTCAATTGTCGCTCACAATAGCCTATAACCCAAAGGCAAATGGAAAGATTGAGCAAGGTCATCCTTCCATAGTGAAGGTGATCTCGAAAGCATGCAATAGAGATATCGGGTAGTGGCCAAGATATCTACCATTTGCTTTATGGGCGGATTGGATGACATATATGAGATCAACTAGATTTATGCGAATTGAACTCTTGTATTATCAAAAGCCAATTTTTCCTATTCACAGTCAAATAATAAACTGGATGAGCTTAGATTGGGAAGATAGTTTGTCACAAGAAGATTTATTGACACTAAGAATTAAACAATTAGAGCGAGGGAATGAGAATATAAAAGAAGCCATTAAAAATTTAAAAGAATCACGTATGAGAAATAAGATTTATTTTGATAAGAGACATCAACTTAGGCCATGATCAATAGAGTCTAGGGATTGGGTACTTGTTTATGATAGTACCTTCAAATTCCAATATGATGCATGATGAAAATTAACTAAATGATGGTTTGGTCCTTACGTTGTTTTTATTTTTTTCCATACGTATCTATGCTTTACAAGAGTTAGATGGCACTGCTTTGAGAAATAGGATTGCACGAAAAAGAATTAAGCTATTCAAACAAAGGACAAGCAGTGACTATGAGATAGATGAAGAATTCTTGGACGAGGATGATGCAGATGAAGAATATAAAAAAGAATAATCAGGTGAAATGTTTTACGACCTAAGTTCCATTATATATATATATATATATATATATATATATATATATATATATATATATATATATATATATATATATATATATATATATATATATATATATATATATATATATATATATATATATATATTAAAGCTTTTTGGGTATCTCTTAAAGTCTAGTGTACGTTTGAAAAGTTTCATTTTAATTCCGTGCATAGGTGCAGAGAAAAATTCATAACAGTGAGCATATATCACTACTTGTAGGCCTAGTGGAGGGCATCCATTTTCCATTGTTGCACTCGATGTTAGAATCATCCGCCATCACATGACCTCATCAGAACTCTCTTTTTTACTTTCCCCTTTAAAGTTAGGAAAACTTGGAACAAGATGAGGCCCCCTTGCCTCCCTTAATAAGGAGTGCAAGACAATGTGAATATTAGGAAAATAGTACTACATAGTTTCCTATCTAAGAAGTGTCTTTGAATAGAGAAGCAGATGTTAATAGAGACAAAATAATTTTTTCCAAAATCTCTCATAGTTGGAAACATCTATGTAACTAAAAGAAAATCAGGGAATTAGAAAAGAGGACATTGGGAGTGGCTAGAGGTCGGATTATGAAGGTAGGTGCCTAATCAATGGATGCCTACTAGATTGGGAAGAGAAGATTTTAGACTCTTTGTTAAGATTAGTGTCCCACCCAAGAGGAATAATATAGAGGAATGGTAAAAATATCAATGATCTACCTAAAAGCAAGAAAAAGGTGAATTTTTGTCCCAATCTAGAACAAAAGTGGACAAATGAATGGTGTAAGACTACATGCGAGACGAGACTCATGTGCTTTTAGAACCTATCAATCAAGATGAAGAAGCTTGTCCTTTGGCAAATTCTCCTCCTAGGCATTTGGACCAATTTAAAAGTTCATAAGTTATGCAAAACCCTTTGGAGGTATAAAAGGTGTCTCAAGGTGGAGGAGGACATCAATCATATTTTTATCTTGTGTGCTAAGAGTAAGAAGGTTCTATACAATATTCAAAGGGCCCTCCAAAAAACGTGAAGATAATGTCTCTAGCTTGGAGTGGAAATTTTCACTTTCCCTTTGATGATGGCTATAAACAATATTGATGTCTCAACCTAGAATAGGTATTCATGGGTTCTCTATAATGGTGTCCTTCTTAGAGGATGTCCCTACATAGAATCTCCGATTTCGTGATGGATGATTGCTCAAATCATGATGATTGATGATTAAATCACAATGTCTTGATGTTTGATTGAAGGCATTCTAAGGGAAAATTCCCAATGACTCAAATTGTGATGTGTCAATTGTTATGGATGGGCCATTGGAAATGTCTTTGGAAAGGATGAGCAAGGAGGAGTAATCATGATGATCCTATGTCATATGGCCTCAACAATTTGTGATGTCATGTAGTACATTTTTTTAAAAGCATGCTACATCTACCTCAACCAAAAGCCTATTTAAAATTTCATTCAATTTGGAATCATGATGAGTGTGAAGCATCCAAAATTTTTGATTCTATGTCATTGTCTCTGGACAACTCTTGGAATCACTTGTGGGGGAATGAAATGCATTTATTTTTATATGCTAGTTTTCAACTTTTGGATAGTCTCCTTGATCAACATCAAATCCATATTCTTCTCAACCGAATTTAACTACTTCACTCCTATTCATGCATATATAAGCATGAAAATACAACTAATTTTATTAGAAAAGAAGAAACTTGCTCAAAACATTATAAAAGGCTTTGAACAAAAAAGATGAAGTTATCATGAAATTTGGAATCAAACCTACAAATAAGTCCACTTCTCACTCAATTCACCTCCCCTTAGCACTCTTTCATAAAAAAAGCTTCAATTCATAAAAAAACATGCCCATAACCCTAATGGGTAACTTATCTTTGTACATTCACTTGGTAATACATTTTGTATTGTGTTGTGCTCCAAGATTCTTCTTCTTTCTTCTATTGCTTGTGTGCTTCTACATAGTTCAAACTCCAACAATTGGTATCAGAGCATTTCACCACTTCACCTAGGGCATTGTCAAAACCACTATGATCACCGTCTCACAATCAAATGAAAATTGGTGAGCACACTTGAGGTGATTAGAAGTTCAAATCAAATTTATTTTATGGTGTACAACTTTTTATCTAAGCTCGTTTCAACATTTGAATGCACTATCACTATTACTTTACAAACAATTTTATCCTATTGTGCCGAACATATATACAAGTTTTGGTTTACCAGTACAAGCAACTCAAAGTCTGTTATTGGTTTAGTAGAGATTGACATGGTGTTTTTGTTAGACATTGGTCCTCAAAGACCACTCCATGTGTTTGTGGGACAAGGAGATATACCATTACTATTTTGGATGCAAGAGGATATACTGTATGGGAGAAGAGTGGCATACACATTGTTTACAAGTTCCTTTGTTTTCAAGTCTAAAGAGTGATTCTAGGCATCTCATATAGTTGGTATTCATAGCTTAATTGGAAGGCTTGAGAAAGTCTTTTAGGAAGGAGTTTTTTGCGTAAGTTTCTTGGATGCCTGGGGAATTGTGCAAATCATCATCTTCATTGAGCTATGAACGAAGAGTCAAGGCCTGAGAGAGAAGAGAAGTGGGGATTGAATTGAAATAGGGGGAGGAAAGAGGCCCCTCAAAGAAGCCCAAAGGCCACAATGAACCTCGTGAGCAGCAAATGACACTCCAAGACTACACATGCAACACGTGCACGGAGCTCGAGAGCACTACAAACCAAATGACACTTGTGAGAAACATGAAGAAAGAGAAGAAGCTTCTCTTCATCCCCTCCCCTCTCTTGGATGGGAATGAAGAAGGTATGAAGCTAGTTATATACCCATTTTTTCTGTTTTCTCTAGCTTATGTGGGATAAACAACACATGATGTATGCATTTCTTTCTGAGGGGAGTCTAAAGGGGAAGAAAATTTGAACTTTTCTTGTTTTCATAGCCAAGTCCTCTACAAAGCGCTTAGAAAAACTACCTAGCTCCACTTAAATGGCCATATCTCACTCATTTGGTATCCAAATTGAGTGATTTCACTCTCTATAGATTCCTTTCTAAGAGACATGTCCATTCTATGGTTAAAAGCTATCATCTGAACCCATTCACAAACTTGCATAAATCTCCAAAGTTGGTTGTTCAATGAAGGCCCCAGTATGAGCACCTTCTAAATGCAATAACCATCGAGATATCCTTGGAGTGTGTGTGGACCATTTCTAGCACTTATGTTGCTCTAGCACAATGGTAAGTACCACGTGAAGAAGCTCCACCTCCTTAATGTCAATCCGTGGAAGAGATAGGAGTGATATGAAGATCGTCAAGGTGAGATGGAGTGAGAGTGAAGGTGAGAAGCATAAAGATGCACACACACATACACACACATGTAAGAGACAAGCAAGACACAATGGAAGGTAGGAAAATAGAATCTATTACTCAAGATGTCAATTACAAGCTCAAGCTCACACTAGCTCATACAAGTCTACACTAGCTAATCTCAAAAATGAGCTCTCTAGCTCTTTTTATAGATTTTAGACTAGTTTTGACCGGTTTCACATCTAGTGTCAGCATAGTTAAAAAATAGGTTCTAGGTGCTATTTGAAAGGGTAAACGAGGTCCAAAAATAGACAAAATTGGTAGGCTCATTCTACCTAAGCTCCTCAAGCTTGAGGACTCCTCGGATTGCACAAAATGGAGCTACGAATTACAAAAGTGGTTGTTCTATGTTACATATGGTACAAGAGTGATGAAAATCAAAGTTGAGGGTTTTTGAAAAGTATTTATAAAACATATTTGTTTGAAAAAATAATCTGACTAGCTCCCCACTACTTCATTGTGCTCTATCTTCACATACTTCCTCGATGTCCGTGCCTCTGGCTACTGCCAACACCCCCTCCTTCTCGCTTCTATCATCCTCGATAGAACCTTGTTGTGGAGTCTGTCGGATATAATTTTGTAGGAGGTCCTAAGCGAGGGTGTGCTTTGAAATGCGGATACCTCTTGCAAGATCTGCTTCAAGTTTTTCCCAATCGATGGGTTGAGGTTAGTCTGGTGGTGGGAGTCTATAGTGTGTGGAGTACACCAGTTGTTCACAGGAAAATAATTGGAGTAGGTGTGTGGGCCTGCTGATGAACACCTCGGAGTGATACTCCCAAAAACCGGTAGTGAACATTTCTTCGAAGGTCATTTTATAACATGCCGGTAGATGTTTGATGCGATAGTGCCACACATAACACACCCGGAGCGATGGTGTCACGATCATATCATATGCTAAATCTTGATTGCCATGCTTGAATCTCGGGCTGTTCATGTGTGGTGCCTTGACGCGACGGAAGACTTTGAATACTATCTGCATCATGTCAAACATTTTGACAGTCATATACGCTGCTACATCATCCATTCGTCGTAAGCGGGGGAGCAAGTGGTGAATCATTGCCATCATATAGCCTACCATAGGTGGTCCACGGGGTGGTGTGAAATACGGGTAATTGAGCGAGTCCTGACACTGCTTGTTATTCTGTACTTTGATTGCAAAGACCTTCCAGGAGCGGCGTCATGGTATCGGTCCCCAAAATGGGTTATACTTCAAATTGAGTGGTTCCTTGGACCATGTGCTCATCAATTCTGGGTATTGCTGTAATAATTCCTGAAACAACTTGGAGAAGCTTGTAGAAGGTAGAAAAGTGTGTTTCGAAGCGACGAAGTTTGATCAAGCAAACCGGCATAAGACCAGCCCTTGAACTTATGGAGACTCAAATAGACCTTATAAGCATGTAATAAGTGCAAAAAACACACTATGTACTTTGGAGCATCAAGGAGAATGCATCGATACAAAACAGATAGGTTCGCAGGTCGACTAGCTCAAAAAACTTACTAACTATGGAAGAGACAATGAACTTCAAATGCCCATAGGGACCAGCGTGATTACAATTAGAAAAAATCCTTTTATGGGAGTTATAAAAATAGGTTTGAGTGTATAAAATGCACAAAAGTATAAGGAATAAGAAAAATATGCTATAGGAATGAATGCGACATTCACCGATGGTACTTCCAATTTTTCAGGAATATGTAGAGATTGACCCCGAGACAGAAAAACTCCGATTTCTCCCAATATACAAAACTAAATGCTTTGAAAATGTATAGACATAAACTAGACACTTATATCTTTCCAATGAGCCATCTTGCACTCAAGTTGGAGCTCTGGAGAGAGAGCAGCAGCCTCTGCAAGATTATTGTTGGTGAAGAAGATGATGTAGAGAATTGAAGGAGCAAGACAATGATGGTCACAAGTGTATGTATATTGCTTCCATGTAATGTACAAGTGATTTAAAGTCTTTATATAGACTCTAGGAGTGTTCCAAGACTTCTAAAAGTGAAATTTGAATTCAAATGAAGGTGGGAATGGTTATTGGAGGGAATCAATTCACTTCCCTACAATCTAGGAAAGTGAAGATCTAGTTTGATCTACTTTTAGGTGATTGATTGCTTGATTGAATGCAACTTCAACCACCACAAATTCGTGGGATTTGGGCTCTATCTTTCTACCTTTACATGGGTAAAGCTCAAGCCTTTTATAACGATAAATGAACCATCAAAAATCTCTAAAAAAAATACAATAAATGAGCATATGAAAAAGAACTCTCCAATGGATATTCTTTCGATGCGATAGCCTTTGATGTAGATCAAATCCACCTCAAGCATAGTGTAAGCTTGATGTTCCAAGAGCTGCCCCTCAAGCTAAAGTATGCTTGAGTCTTCATTCTCTGATAGGTTGAATACCTGCCATAGCTTTGAATCTACAAAGCTTTATTCCATCAAGTGCCTTCGTCATCATATTTGCTACTTGCTTTTCAGTAGGAACAAAAGAAATGTTGATCTCCTTTGCCATGAGCTTCTCCCTGATGAAGTGGTAATGGACTTCTATGTGCTTGGTTCTCGCATGGAAAATAGGATCTGCCGCTGGATGCATGGAACTTACATTATCTCCAAATATGTGAGGTTTGGAACTCACAAGTCCCAAATCTGTATACAATGCTTTTAACCATATTGCTTCTTGAGTTGCTATGGTCAAGCCTCTGTACTCTGCTTCAATTGAGGATAAAGCAACTGTTGGTTGCTTCTTGGAACTCCATGATACTAGCTTCGAACCTGCAGATGCTAAGTAACGAGACATACTTTTTCTATCATCCTTAGCTCCTGCCCAATCTACATCTGAGTAGATTTTGATATCCAAACCTGAAGAGTAAGGATAGAATATACCTTCGTTGATTGTACCTTTGAGATACTTAAGTACTCTCTTAGCCGCATCCATGTGTGGTCTTCTCGGTGAGTGCATGAACTGATTAAGCACTCCCACACTATATGAGATGTCTGCCCTTGTATGAGTAGCATATATCAAGCTACCTACCAAGCTTTGATACTCTTTAATATCTTCAATTTTTTCACCTTCATGTTCGGGGATTCTTGGACAAGAAGGAGTTTTAGGGTTTGTAGGAGAAAAGAGAAGAGACAAGAAGAGAAAATACACCTTGGAAGCCTCTACCGATTGATTACAGTAAGACAATTACAATGTTTGAAGCACAATACAAGCCAATACCTCTGTGCACAATCCTACAGAGTGCTCAATTACAAAATACCAAATATCCCAAAGTCTTCTTGCCGCCGGCCTCCTCTGCACCAGACCTCCACCTGCTTCAAGCTTATCCTTGTGCACACCTTGCACCAAGCTTCCACTAAGGGGAGGAATGAATACCTTCTGTCGGCACGCACACACTACAAAGAGACCTTGAGATCCTTGGGGGACTAGCTTAGCACTCTCTGCACAATCCCTTAATCACTCTCCATGCACTCCTTCACTTCCACTTCTCTGCGTCGCACACTAGTGACTCTTGCACTTCTCTTTCTTGCTTTTCTTAGACTATGCTTCTCTTGCTTACTCTAGCCTTGGTCCAAGAATAGTCCTTGCCTTGATTTGAGTGTGTCGATCACGTACGCTCCTAACTCCAATAGTATCTTGGTGCTCACTTTGATGTCCCAAGATTGTCTTCACCAGTGGCAGCCAACGACTCCCTATTTTGTCCTGTAGTGACTTTAGACTAAAACCAAAAATTTAATTGGGGGGCCATATTTTCACCTGTGCATACGCTCCCGCTTCACGTACCTTCACATTTCCTTTTAAGTCTTCACTTTTGCACATAAGAGAGGGTTCACCTAAACCTTCCAAAACACTTTAAACACACTTTGAACCTTAGGGAAACTAGAGAAAATACCTCTGCAACCTGCAACCCACTTTCCACCCTTTGTGGACAATTAATTGTGCACTACTTGTGCACTTTGACACCTGCACTTTAGCACTTTGACTTTGCACCTATTGACTTTGACTTTGACCTTTGACTTTGACTATAGTTGACTTTGACCAACATGACTTTTATGGGCTCAACAGTTGCCCACCACCTAATGTGCTCTCTGTCCCGGAGAGCTATAGCCAAAACTTTGAGCATATAGGAAACCATGATAATGGAGCTGTAACAACTTGAAGAGGACATCTAAGCAACAACCAAATCCACCAAAAGCAGGATAGAACAAGCACCAGAGAAGAACCAAAAATTGGATTCTGCCATGGACAAGCAAAGAGTTGCAATGGGAGGGTAGAGAGGAGTAGGAGGGGAGGGCTGAGGGGCGAGGATTGAAGGGATAGGGAGGGTTAAGGATTTGGCTGGGTAGATTGGTAAAGGGAGGGCATGGGGGTATGATGATGGGGTCTGGAGGGGGTGAAAATGATCAAACAATAGAGCTATAGAGGGTGCAATTGGGAGATTATGAAACATAATGTAAGAGAAGGTGAGAATAGACCATGTGGGAAATGTGGTGAAATAAAAACATGTGATAAATGTGCGCAGAACATGAGGGTTTTGACCAAAAGTCAGAGAAAAAGTTGGAATTTGGAAAAATAAATCCAAAAATTGAGTCCAAAGGTGCCAGAAAACATGAAAATGACTCCTTTTTTGTAAAAAACGGCCAATCGAGGCACGATCCAAAGCCAAAAGCTTTGAGCCAGAAAAAATAAAATAAAAAATAAAAAAAATAGATTTTTATATATATTAAAATATAAAAAGAAAACAGAAATAAAATAAATTGACGTTTTTTTTTTTAAATTTATTTTGGGTAACGCCTGTGCGGATCAACAAAATAATAAAAATAAAAATAAAAACAAAAATAAAAACAAAAATAAAATATAAAAATCATAAATAAATGAAAAAGAAAAGAAAATAAAAATAATAAAACAAAAAAAATGGGGGGGGGGGAGAGGGAGTGAGGGAGGGAGGGGGGGGAGGGAGGGGGGGAGGGGGGGAGGGAGGGAGGGAGGGAGGGAGAGGGGGGGAAGGGAGGGGGGGAAGGGGGGAGGGAGGGGGGGAGGGGGGGAGGGGGGGAGGGAGGGAGGGAGGGAGGGGGAGGGGGGGGAGGGGGAGGGAGGGAGGGGGAGGGAGGGGGAGGGGAGGGGGGGCGGGGGGGGGGGGGGGGAGGGGGAATGGGAGGGCGGGGGGCGGGGGGGAGTGGGAGGGGGGGAGGGGGGGGGGGAGTTTTCTTTTTTATATAAAACCGACCCATAAAGGGGGCGGGGGGGGGGGGGCGAGAGGGCGGGGGGGGGGGGGGGGGGAGGGGGGGCGGGGGGGGCGTGGGAGGGGGAGGGCCTATAAAACCGACCCGAAAATCCTGGGGGGCCTTTTTTTTTTGGGGGGGGGGGGGAAATAACCCAAAAGTAGAGAAAATTGATGGAAAAATCCAAAAAAATGCCAAAAAATGCCAAAAAATTGCCAAAAAATTCTCATGAAATTTTCTACAGGGCTAGGCCGAATTTCCTTCATCAAACCACAGAGAGCGTCCTTTTATTCCTCCTATTTGGCAAGGAAATGACATCGGAAAAGGATAAAAGATGCTAGAAAAATGCTAGAAAATTTTCCAAAAATACCCAAAATTTTTTACTTTTGCAGAGGTTATGAAATGCCTTCTAGGTTTGCTAAAAACTCAAGGAACAAGAATGAAATTGATAAAGAAAACTACTAAAACTGAGCAAAATGAGATGAGAAAGCTATGTACAACCTGGCCAAATTTTGCAGGTTCCAGGTAATCCAGAAATCTTCACTTTTATTGATGATAGGCCTTGAGCCTTGTATTGTTGACTCACAGAAACTCCTCCATAATCTCCAATGTTACTACACTTCATTGTTTTTGTCTTCTCATTGGGCACACTGATCATCTGATAGGGGTACCCTAAATCCTTCATTAGAATGTTATCTCCTCTAGCAACTTTATGAATTAATCTGCAATATTCCATTTTTACTATTCCAGCAACTTCATCCAATGGAACCCTCTGTTTCCAAAGACTTGCAGGTGCTCCTTCCACATTCTTGTAAAGCCCTGCACTTGCTATCATTAAAATTGACATAACAATTGATATCCATACCAGTATCCATAAAAAATGGCCATTGACATATGATTTGAAGTAGCTTCATCACTACTGCATATAAGGGCTTTGCTTTTCTTCTCTTTGCTATGGCCTTTGACTGAGACTATTACAACCTGAGTGATTTCCTCTTTTTCTTCATATGCTTCTTCTTTACTTGAGTTTGGAAAAATTCCATAGCAGGAAGATGGGTCTTCTGCATGGAGCCAAGCCAACATGTTTTCATCTTCATATAAATCTGCTCCTTCAAATAGGTCTGCTTCTAGGTTGTCCACCACTTCTTCTTCCATACAGATACCAATTGTCTGCATCATGCTAGTATTTTTCTGATTGTCTGGTCCTTCTAAAATTATCTGCTGCAACTCTTTTCCCTCTTGCTTTACCCACATTGTGTCCTTGCCTCAGTCATGCAGCACATTGGCATGCCTTAACCAAGGTCTCCCAATTAACAGGGGGAAACTTCCTTCTACCTGTGGCAGCCTTAAAACAACAAAGTCCAAGTTAAAGATAGTACCTTGTATCCTGACTGGGACTCCAGGGACCACTCCTATAGGCCTTACTATGCTTTGATCTGCCATTGTTACAGTGAAGTTGGCAGGTCGTGAAGGGTATATTCCAATCTTTTTCATGGTATATTCAGGCATCAAGTTAATGCCAGAACCACCATCCACAATAACTCCTTGAAACTCATGACCTTTAATAGAGATTGTTAGCGGAGGGCTCTTGTAATCTGTGAGGGGTGCTTCCCCTAAACATTTATCTTTATGCATAACAGCAGCCTTTGCCACTAAACTTGTTGTGGACATTTCATCAATTATCTGCAAGAGTTCTGACCTGAACTTCCCATCCATCTTTATTAAATAAATAATACTAACCTCCTTTTTCATGGACTTGAGCAGTCTCGAAGCTTTTGATTCCTTAAGAGCATGGGCAGCATTTGACTTATCAAACTCCTCATGAGCCCTGTTGAATGCATATTCAATGGCATCACTGGTACCTGTGAAATTTTCTTTTTGCCTTGTATCTGCACTTGTGGTGGCTTTGTCTTTAGACACACCTTTGTCTCTGTTTAATCCATTAATCATTGATTCTTGACCTATTTCCACTTGAGCCTTCCCCTTGCTTCTTGTCTACACCGTAAAAGATTCAATTTCTTCTAAATGCGCCACCCTGGTAGATGGAGATGGCACATTGACCTGATCTAACACTTCTTCTTTGTGTACAGAAATCATTTGAATATGGGGCCTGGATGAAGAGGCTTGATTCTTAGGAAAACAATTTGTATAGTGGTCTCTGGCCTCTGGGCAGTTTCTGCAAGGAGGGGCATTTTCTGGGAGAGTGCACCTACTTTGATAGTGCCCACAGTCTCCACATCTGAAACAAATAATTGGCCTTCTAGGCCCATTTCCAAAATTATCCCTCTGTCTAGGGTTATAAGTGTTACCTTGATTGGGTGCAGCTGCCATCACATTTGCTGGTGGTAGGGGTCCTCCTTGTGTCCAGTATGTTGTTGCAGGCATTCCCCTTGATTGGCATTCATGGGCCTCATGGCCAACTTTCCTGCATAATTGACAAGTCACACTTAACAGAGGACATTCACTTACTATGTGACCTTGCTTGCTACACATGGAACACCAAAGTCCACTCTTGATGCCACTCCCTTTGAGTTCCTGTAGCTCCTGTCGCAGCTCAGCCGATTCCTCTGCTTGGGCCTCCTCCTCCTTTTGGAGCTTTAGTGCTTCAATCTCCCTCCTCAACTGAGCAATGACATTCTCCTCCTCTTTGTAGGGCTTATTTCTTTTTAAGCCCTCTAGCTCCTTCCTTAGCTAGATCACTAGATCCTCCATTTCTGTACCATATGTTGGTTGGGAAGAAGTTGCTCCATACTGGTGCCTTATCTGCTCCAAGCGTGTGGCTGTGTTGATGAACTCCTCTATGGAGGCTGTAGGTAACACTAATTCCTTTATTTTGCATTGGGTGGCCACCGGTAGGGGCTTAGCTAACCATTTCTTAACAAAAAAATCATGTGGTGGATCTGGCAATTTAGCCATTAGTGCTTTGGCCCTAGTCACAAACTCTGGGAACTTTTCTCCTGGACCCAATCTCAAATTTTCTAGTTCTTCTATGATAATCTCCGCAGTGTTGCCATACTGGAACTGATTTTTAAATGCATCTTTCATCACATCCCAAGTGGTAAAATGGTTTTCAGCAAACTGGCTGAACCACTTATCTGCTAATCCCTCCAATGTGGCAGGGAAGAGAATAAAAAAGGCATCCTCCCTACCCATTAAGCCTCTAGTCTTACATAGTGCCAAAAAAAACCTTCTAATGTCTTCATCCGAATCCTCCTGAGCTAGGCCTTTGAAAGAAGGAAACTTTATATTTAATCTAGAGAGTAAAGTTTCCAAGTCTACCTGACCCGCCATGCTCTTTACTGATGAGGTTGAAGATAGTGGACTGGAGGACCTTCTAACAACCTTCCTTCTTGTCTGCTTGCAGGTGACCCTCAATGTTTGGGACCGGGTTGCGGTCATGAGCAGCTCATAGCCCACTTAATATGAGACACTTGATAAGAATATTTACCTTTTGTTTGATGAAGTAGCACTGTAGACACGTGACCTCTGCTATACTTTGCACTTGGTTTCTCCTAAGCTCAAATCTCCTTGGAAGTCCCACCAGGCGTGCCAAATTTTGTTGGGGGATTCATGGACAAGAAGGAGTTTGAGGGTTTGTAGGAGAAAAGGGAAGAGACAAGAAGAGAAAATACACCTTGGAAGCCTCTACTGATTGGTTACAGTAAAACAATTACAATGTTTGAAGCACAATACAAGCCAATACCTCTGTGCACAATCCTACAGAGTGCTCAATTACAAAATACCAAATATCCCAAAGTCTTCTTGCCGCCGGCCTCCTCTGCACCAGACCTCCACCTGCTTCAAGCTTATCCTTGTGCACACCTTGCACCAAGCTTCCACTAAGGGGAGGAATGAATACCTTATGTCGGCACGCGCACACTGCAAAGAGACCTTGAGATCCTTGGGGGACTAGCTTAGCACTCTTTGCACAATCCCTTAATCACTCTCCATGCACTCCTTCACTTCCACTTGTCTGCGTCACACACTGGTGACTCTTGCACTTCTCTTTCTTGCTTTTCTTAGACTATGCTTCTCTTGCTTACTCTAGCCTTGGTCCAAGAATAGTCCTTGCCTTGATTTGAGTGTGTCGATCACGTACGCTCCTAACTGCAATAGTATCTTGGTGCTCACTTTGATGTCCCAAGATTGTCTTCACCAGTGGCAGCCAACGACTCCCTGTTTTGTCCTGTAGTGACTTTAGACTAAAACCAAAAATTTAATTGGGGGGCCATATTTTCACCTGTGCGTACGCTGCCGCTTCACATACCTTCACATTTCCTTTTAAGTCTTCACTTTTGCACATAAGAGAGGGTTCACCTAAACCTTCCAAAACACTTTAAACACACTTTGAACCTTAGGGAAATTAGAGAAAATACCTCTGCAACCTGCAACCCACTTTCTCCAATTTACCCTTTGTGGACAATTAATTGTGCACTACCTGTGCACTTTGACACCTGCACTTTAGCACTTTGACTTTGCACCTATTGACTTTGACTTTGACCTTGTTGACTTTGACCTTTGACTTTGACTGCAGTTGACTTTGACCAACATGAATTTTATGGGCTCAACACTTCATAAACACTTAGTTTATGATTCATCTCCAAAGGTGTACCTGGAGGTTTAGTGTTCTCCATTTTGAACTTGAGAAGAAGATCCTAAATGTATCTTCTTTGAGTCAAATACATTCCTTCATCTGTATATATCACCTGCATACCTAGGAAATATGTGAGCTCACCTAGGTCACTGAGTTTGAACTCCTCTTGCATGTGTCTCTTGATCCTTTGAATGCCATTTAGATCATCACCTGTCACAATAATATCATCTACATATACATATAGATAGATAACCTCATCGTGATCCCTTTTGATGAATAGAGAAGGATCTGAGCTGCTAGCTTTGAACCCTTGATCTTGAAGATATGTAACCAACCGGTAATTCCAAGCTCTAGGAGCTTGTTTCAATCCATACAATGCTTTCTCAAGTCTGCAAACATAAGATGGATGATTAGGGTTTTCAAAACCTGGTGGTTGTGACATGTATACCTCTTCACTTATCCAACCATTTAAGAATGCATTTTTCACATCAAGTTGGAGGAGTCTCCAATTCCTTGCAGCAGCTACACTTATCAATGTCCTGATTGTAGTCATCTTTGCAACTGGTGAGAATGTTTCCTCATAGTCTATACCATGACTTTGTGAGCATCCTTTGGCAACTAATCTTGCCTTGTACCTGCAAACTGATCCATATAAATTTCTTTTGACTTTATATACCCATCTGCAACCAATTACCTTTTGATTCCGTGACATTGGAACCAAATCCCAAGTGTCCATTTCCTTCAATGCATCTATCTCTTCTTTCATGGCCTTTTCCCAATTAGGGTTTCCCTTTGCCTCTTCATAGGTTGAGGGTTCCTCTGAAATAGAGTCTTTTGCGAAGTATATTGAATGCTTCGTAACAAATGTGGAATCCTATCCATACCTTTCTGGTTGTTTCTTCTCTCTTGCTGATCTTCTAGGTGCTTGTTTGGAGCATTCTCTAACCTCTTGCATCTTTGCTTTGCCTCTTGACTTCCATAGCTTGTAATCCTTTTCTCTTTCATCTTGATCATCATCTGTATCACTTCTTGGATCCTGGACCTGTGTATCATGCTTGCTTCCTAATTGATGAGAGTCAAAATCAAGATCATATGGTAGTGTTACCTTTTGTTTGTCTTCATCATACCAAGACCTGTGTTCTTCAAACACAACATCTCTACTTGTAGTGAATTGCTTGGTTGAAGGATTGAAGAACCTGTAACCCATCTGAGTTGAATCATATCCAATAAACATTGCCTTTGTTGCCCTTTCATCTAGCTTACCTCTTATTTGTGATGGTACATGAACATAAGATAAACAACCAAAAACCTTGCAATGTCCAAGACTAGGTTTTCTTCCATGCCATGCTTCATAAGGAGTCATACCTTGAAGTGATTTGGATGGTAGTCGATTGACAAGGTACACAGCAGTTGAAATAGCTTCTGCCCATAGATAATGTGGCAACTTCTTCTCTTCAAGCATTGTTCGGGCTGATCCAACCAATGTCTTGTTTCTCCTCTCTGCAATTCCATTTAGTTGAGGAGAGTACCTAGTAGTCACTTCCCTTTTGATACCTTTTTCCTGCAAGAACTCATCAAACTCTTTGGAGAAGTATTATCCCCCTCCATTAGATCAGAGCTTCTTTAGCGATCTACTTGTATGATTCTCCACATGTGCAAGATACTTCTTGAAGCAATCAAACACTTCATTCTTACTCTTGATAAAGTATAGAACAATCCATCTACTATGGTTGTCAATAAATGAGACATAATACCTTGATCCTGCCGATGAAGGTTCTTGACTTGGTCCCCATACATCTGTATGTACTAAGTCCAATAAGTTGTTGCAGATGTAGCCTTTATGGTTGAATGGTTGTCTTTGTGCCTTCCGGATCTGACATGCATCACACCTGTGCACTTTGACACCTTCACTTTAGCACTTTGACTTTGCACCTATTGACTTTGACTTTGACCTTGTTGACTTTGACCTTTGACTTTGAATGTAGTTGACTTTGTCCAGCATGACTTTTATGGGCTCAACAGTTGCCCACCACCTAATGTGCTCTCCGTCCCGGAGAGCTATAGCCAAATCTTTGAGCATATAGGACACCATGATAATGGAGCTGCAACAACTTGAAGAGGACATCTAAGCAACAACCAAATCCACCAAAAGCAAGATAGAACAAGCACGAGAGAAGAACCAAAAATTGGATTTTGCCATGGACAAGCAAAGAGTTGCAATGGGAGGGTAGAGAGGAGTAGGAGGGGAGGGCTGAGGGGCAAGGATTGAAGGGATAGGGAGGGTTCAGGATTTGGCTGGGCAGATTGGTAAAGGGAGGGCATGGGGGTATGATGATGGGGTCTGGAGGGGGTGAAAATGATCAAACAATAGAGCTACAGAGGGTGCAATTGGGAGATTATGAAACATAATGTAAGAGAAGGTGAGAATAGACCATGTGGGCAATGTGGTGAAATAAAAACATGTGATAAATGTGCGCAGAACATGAGGGTTTTGACCAAAAGTCAGAGAAAAGGTTGGAATTTGGAAAAATAAATCCAAAAACTGAGTCCAGAGGTGCCAAAAAACATGAAAATGACTCCTTTTTTGTAAAAAACGGCCAAGCGAGGCACGATCCAAAGCCAAAAGCTTTGAGCCAGAAAAAATAAAATAAAAATAAAAAAATAGATTTTTATATATATTAAAATATAAAAAGAAAACAAAAATAAAATAAATTGATGTTTTTTTTAAATTTATTTTGGGTAACGCCTGTGCGGATCAACAGAATAATAAAAATAAAAATAAAAACAAAAATAAAATATAAAAATCATAAATAAATGAAAAAGAAAAGAAAATAAAAACAATAAAACAAAAAAATGGGGGGGGGGGGGAGAGGGGGGGAGGGAGGGGGGGAGGGAGGGATGGAGGGAGGGGGGGGGGAAGGGAGGGGGGGAAGGGGGGAGGGAGGGGGGGGAGGGAGGGGGGGAGGGGGGGAGGGTGGGAGGGAGGGGGGGAGGGGGTGAGGGAGGGGGGGAGGGGGGTGGGAGGGGGGGAGGGGGGGAGGGGGGGAGGGGGGGAGGGAGGGAGGGAGGGAGGGAGGGAGGGAGGGAGGGAGGGAGGGGGGGAGGGGGGGAGGGAGGGAGGGGGGGAGGGAGGGAGGGAGGGGGAGGGGGGGCGGGAGGGCGGGGGGCGGGGGGGCGGGGGGGGGGGGAGGGGGGGCGGGAGGGCGAGGGGCGGGGGGGGGGGGGGGAGGGGGGGGGCGGGGGGGAGGGGGGGAGTTTTTTTCTTTTTTTAAACCGACCCGAAAATCTTGGGGGGCCTTTTTTTTTGGGGGGGGGGGAATAACCCAAAAATAGAGAAAATTGAAGGAAAAATCCACCGGAAAAGGATAAAAAATGCTAGAAAAATGCTAAAAATGCTAGAAAAATTCCACTTGCTCTTGCTTGCAAAGTTGGCTTGGGAAGTCTCTTCTTCATCTTCTTCCTTCTTCTTGCCTTTCTGCTTCTTATCCTTCTTATCTGCATATAGAGCACTAGTTGAATTACCATGATAAGAGTTACCTTCCTTTATGCTATTGTTGGCTTCTTGATTGAAGAGTTTTCCAAGAAAGATGTTGAAGTCTGGAGTTTGCACATCCATGATGAGATCATAAGCTGTCGTGAAGGATTGCCATTGCTTATCACTTCGAATACCGTTGAGAATTTGCCTCATGATGAACTCTTCTTCAATCAACTCTCCAATGGATGCTAACTATTGAAGCTCAAGGTCAAGGACAAAGCATGGAAGCGCATCAAGGAAGTGGACACACAAGAAGAAGGAGCAAGTAGGGAGCTCCAAGAATCACATGTCAAATTTTCAAAAGAAATCCCTAAAAAAATAGTGATTTTCATCACTAAAAATCATTGTAAATACCATTTTCTATTTTTACAACTCCATTTTGTTCAAGCCAAGGAGTCCTTGAGCTTGAGGCATATTAGATGTATCATACTACCAATTTTCATAATTTGTAGATTCCGTTTGAGCCCCCAAATAAGCCCTAGAACCTAATTTTTAACTAGGCCGGACACTAGGTCTGGACAGGGCCAAAACCACTCAAAAACTATAAAAAGGGCTGGAGAGCTCATCTTTGGGGTTAGCTTGTTGTAGATTTCAGCTTTGTAAGAGAGTTCTTTTGTAATCGAAGATCTTCCATTGTTCCACTCTTTGCTCTTACCTTGTGCGCGTGTGTGTATGTGTGTGCATGCTTGTATGCTTTCACTCACTCACTTGTGCACTTCACTTGCTCTTGGTCTTCATACCGGTCCTCAAGTCTCCGCGGATTGACATTTATGAGGTGGAGCTCCTCATGTTGGTACTCACCATTGTGCTAGAGTGACACCAAATTTGGCGCTGTTGCCGGGGAGAGAGCTTCGAGGACGAGCCTGTGACGGTAAGATGTAGAGTAGCGATGTTGGAAGGTAAAAAAATCACCAGTTCAGTTTTTGAGTTTTTCTTCTCCTTCATCTTCATCATCATCACCTCTCCACCCACCTTCATCTTCTCAGTTTTTTCCCATTTTTTAGAGTACTTTCACCTCGCTTTTTACTTGTGGTTGTGAGAAAGAGTCTTAGAGAGGGTGTGGAGCTAAAACGCTCAAGAAATACACCTCAATATACCCAAAAACTGAGTGAATAGCCCCGGATGTGACATAACTTGCGCCAAGTATCATGAGTGCAATATCATGGGTTTGAAGGGAGATTTTGCATCTACAGACACATAGGAGTGACAAGGAGGACACAAGGTACTCATATTTGCAAAAAAGTTTGAATTTGGACTCCAAAAAATCCAAGTATCCTGTTCTCCCATGGTCGAGTATCGCGATATCCGAATATCGTGATCTTCTGTGGTCGAGTATCGCGATACCTGACCAATATTGAGTATCGTTGATGTTTCACGATACTTGGTAGATATCGAGTATCGTCAAAAAATTTCTCACGATATTGGTCACATATCGAGTATCACAAAGATCCGAAAATGATATTTGACAGATATCGAATATCGAATATCGTGGCATTTCCAAGTGTCGTATATTGTGATTTTTCTCGTGATACCTACCCAATATCATGTATCCTGACTTTCAATGTCAAGTATCCTGAGTCTAACTCTCGCCTGATATCGAGTATCGTGTATCGTGGGATTCCTCTTGGCGATACCTATGCAATATCGAATATCGTGAGGGTCATTCCGTGATACTTGCTGGATATCGAGTATCGTGATCTGTCTAGTTGGTCGAATATCATGTATCATGTGGGCTCAAGTATCGAATATCGTGACATTTTTCCAGTCAGCCAAATATCGAGTATCGTGACTTTTCCAGTGTGTCGAAGTGTCATGTATCGTTTAGTTGAGATATCGTGTATCGTGGCAAGGCAAGTATCATGTATCGTCTGCTTCCAAGTATCGTGATACTTGATAAGTATCGTGTATCGCCTGTTTTGAAGCATTTCTTGAGAGGTCCTATTTCCCTGTTTTAACCCCCAGAACCCTGAACTGGCATAACTTTCTCATACGAAATCCGTTTGCTGTGATTTTGAGTTTGTTGGAAAGGGTATTAGATAGGGTATTTTGAAGTTGACCCTCAGGTTGGACTATGAAGGAAGGGGTTCCACAAGATTTTGAGCAGTTCAAAGGACATTTGTGGACTTGTAGAAAAGATCAAGTAGACGCTTAGGAAGAGATAGATAAAGTACCAAATCACTTGAAACTAAGGTCAACTACACAACCAAGTCAGGGACTCACAACTCAGGGGTTAACACTACGTGCTGAGTTCATAGACAATAAAAAATGTCACTTAACTGGGAGAGACTCTTGGCTTCTGAAGACATGCATAGTTCCGTACCTAGGGAAGGCCTTATGTCTACAACGGAAGGGGAATATAGGACGTCTCTTCAATACATATCCACCAACTTGCAGGGAATACCCATCTACCTTGATGGTCTACAGAGGACAGTAGCAAGAATGATAAACACCACAGAATCTGAAATAATGATATGACCAACTGTCAAGTATGAAAGTGGAGTTTATAGGGACGAGATGGACCAGATATATGTAGTAACCGAAAACCCTGATCAGATTAATGAAAGAGGAGAGTTAGCTCGAGATCAGGCAACTACCTCACAAAACCCATTTGAGACCCAACAAAGAAATAAAAATGTGATCTTAGGACAAACGAGCCAAGGTAGTATACCCAATGGACCACATGAGCAATTCACCATGCCAGGAATTAAACCCCATAACCACACTAGCCAGGGAATGGGAAATCTGAATAGAACCACATTTAGGGGAGAACCACCCTAAGATGTAGAAGCTGGAATACACCTAGTAAAATCCGCTTATCCCATCATAAGTCAAACCCTAGAGCCCGACAAAATACTGAGACCAATCCAATTGGCCAAATGTATGTGAAATCGTTACGATGGTGTAGGAGAGCCGTATGAGCACATTACAGAATTCAAGCAGGTATTGCGAGCGGAGCAAGTGGATGACTTTTTCATGCAATATGAATCCTTTGGGCTAACCCTCACAGGAATAGCCTTGACCTGGTTTCAATCCTTGGATCCAAGTTGCTTTGAACATATTGAACAATTCTTCCAAGAACTTATTTGGGAATTCACTAAGAAAGGGATCAAGCACAATTCATCATCCTTAATACATAGTTTCAAACAAGCTCCTAATGAGACAGTAAAAAATGCAGCACGAAGATTTAAGCAATACGTAGCCCGATGCCCTATGACAGAGAGACCTTCTCAGCAAAAAATGATATCTTTATTTTTAGAAGGTATAACCAATGGAACATTGAGAATCTTAGTATGTGTAAAATGACAACAAACCCTAAATGAGTGTCTTCAGAAGTGCATAGATTTGGAAGAAAACATAGATGAGGATCTCAGAACCACACAAGATCCTACCAAGTTAGAGGATACAAGGAACAATGAAACTTCTAGTTTGAGTTATGTGGAGGAAGTGGCAGAGTTAGTGGTCAAAAAATTAGGGATACAAGTACAACGGAACTACGAGAACTCTTCCTTGAGAGTGCCAATGTTAGGAAGTTGCATACTTTGCGGTGGGGATCATCCATCTCATGTCTGCACCAGAGAAGCATCAGGATTATCACAACCTTACCCTTACGATAGACAACCAACTCAAGCGCCTAACATGTACTCTTATAGTGAGCAGAAGTACATCAATTACAACACCAAAAACTATCCAATGAATAGACATCCACGACCGTTTGTACCACCCCACTATAGACCATACGCGTACCCTCCGATATAACAAGGTAGAGAAGTTCCTAGGTATAACCCATGCCCAGGATCACGATGAGCATATAGACTGTGTGAACATGGAGGATATGGCCAACCTCAACCTATACCACGACAACAACCACCCCACCCACTAGCTCCAACACAAGGGCAGAACATCACAATACAAGTAGTTTATCTCGAGTGTGGCAAAGAACAACTCCTGAAAGATTGTCCCGGACATCCATCTAGTGCACCAAAGGTTACACGCGTTAATGTAGTAGGTCTAGTGGGGGATTCAGGTTCGAGTAGTGATAATGTGGCTCCTATACACGCAGTTACTAGGGCACAAGCCTTACAACAAACTAAACCAATTGAGCAATCAGAGCCAAGTGAATCAGGAGAGCCTAGTAAGAGAAGAACAAGAACATGGAAGGATACTAGAGAGAAGGCCAATCGTAAGTGGACCAAAAAGTTATCCGAACTAGAAGAACGCTTGAAAGATGCAAAAACAAAAATAGAAGATATTGCCTCTCAAAACCCCTCGCATGTCAAAACTCCATCCACACCACCTCATCCCCACCCACCAACCACGGTAAATGGACCACCACAACTGGGGTCTGTTCTTGCAGATCCAACCCCAAAAGATTTGGACGTGATGTTCAAGGCATACGAGGCTCGACCTCAAGAAGGGCCAACACCTGTAAACCTAGACAAGAGCTACCCTAGAGCAGATTTAGAGATTGAACGGACAAAAATGTGCATTAAAATGGTGGAACTAGCTCAAGCTATGTTTGAGGCCAACCAATCGTTCAATCAGACAAAAACTGTTACACCGGCTTTGCACTTCCTGGGCTTACTAGATAGATTAGAGCAGTTGGTAAACAAACCACGAGTTCCTTTACCTCCACATGCTCAACTAACTATTGAAAGAGAAAGCTCATCACCAAAGAAAGTCTATGTTCCTGACTCCATAGATGATGGGGAACCTCTTTCAATTCAACAGCACACTCAAAAGTTCTTGCGGGAAATACAAGAAGAGAAATGGGCCAAGGAGAAGGATGTTCCCCCTCCTATTCTTGAGATTGATGACCTTCATGATCAATTTCCACAAGACATTCCATCTATTTATGGAGAAAAAACAGAGCAACAAGAAGATGAACGATTAGATTTTGAATCTAATTCTTTACAAGAGTTGCCATAATTCACAGGCCCATGGGAATCTGAATCTCTCCAGATCAAAGCTCCCACAATATTGATCAGGAATGAAGACTCGGTGGTTCCAAGAAACACTGAAGTCGTGAAGAACACTAAGGTTCAGTGTCATCTCACTTTAGAAGAGCTGCTCAAAGTAAAACCGGAGTTATGGAATCATGTGAAGGATCAGGTTTGAGAACTTGATTCCCATATGCCAGAAGCTGGTTCTAAGCAAAAAGTCCCGGAGATACCTTTAGACAAAATAGGGGACATATGTGAGGGTGAAGAAGGTAATACTTATCTTCCAATCACCTACCAAGGTTACACAACCAAAGCAATCATAGATTCAGGTGCTGGTGTTGCTATTGCAACCACCTCCTTGTGGAAGCGATGGGGCAAGCCCACATTAAGACCAACTAGAATGAAGCTTCAAATGGCAGACAGTCATTTTGAAAGACCTCTAGGACTCCTCGAAGGGATAACTCTAACCACCTGTGGTGGAGAGTTTGAACACACATTTGCTATATGTAACTTTGAGAAAAATAATTTCTACGAAATGATCCTAGGAAGACCCTTCCTACGACAACTACAAATAGTACAGGATTGGGGAACCAAATCCTTATACTTGCAGCACTTAGGGGTCACAACCAAGGTCAATTTGAAGGATTACACCTTCAGAGATGTACCACCCCTACAGTGGAATCCTATCCACAAGGAGCAAGAAGATTCAATCTCTCTGCATTCTAAAAGTTCATCTGATACATCATGGATGCATGAAGATACTCATTTGTGGATGTGCAAGGTCGCAAAGGAAGAGGAAAAACGCTTAATGGCAAGAGAAAAAGGAACGTCTCAAGGAGATAGACCAATTCGAGACCCAACCTATACTCCAATGATATTTCCAGATGAGGAATTTGAGCCTCATGGTTGGGCAGAAAGCTTAGCTACCATGGACATTGCTGTCAATGAAGAACAATGGACACCTCATTGTGATGAGGAGGGTTATGATATTTCAGTGTTCATGTTTCAGCCCTTGCTAGAAGAAGGTGACTCTAATGACTTCATAGAAGAAGAAGAGAACGATGATGATCTAGAGTCCATTGTGATGGATAGTTGCTTTATTTCAGAGGAGCACTATCTAGAAGACATAGGAGTATTTACACAAAAAGAAGAAGAACCTCTCACAAGCATCAAAACGGTAAATTCAAAGGATGGGAGTGAAGGTAGTAAAAAGAAAAAGAGGAGAAAAGTAGTGAAACAAGACAAGGAGGAACCATTGTTTGAAGTACCAGAAAATTTCAAAAAATACGAAGTTGAGGACCAAAAGATTTTGGTACGAATACCTAAGAGAGAGGCCACAAGAGGAGAAGCATATGATAACAAAGAAAAGACCAAAAAAATCGTAGTCACCATCAAAGAGAACGAAGAGAGATGTACATACATAGGAGATGACCTAAGTAAAGAAGAGGAAGTAGAGTTGGTAGCGTTATTAAGGGAATACAGGGACGTGTTTGCATGGCACTATAGAGACTTGAAGGGAGTAGATCCAAAAATTTGCTCTCATACGATCCCCATGACCGCTGATGCCAAGCCCAACAAACAAAAGCCCTACACATATAATGACACTTATGCAGCCAAAATAAAAGAAGAAAATGATAGATTGATTGAAGCTGGATTTATCTATGAGATTGAGCATACAGAATGGGTGTCCCCCATTGTTGTGGTACCCAAGAAGAATGGAATGTTGCGTGTATGTATTAACCTTAAAAAAGTTAATGCTGCCACAGTAAGAGATAGTTATCCGCTTCCGATCACTGATCATTTATTGGAGCGTGTTGCAGGCAAGGAAGTTTATAGCTTCCTTGATGGATTTTCAGGTTACAATCAAGTAGCCATTGCCCCAGAAGATCAACATAAAACAGCCTTTGCCTCACCAATGCACTTGCAACCTTTCAACGGCTCATGTGCCATGTCTTCAAAGAGTTCTTGAGAAAGAGCTTAGAAATATATGTGGATGATTTATGTGCTCATTCCCAAGAGCAAAGATACCACATCCCTGAGCTCAGACAGATCTTCAACAAGTGTAGAGAATATCGAGTGTGTCTGAACCTAGAGAAGTGTGTGTTCATGGTACGTCAATGTAAAATCTTAGGTCACATTGTCTCTAAGAACGGAATATCAACAGATGAGGACAAGGTAAAAGCCATAGCAGAGTTGCCGAGGCCAAGGAATGTTAAAGAGGTACAAGCCTTCATGGGCCATTGTGGATATTACCGTAGGTTCATTCCATGTATGCAATCATAGCTAAACCTCTTTATGCCTTGTTGACAAATTTTGAGTGGAACGATGAATGCGAAAAGTCCTTCAATGAGCTGAAGAGACGCTTGTGCACAACACCGATACTGACCACTCCTGATTGGAATAAGCCATTCCATGTACATGTGGATGCATCCAATTATGCAATAGGATGTGTGTTGTCACAACCAACTGGTGAAGGGAATTTAGATTTGCTTATAGCATATGTTAGTAGACAATTGAATGCTGTTGAACGAAACTACACCACAACCGAAACGAAACGAAAGAGAAGGTTTAGGCATGGTATTTGTTGTGAAGAAGTTTAGACACTATCTGTTGGCCAACAAGTTCAAATTTTTCACTAATCATCAAGCTTTATTATACTTGGTCAATAAACCTTGCAATACAGGACTTCTAGTAAGATGGTTCCTATTACTAATGGAATATGACTTTGAAGTGATTGTCAGGAAAGGTAAGAACCACCTTAGGGCAGATCATCTTTCTCGCATCACTTTAGGAGAGTCACCGCAAGGAGTGTCAGATGAATTGCCCGATGCTTATCTGTTCAATCTAGAAGTTGTTCCTAAATGGGCAAATTAGTTGGTACTAGTCCTAACCTTTGGACCCACAAATAAGAATGTAAAAACAAACAAAGTTTAGATTGTAAAATCACAAAAATATAAAATATTGGCAGGTAGTATGTACAAACAAAATACAGAGGGTTTATTAGCTTGTTGTGTTGAGGATGATGAACATAGTACTTGGTTGCAACAAGCCCATGAAGGGTTGCTAGGAAGTCACTATCCTAAACAACGAACATTGCAGAATCTGAAACGCTTAGGAGTGTATTGGCCTAGTGTGGACAAAGAAATTCATGAGTGGATTAAGAATTTTCCAATGTGCAAAGAGAGACCCCCCCCCGTGGAGCATGCCACCCTTTATCACGTGTCATTAATTCTAGACTGGAGTGCTCCATTGGTAGAATTCATGAGATCGGGAACCTTACCCAAGGAGGCTAGTCTAACAAGGAAACGAAGCATAGAGCAAGAAGCTCAAGACTACGCCCTCATAGGAGATAACCTATATCGAAGAGGCAAAGATGGTTACCTAAGACTGTGCGTTCATGAATCAAATTACTTGAAAGTCTTGGAAACCGCTCACAGTAGTGTTGCGGGTGGACACTTTGGGCCTGACCGAGTAATTAAGACTACTCTATTCTCAAGACTTTGGTGGCCCACTCTTCATATGGATGCACATACCTATGTGAAGAAATGTGACACATGCCAACATGCCCAATACCCAATTAGAAAAGATGAGATGCCTTTGAGGCCAATGATGGGAGGACGTGCCTTTTCGAAATGGGGCATAGACTTTGTAGGTCCTATTAACCCCCCAACTAGAAACTCCCATGCAGAGTACATTATTGTAGCCACAGATTATCTCACAAAGTGGGTAGACGAAAAAGCTACGACAAAGAATGATGCTCAAATAACAACTAAGTTCTTATTTGAGAATGTGTTCACGAGATACGGATTACCAATAGAGTTAGTAAGTGATAGAGGCACACATTTCTTGAATGAAGTAATCGAAAATCTTCTCCAAGAATTCTTGGTGATACATAAGAAGTCTACCCCCTATCATCCACAAGCTAATGAACAAGCCGAGAGCACAAATAAGATCCTATGTAATGTACAGACAAAACTCGTAAATAACAAACGCTCTGATTGGGACAAACAACTTCATCATGCTGTTTGGGCCTACCGAGTTGCCTATAAAACGGTACTCAATGCCACCCCATTTCAGATGGTCTTCGGACAAAATATTGTGCTACCATTGGACTTCCTAATCCCAACTTTAAAAGTAGCACAAGAGCATGAGTGGAATGGACACGAGTTATCCTCGAGGATCTTTGATTTAGAACGATTAGGTGAGACGAGGCTACGAGCGGCTCCAGGCATCTATGCTGCAAAGAAAAGACAAAAGGCATACTTCGATGCACATATCAAAGATAAAGGTTTGAAAGAGGGAGACCTAGTGTTGGTTTATACACTAAAGCAACATGCCTGTAAATTGGAAAAAAGAGGATACGGACCCATGATCATTAATAGAATCTCCACTAGCGGTGCAGCTCAATTGGCCACACTAGAAGGTGATATCTTGCCCAAACTATATCAGTGGTTGTCGAGTCAAGCTATCAAGAACCTCTTACAGAGGATATGCTAAAGCGACTCAACACTGCTAAGAAGCAAAAAGAAGAAGAGCTAAGGGTTAGAGAAGAAGCACAGGCAGAGGCGAGAGAACGCATTAGGAGAAATAAGTTAAGACGCCTCATCCTAGATATCAACCTTGAGGCCCCAAGATACCACATGGCCATGTGTCAAACATCAAGTGCAATTGCTTCTCGCATAATTGATCGACGTCCCTTTGTGAAGATCGCGGTAGGATAAGGGCAGAATGCAAGGACTGTGCGAGCATTGATTGACTCAGGTGCAACAACTAGTGCAGTTAGACTTTCATACTGCCAGGACTTGCAATTGAACATAAAGCCCATAGAAGCCTATCTCATAGGTTTGGGAGGTGTGGAAACCCCTTGTTTGGGTGAGGTGGAACTTCCCATCTACCTTCAAGATGTTCCAATGAAAGTCAAAATGCTAGTATGTCATGATGAGGACATCATAGAGCCACTTGTCCTAGGTCAAGATTGGATTTACGACCATGCAGTCAACTTGAACCTAAGAAGTCAAATCCTTAAAGTTTGTGCACATGAAAAATGTATTACATTAGAACTAGATAATTGCATGCTCACAAATCCAAAGGTCACACATTCTCTTAGTTCTTCCGAAACTAATCTTCGTAAAGAAAATGTTGTGTGTGTCAAAAACCCTACGAAGCAAAAGGACTCAATCATGGAAGCACAAGCTCAAAGGCCAGCAAACCTCTCTTCTTCTTCACATATTAATGCAAGTGTAACTCGACCAAAGAGGCAAGCAAAAAAGACATCAGCTATATCAACTAGACAGACAAAATTCAAGAAGAAAGAAGCTCAGGGCATGAAGCAGATTTGGGTACGAAAAGGAGAACAAGCACCAGCTTTGCCACAACCCTTCCCAGTGAGGCAAGCCAACCATGCTACAAGAAGCACCAAGAAACGAGGACCAGCTCAATCCCACGGTCTTCAACAAATTTGGGTGCCAAAGAAATTAGCTGCAACTCAACAAGAGCAATTACAAATGTGGGTACCCAAGGCACTCTTACATGCACAAAACCATCTGATCTCCCTCACGAGGAAAATCTCAACAAAAACACCACGGAGAAGCAAGAGTCGAAACCACGGGCAGAGACTAAAAGAAGATGAATTCATCTCCTGGCCGATAATAAAAAGACAATCACAAAGGATATGGGTTTGTAAGCCAAAAGTACCAGCAGCTTCCTCAACACCAAGAAGCCGATCACGATGGATATCAAATTTTAGCAACCATCCAAAGATGAAAGGGCCAAAAGTGATCTCCACAGGACCACATACCATTCTCAAATGAATCCCAATAAGGAGGATTACATCGTTGCAAGATTCAATCGACACCTCCAAACAAAGATTGTATCAATTCTACAAGTATCATCAAATGTCTCGACCAACAACAACCATGTGCCTTTGGCATAACCCTGTCTTTTGCACCATTCAGGTCATGCATTTCCAAAGTATGCATTAATACAGGGCCTCCTTACACGGCCGTGCATAGACACAATTGAGACTCCCAGGAACATGATACACATCTAACATATGTAAAATATTTTATTGATGCTAACCCCTTTCTTCCATTGTTCCAAAAAAAAAAGAAGACAAGAAAAGAAAAGAAACAAAGAGAGTGACAGGATAGGAGTGCACGCTTGAACAATCTCTGATGAGAACCATCAACACTGACATCCATCAATACGAGAGACAAGCCAGTGGTCAATCATCACGATGGGCATACAACATGAAGAGTGACGATCGACGAAGCTTTCACCATGGTAAGAATTGTATGCTTCAACAACAACATAACCATGGTCGATTAGGAAACCTCTTCGTCGGCATACCCTTGAGTACCTAGCTCAAGACCCAACTTCTTGCACCATAACTTTTCCAATGCATTTCCCAAGTATGCATGCATAGGGCTATATTACAAGGCCATGCACAAGGCACATATCTTGTCCAACCCATGCACCAATGCACTGACCCATCATCCATTATGGGTTACAAGTACTTGACATGAAAACGAGGAAATCCATCTTTAGAAGAACCAGAGGACATCAAGGGGACACCAACAAGAGCAAGGAAGCAATCCACCATGCGAATTGCTCATACCCAACATTGACAACCTCTTTCAAGTAGCTCACAATTTTTGAAAGCTCATAACGACACCATCAAGAGGGAATACAAGGAAGACGTACATACAAAGGTAGCAGTGATAAAATGAGGAACCGGATATCTGCCCAAGCTACAAGTGGAAGATGGACCGCTCTTGTGGATACATGATGGACACTATCTCTCCAAGCACTACACGGAACAACCACTACAACAAGGGTCTGTCAGGGACCACAGACCCTAGAGGAGGGGAGTGTTGAAGCTCAAGGTCAAGGACAAAGCATGGAAGCGCATCAAGGAAGTGGACACACAAGAAGAAGGAGCAAGTAGGAGCTCCAAGAATCACATGTCAAATTTTCAGAAGAAATCCCTAAAAAAATAGTGGTTTTTATCACTAAAAATCATTGTAAATACCATTTTCTATTTTTACAACCCATTTTGTTCAAGCCAAGGATTCCTTGAGCTTGAGGAGTATTAGATGTATCATACTACCAATTTTCATAATTTTTAGATTCCGTTTGAGCCCCCAAATAAGCCCTAGAACCTAATTTTTAAATAAGCAGGCCACTAGGTCTGGACAGGGCCAAAACCACTCAAAAACTATAAAAAGGGCTGGAGAGCTCATTTTTGGGGTTAGCTTGTTGTATATTTCAGCTTTGTAAGAGAGTTCTTTTGTAATCGAAGATCTTCCATTGTTCCACTCTTTGCTCTTACCTTGTGCGTGTGTGTGTATGTGTGTGCATGCTTTCACTCACTCACTTGTGCACTTCACTTGCTCTTGGTCTTCAGACCGGTCCTCACGTCTCCGAGGATTGACATTTATGAGGTGGAGCTCCTCACGTAGGTACTCACCACTGTGCTAGAGTGACAGTAACTGATCCGCAACCTCCTTGACCTTGGTAACAAACTCTATGATGGTTTGTTTAGGTGTCTTCTTCATTTGGTTGAACTCGTTCCAAAGATGATGCTTTCTTGCTTTGATACTAGCAGAAAAGAAAGTCTCGAGGGCATCCCAAGTCTCTTGAGATGTCTTGCATCCTCTAATATGTGGTAATAGAAAGTTAGAGATAGAGTTTAGTATGTAAGACCTTGCTTGAGCATCCCTTGCACACCAAAGTGTGAGCTTATGTGTCTCCTCTTGTGTAGGTCCTCCTATGGATCTTGGAATAGGCATAGCTTCATCACCTGCTACAATTCCATAAAGATTTCTACCTTCCAAATAGGCCTCCATCCCGATTTTCCAAGCCGCATAGTTGTGTCGATCAAGCTTCTCGATCATTGAGGGAAAGCCGTCACCCATCTTGATCTAGCTTTGATATCACTGAAAGAACTTGGAGAAGCTTGTAGAAGGTAGAAAAGTGTGTTTCGAAGAAACGAAGTTTGGTCAAGCCAACCGGCACAAGACCAGCCCTTGAACTTATGGAGACTCAAATAGACCTTATAAGCATGTAATAAGTTCAAAAACCACACTATGTACTTTGGAGCATCAAGGAGAATGAGTCGATACAAAACAGATAGGTTTGTGGGTCGACTAGCTCAAAAAACTTACTAACTATGGAAGAGATAATGAACTTCAAATGCCCATAGCGACCAGCGTGATTACAATTAGAAAAAATCCTTTTATGGGAGTTATAAAAATAGGGTTGAGTGTATGGAATGCACAAAATTATAAGGAATAAGCAAAATATGCTATAGGAATGAATGCGACATTCACCGGTGGTACTTCCTATTTTTCAGGAATATGGAGAGATTGACCCCGAGATAGAACAACTCAGATTTCTCCCAATCTACTGAACGAAATGCTTTGAAAATTTATAGGCATAAACTATACACTTATACCTTTCCAATGCGCCACCTTGCACTCAATTTGGAGCTGTGGGGAGAGAGCAGCAGCCTTTGCAAGATTACTGTTGGTGAAGAAGATGATGCAGAGAATTGAAGGAGCAAGACAATGATGGTCACAAGTGTATGTATATTGCTTCCATGTAATGTACAAGTGATTTAAAGTCTTTATATAGACTCTAGGAGTGTTCCACGACTTCTACAAGTGAAATTTGAATTCAAATGAAGGTGGGAATGGTTGTTGGAGGGAATCAATTCACTTCCCTACAATCTAGGAAAAGTGAAGATCTAGTTTGATCTACTTTTAGGTGATTGATTGCTTGATTGAATGAAACTTCAACCACCACAAATTCATGGGATTTGGGCTCTATCTTTCTACCTTTACATGTGTAAAGCTCAAGGCTTTTACAATGGTAAATGAACCATCAAAAATCTCTCAAAAAAATACAATAAATGAGCATATGAAAATCCAATTGATATTCTTTCGATGCAATAGCCTTTGATGTAGATCAAATCCACCTCAAGCATAGTGTAAGCTTGGTGTTCCAACAATCAGTGGTGCCAAGTTGGTTGAAATATTTCTCCGCTCTACACGTCTGGTGGTAAATCATCAGGCTCAAACTGGGTTGCATGGGAGGGTTTCTTGCCTGCCTCTTTTTTGATGGCCAGCTGATATTCTGCCATTAGCATAAAGTATGGCTTATATTGAAGCTCATGCCCATATATATACCTGCAAGGGGCCAAGTGAGCGAAATAAGGGGATTATAAAATATGCTCTTCGATCATAGCCATTGCATGTAATTGTGCTTCCACCCTTGCGGAGTGGGTCTTGCCAAGTTCTTCTACAGTCTTCATCCATGCAGGAGTAGGGAGTTCAAAGGTGGTCTAGCTTTTCATCCTGAGGCCTGGGATGGGTTGGGATTCGTATGCTTCTTCAAAAGTGTCCTCCATCGGGATGGTTACTGCTTCTTCATCCGCTGGTAGTTCCGGTGGGGAATCAGGCCTAGGGGGTGCTTCATATATTGTTATCTGTGTTTGAAGAGTCAATACCTGGGCCCATAAAGCATTGAGTTCCTCGATGATCTCAAGAGATGTGGCCGCAGGAGCTGGTGGTGCTTGCTGTATAGGTGCTCTCAACTGGAGCACTTTGTGGTCTTCTTTGAGCTTGTGGTATGCCTCATTCATGCTGTCATAATCAACTAGTAGTCTGACATGATCTTCCAATAATATCTTCATGGATTTGGAGGGGACAACTTTGAAACGACTAGGACTCAAGGGTTCATCTGGTTGATCTAAAGCAGCTTCAAGGTTCTCTCAATTTTGTTCCTGCAAATGTTGATTCTCTTCTTTGGCTGCTGCGAGGTGGCGTCTGAGTAGTCCACGTTTCTAATGAGCATTGCATTGTGAATGGTTTGAGCCCTTAACAAATTGTCCATATCAGTGATGGCCTCTTTTGTCTTCTGTTCACTCTCTAATTCAAGTGTATGGTAGGCCTGGCCTAGCTCTTGGTAGCGGGTGTTAAGGGAGGCATTCTTAATAGTTAAGGAATTTAGCTGCAACTGTAAGTTGTTCGTGGTCTGCTGCATAGAGATGTGAATTCATCTCTCACTTGTGTCATACACACAAACATTTGATGGAATGCGGTGTCGATTGTGGGTGATAATATTAATGGCGGGGTGAGTGAAGATGCTGTGGGTGTGGGTGTTGATGCAAGGGGAAGGGGAAATAGGGATGGGAAAGTAGATGCAGTCGTGACTGTGGAGAAATGTGATGTGCCTAAATGTGTGATGAGCTGAGTGGTGGTGCAGTAGGTGGTGATATGTCCATGTCACTGGACGTGGTGTCTGTTGGAATCAATATCCTATTGGTTTCATTCATAGTCAAATGATACACCATGTATTGCTCTTAGTAATTGTCCTCCCACAAAATCGACGAAGCGCTAACAAAATGTGAAATTTTGTTCATATTCCTTGTGAAGCAAAACGGCGCGGGCGTGTTGGTTACCTCAGGCTATATAGCACTCCTTCTACAGCAAAGCACGTTGGGCAACGTGAATAGAAGGAAATACTCTCATATGATCGACGTGAGTTCAAAACCCCTCAGGCACAATCTCGTGGATGATGACTTTTTAGAAAAGCAAAACGAGATTTTTCCTATACTTTCGGACAGCGAACGGACATGGATTTTCCCGATTACGATCTACAAAACGATCATAGCGATCGTAATGATTTTGCTTTATTCAGGGTGCTTTTCAAGATGGACAAAATACTATATAAGAAATATGTTGGCCTATTGTTGAATCATCCTTCACCTAGTTTTCAACACAAGCCTTGAGCTTGGACCTCAATAGAGGTGGTGTTTCTTCTAGCACATGGGGCAGCCATGGTGCTAACTTGAAGCATGTTGAGGAGCAGCTATGGAGTTCTTCTTAATGATTCTTCTTGGAGAAGATGAAGGGTGTGCTCACACTCTAGCTCATGGAGAGGAGGTTATCTCTTGTTCATGGCAAGAAGACTTGGTCATTAGCAGCTTGATGGTGAGGATCGGCCATCTACATGGTGTATTTGAAGATTGTCTTCTACAAGAAGATATCAGGTTGAAGATTGTCTTCTACAAGAAGATGTCGGGCTACTTCAAAGACATTGGATGGTGGTTAACATAAGATTTACATCTTATGTTAAGTATTCAGGTACATATTCTCTTTATGCACACAGGTACTACTTGAATTTTATGGAGGCTGTGGCGTTCATATCAGGAGGAGTCCTATTCGGCATAGGTACAAGAGAAACAGTACGTATATGATTTATGCATATTTTGATGAGGTGTTTGAGAAGGTGTGTTCACATGAGTTTGAGGATTTCCTGCAGCACATATAAGGTCACACATCTCATATATATATTCAGATTACAGCCCATACATCTGAATATGTTTGTTACAATTGTACATTCACTCGTTCATCTATTTCTCATCACATAGAGTGGTTGAGAGTTTTGCTCCCACATTGTACATTGAACATTGGTATATATGATACTATGAGTAAGCGATGGCTTACGTAACACCTTACACATGTCGTCTATTCTTTCTCTATCTTTTTCTCATCATTTGTATGATTAAGTTGTGGTATGATCATGTTTTGTCAATATGGAAGATTGCTAAATAAATGTTGTACATGATTGGAACTATGGAACCATGGACGTGTGACATGAGCCTAAGGGCCTACCTCACTTCCAACATTTGGTATCAGAGCACTAAGGTTTTGGTTACAGAACTTTAGATCTTTGGCATCAATGCATTAAGGCTCATTCATAATCCCAGGTTCCCAAACTTCCAAATTTACAACATATGATTTAAAAGCATCTTCTAACATTTGACATTTGGCATACACACTTAATCTAGATGAGTAGAGATTTGAGAATTAGACAATTCAGTTACATGTGTATTCATCAGTGTGGAGTATGAAGTTGATGATCTGTTAGCAGTCGAATATTTTTGGAAGAGTATGCAAATAATTTACAAAAGTATTGTTTGAAGACCCAGACTTGATGAAGAAAAGGCTACTTCAAATTCAAGGAAGAACAATCGTTTAGAGAAAATGAAAGAATCAGATCAACATCAAATCACAGGTATCAGTTTCTACTATCGGATTATCATTTGCAGGTCATATCTTAGAAGAGCAGTTATGAAGAGATTCAAGAAATGCTTTTGTACACTTCCATTATTTGAGAGTTAAAGGCTACATCAAAACAGGTATCTAGAGGTTTTTCTAGAGAGTTTTGAGAGATCTCTTTCATGGCAAGAAAGCTTATCTAAGAAGACAAATTTGAAGATGGGATGAGTTTTTTGTTTTCAGCCAATTTTCTGTTGTAAGTTGGTTGGATATCAAGGTACAAATGGATCTAGAGAAGGTAACTCTAGAAGGGTAATTCATCATTCAGACAACAATTGGTGAAATTAGTCATTTCAGACATTTGAAGCAGAATTTTGATTCAGAGATATGAGGAGATGATAAAACATGTTTCTATATTCAACTTCCATTTATATACCATGTTTGTTTTATCTCTTACTCTTAGCATTAGAGGAAGAGAAAAGTTCAGTTGAAGAAGTCAAGAGTGTTTGCTACTTCAAGATGAAGAGAACAAAAGGTATGGAAGAGAAGTTTGAAGATGTTAACATCATCAGGTGGAAGAAAGATGCAGAAAATGGAAGTCCATCATTTCCAAAAGAAAAGTAAGGCTTCCTTTTCTCATATATTTTCCATATACTTTTCCTATTTTATCCTCTACATCCAAAGACAAGTCTACGAGAACATCTTGTTTAAAGAAGAAGCAGTTTCTTGTTTTGCATTACACTTGGTCATGATTTAGTAGATTTGACAAAGAATTGCATTGAAGAGAAACAACAGCACTCATTTGTGTATGAGTTATGTTGAAGCTTTTTAAGCAGGCAACTTATATGTTCCCTCAAAGAATTCTTGGAGTGTCAATACAGAGCTACTTGGTATATGACAAGTTGCAGAGAAGTTTATTTCTTCTTTATCTAACTCTTGAGGTAAAAGAGTTTTTTGTAGCAGATGTTGAAGACTTGGGTTGAGGTTTTATGTTTGGAAAAGGTTACCTCATATTCTGTATTTTCAGAAAACTTCAGAAAATTCAGAATCTTGTTGATGTACTAGCCAGTTGAAGAATCTACTTTTTATGATTGTCTAGTTTTTTGGATACATGTTTGTATTCAAAAAGGTGTTCCATCATATCCTATCACTTGATTAAGAAGTGGAGTTAGCCAAAAGAAAGTCAAGCAGGTACTGTCACATTTCACCCGGGTAAAATATGAAAGTTGTGAAGTATCAACTTGCAGCTTTTGGAGTTCTCAAGGTGAGAAGTTTGTCCACTTATGTTTCAAGTAGGAGTCACAAATTCTTAGGAAGGATTTGTTTGAAGAAAAGTTTTACAACTTTTTGAAAAGCATGGACACTTAGAGACATTCAGGTAACTAAATCAAACATTCAATCATGAAGGTTTGATGAAGAACACATTCTACACAGAAGAGATCATTGATCTTGGATAGATCTTGCATGATCTTGAGTATTTATGATTCAGTTGTCTATCCTTTGTTTGCGAAGGTTCTTAACATTGAAAGAAGTAAGTCAAAGATTCAGGTTCTATCAGATTTGTGTTGCAGAAAGATAGAAGATACTTGTTATGTTACAGGAGGTTATGAATCCTATAAAGCTTTTAGCAAGTTTTGTTATGTTAGAATCAGCTAACCTTATTCTAGATTTTGGAAAGCTGAGGAATGACATGGAAAGCTATTGGCATCTGATCAATGCTAATAAAAAGGATTCATAATTTTTGTTTCAGATACAGGTATTGATCACTGAACATCAGATTTATGAAGGAAGACGTTCCACATTTCATAAAGTCTGATATACTTTGAAGAATACTGGATACTAGTGTTAAGTCATCCGGGGGGTGATGAAACATGAAGACTTATTTTAAGCCATATGTGAAAGAATGCAGATTCATACTTACATGTATTCCTATTTCAGGTATTCCTATATTTCCTTTGTCAGGTTCTCTTTATGTTCCAGCTTTGTAAGAAGAAGGAAGAAGAAGAATGTTTGGAGAAAGTTCTATGAGTAAGCGATGGCTTACATAACACCTTACACATGTCGTCTATTCTTTCTCTATCTTTGTCTCATCATTTGTATGATTAAGTTGTGGTATGATCATGTTTTGTCAATATGGAAGATTGCTAAATAAATGTTGTACATGATTGGAACTATGGAACCATGGACCTGTGACATGAGCGTAAGGGCCTACCTCATTTCCAACAGTGTCGAGTGCGGTGACTGTGAATAGTGGAGTGATAGTGGGTGCGTGAGTGGGTGTGAATACAGGATTTACAAAGGTTGCTGAATAATTTATAGATGGGGTCTCTTGTACTGCTTGGTGGAGAGGGGAAAGAGGAAATACAGTGAGTCGGGGAGGTGAGACGGGGATAAGGTCAATGGAGGGGGAAATGGGAATATGGGTCTTGGAGGGGTGGGGAAGGAAGGGATGGATGGATGGGAAAACAAAGGCTTTCGCTATCGCACTATCGAAGGACGTGGATGGTCTAGGAGAGGTAGGGTGTATAGGAGAGACTAGAGGGGTGGGAGGTGAAAGAGGAGCAGTTGGGGTGGTGGGTACTTCGACAATAGTGGTGGTTTGTACATTAGAAGTGTGGGGCGGGGAGTCGATGATGATCGTTTCTTCTGCCAAAGATCCTTCGGGAATTAGGCATGCTTCCTTGGCTTGTTGTGATGACTCAACATACGTTGGTACATGAATATATTGACCCGATTTTGATAGTAAGCGAATTCGGCATGGGTCAAACTGTGGTAATGGCTTTCTCTGCAAATATCCTAATGCTTCATTAATGCCTATTGACTTGACCAGTTCTCTCAAACCTTGAATGTAGGCTAGTTCAAAGCCTCCTGTAGCGCGTTCTTGCTCTACAAGCACTTGGATTTCTTCCTTTGAGAGGTTTTTTACGCGCCCAGACTGCTTGCATGGTGCGGTATAACTTCTTGATTGCCAATGTGTAGGCCGCTACTTCAAATGTCTCATCTTCGTAAGTACTGGTGTCACCCTGAGTATCAGTGTATTGTTCATGTTCATGAGTCTACACATTCTCTTGAGATTCATGGCTTGCCTGACTGGCTTCATCGTCTCCGTCGTCATTGTCGGTTTCTGTCCTTTCTTCTTCAGAGCTAGAGACTACTTGCCCTTGAGGTTGATCAGGGGGTCTAGTAGGGTAACTTGGATGTTCATACTCTTGAGAGAATAGTTGTCCTTCTTGAAATTCATTTGAAAAAGCATCCGACATTTCAAAATCGAACGTGGTAGTCATTGATTCTGCTTCCAGATTGGGTATAGAAAAAGTATACGCTTCCGCACTGATGGAGGTGGGAATTTTTGCTGCTGTGGTGGTGGGTTCCTGAATTGAGGTTGCTTGAGAGGTAACTATACTGGTAGTGCCTTTCGTGAGAACCGGTCGTGACAGTCATATGCAAATGGGTTGTATAGGTGCATGGGGTTCTGTAGGTGACTGTTCTAGAGATGGTTGAGGTGACGGAGACTCTGGAACTTTTAGGCATGGGATAGATCCTTGCATGCGCTTGCTTGCCCATCCCTTGCTAGATTTTCTGGCCTTCTTGGCAGTTCCTTTGAATGCCCTCAATTCTTCACTTATCATTGCACGTTCTATAGGCAAGTCATATGCCAGACACATATAAACAATTCGTGTGAGAGTGTAACATCCATGGATGAATTTTTTCCTTTCCCATCTATGCTGCGCTCGATACAATTGATCAATGATCCAACTTGCAAGACTATCTATCTATCTATCTATCTATCTATCTATCTATCTATCTATCTATCGGGGCCCAATACATGCTAAATACAATCCAAACCAAATACTTGTGAGGCATAATAAAACGATCCTGAGTCGGGAATGCAAAGTGTTGCATACATATACGTAATGGCTTAGATAGCTCCGATGTGATGGCCGACATCTCTTCCCATTTGATAACGTCACCACGCTTCATCGGCTCTAGAATCAACCTTTCTCGCTCTGTCGGCATGTGAGTTCCATGGATCTTAATCGCAACCCGAATCAAACCCTTTGAAAGATAGAATTTCTTAAAAGGGGGGTCATTTACCAAAGACGGCAAAATGAAAGTACCCAGCAAGTCCTTGTTCTCGGAGGCTGTAAGTGTGGTCACCAGGTAGTAGCATCTATAAAAATCTGGTTTGGGTAGTGGATCACTAAAGTATTCTATAAAACCTACTCTCGCCCAAACATGCTTTAAGTCTTTTGTATTTTGGAGCACTTCAAATTCTCTAGAGAAGAACTGATACTTTCCCCACTTACTACTATCAAAAGCCAAAGTGGCATCAAAAATAAAATCTGCATCTGCCAAAGGTCTTGCTAAACCTTGGAACCAATGAGAATTATGATGAACTTTTGTAGTGTATCCCCTAGGAGTGTCATCAATTGGCATATGTCCTGGGAATCCTTACAATTCAGGTGGTTGTACCGTGGGATGTGGTTCGGCTAGTAATTCGCCAAAATTAACCACAAGTACACTGGGGCCAGCTTCAGGCGGTCCTTCTGTCTGCATGATGAGTGATGCGAGTGTGGAGAAGATCTGCTACAAAAGATTAGCACATTAGCATCGAAATTAATCATGATCCCATTAAAGTGAGACCACAATCCCTTTCCATAACCAATGTGTAACCCGTGTAGCCAAGTGTTGTGAGGTGGTTTATGGAATGATTTTTGCAAAGTTAATGCAGGTCTCTAGACACCTACATGCATCAGTTAGTGCATGCATTGCTTGATGAGATGTTATTACAAGTGATGTTGGGTTAGTGTTGATGTGTTTATATAAGGTTGAGTTGTGTGTCAATTACTACAAGAGTAGTGTTTAGTTGGGATGGGAGTTATGTTAGACAACAGTTCATGGGGAGATATCTGGATACGTTTCGGTATCCATTTCCTAAGAGTTGCTGAGCGGGTAGTATGTTTCTGCGAAGGGACAAAAGGTGATATTCACTACAAGAAAAAGGGAGGCGTAGCGATGCCCCCAAATTGGAAAAAAAACGGGAAGCGTCGCTTATGCGACGTGGTCGTCGCATAAGCGACAGTCAGAATTTCAAATTTTTTTTCCCGACCCTCGTCGCATAAGCGATGCTAGCGTCGCTTATGCGACGTTAAGTAAAGAGCGTCGCTAATTTCATTGCTGCCTAGCGACGGTGGGAGCGACGTTGGCAAACTGCAGAGCGTCGCATATGCGACACTCTGGAATGTTAAAAAAAAAATTTGATTTCTCCTACAACATTTGTGCCGGGACTTGGACGCGGGCAAGAAGAGACCGAGAGAGAGAGAGAGAGTGAGTGAGAGAGAGAGAGAGCGTGCGAGAAAGAGAGAGGGCCGCACAAACTAACAGCAAGCAGGTATGTGCACACACACACACTTACATACACATACATATGTACACACACACATATACACACATAGACACACACACACACATACACATACACACACACACACATACACACAAATACACACACATATACACACATACACAAATAAGGTTGCATACACACATGCACACATAATGCATACACATGCACACACATATACACATACATATACACACACATACACAGACACATACACACACACATACACACACACATACACACACATACACACACACATATATGCATACACACACACATAGAGAGAGACATGCACACACATACACATACATGCATACATAATGCATATGCATATGCGTACATCCATACATACTTACATGCATACACACACATATGCATACATAATGCATATGCATATGTGTACATACATACATACTTACATGCATACACACACATATGCATGCATAATTCACATGCATACATACACATACATAATGCATATGCATACATACACATACATAATGCATACACACACATATGCATACGTAATGCATACACACACATACACACATAGACACATACACACATAGACACATACACACACATAGACACATACACACACATAAACACATACACACTCATAGACACACACACATACACATAGATGCGCACACACATACACACACATATACACACACATACACACATAGACACATAGACACATACACACATAATGATGCATTCACACACATACACATGCATACACACATAGACACACATATACACACACATAGACACACATATACACACACATATACACATATACACATATACATACACACTCATAGACACACATAATGATGCATTCACACACATACACATGCATACACACATAGACACACATATACACTTACACATCCAAACATACACACTCATAGACACACATTCATACACACACACATCCAAACATACACACTCATAGACACACACACAAACACGCACACACATACACACACATATACACACACACATACACACATAGACACATACACACATAATGATGCATTCACACACATACACATGCATACACACATAGACACACATATACACACACACATACACACATACACACATACACACACATATATGCATACCCACACACACATAGAGAGACATACACACACATACACATACATGCATACATATGCACATACACACACATAGAAACATACACACACATAAACACATACACACTCATAGCCGCATAGCGACACATACACATAGGCACACACACATACACACACATATACACAAACACATACACACATAGACACATACACACATAATGATGCATACACACACATACACATGCATACACATGCATATGCATACATACAAGCATACACATACACACATAAACACATACACACACATAGAAACATACACACATACACACTCATAGATACACACACATACACATAGACACACACACATAGACACACACACACATGCACACATACACACATACACATGCATACACACACATACACATGCATACACACATACAGACACATATACACACACATACACACATACACACACATATATGCATACACACACACATAGAGAGACATACACACATAAACACATACATGCATACATATGCATATGCATATGCATATGCATACAATGTACATACATACTTACATGCATACATAATGCACATGCATAGATACATACACACACATAGACACATACACACATAGACACATACACACACACACACACAAACACATACATACTCATAGATACACACACATACACATAGACACACACACATACACACACATACACACATAATGATGCATACACACACATACACATGCATACACACATACAGACACATGTACACACACATATATGCATACACACACATAGAGAGACATACACACACATACACATACATGCATACATATTGCATATGCATATGCATACATACATACTTACATCCATACATAATGCACATGCTTACATACACATACATAATGCATACACACACATACACACATATGCATACATAATGCATATGCATATGCATACATAATGCATATGCATATGCATAGTATGCATATGCATACATAATGCATATGCATATGCATATGCATACATAATGCATATGCATATGCATATGCATACATACATACTTATATGCATACATAATGCACATGCTTACATACACGTACATAATGCATACACACACACATACACACATAGACACATACACACATAATGATGCATACACACACATACATATGCATACACACACATATGCATACATACATGCATACACATACACACACATAGATACATACACATAAACACATACACACTCATAGACACACACACATACACATACACATAGACACACACACACATACACACACACATACACACATAGACACATACACACGTAATGATGCATACACACATACACATGCATACATAGACACACATAATGATGCATACACACACATATGCATACATACATGCATACACATACATACATAGACACATACACACACATAGATACATACATACACATAAACACATACACACTCATAGACACACACACACATAGACACATACACACATAATGATGCATACACACACATACATATGCATACACACACATATGCATACATACATGCATACACATACACACACATAAACACATACACACTCATAGACACACACACACACATACACATAGACACACACACATATACACACACATACACACATAGACACATACACACGTAATGATGCATACACACATACACATGCATACATAGACACACATAATGATGCATACACACACATACATATGCATACACACACATATGCATACATACATGCATACACATACACACATAGACACACACACACACACATAGATACATACATACACATAAACACATACACACTCATAGACACACACACACATACACACATAGACACATACACACATAATGATGCATACACACACATACATATGCATACACGCACATATGCATACATACATGCATACACATACACACACATAGATACATACACATAAACACATACACACTCATAGACACACACACACATACACATAGACACACACACATATACACACACACATACACACATAGACACATACACACGTAATGATGCATACACACATACACATGCATACATAGACACACTTAATGATGCAAACACACACATACATATGCATACACATACATATGCATACATACATGCATACACATACACACATAGACACATACACACACATAGATACATACATACACATAAACACATACACACTCATAGACACACACACACACATACACACATAGACACATACACACATACACACATAATGATGCATACACACATACACATGCATACATAGACACACATAATGATGCATACACACACATACATATGCATACACACACATATGCACACATACATGCATACACATACACACATAGACACATAGACACATACATACACATAGATACATACATACACATAAACACATCAACACTCATAGACACACACACATACACATAGATACACACACATATACACACACATACACACATAGACACATACACACATAATGATGCATACACACACATGCACATGCATACACACACATATGCATACATACATGCATACACATAGACACATACACACACATAGATACATGCTGTCCCTTGTATCCTAGCGTTGTAGATACAGTTTCCGGTGGTGTGTCCGGTAGTGTTGCAGATAGCGCAAAACACTTGGTTCAGTGCACAGTGGGCACTTGTATGCCCCGAATTTTTGCATGTGGTGCAATATACTTGCCTGGTGATATCTTCAGCCGTATTTTTGTTTGTTTTTAGCCATTCCAAGTCTTCCGAAAATCCACCAACCTTGGATTCTAGCTGTAGAGCCATTGCAATAACGGCATCCAAGGTCATAGCTCCGACACATCTTATGATCATGATCTGCTTCAGTTGTGGGGTTAATCCATTGATAAACCATTGAGAGATGACATCATCAGGTAGATTAGCGTGAGCCTGTGGTATCTGCCGTAAATGTGTTCTAAAGAGGGTAGCGTACTCCTGGACGGTCTGATTTATCTTCTGTCTGTTGTTCTGTAGATACTCAAAGATTTCAGCGGGATTCTTCTTCAGTCTGAATCGCTGTAAAAAGGCGTCTCGTACTGCATCGTAAGTACCGAAATGATTGATATCATATTCCGTGAGCCATCTCGCCGCTTCATTGATCAGTGTTGATTGAAAAACAATGGCCTTATACGCCTGATCTGGTGGGTGGTTAAGAACTGCATAACTTATCTCGAACGTCCGTACGTGGGCGTCTGGGTCGTCTCCTGGGAATCCACCGAATTTTGCGTAGGTTACTCCTGTTGGAGGTGGCCTTGGCGGTCCTAGTTGTTGTTGTTGATGGTGTTGTTGTTGGTGTTGCCCGCTCATTATGAAGGGTTCAGGGTTTCCTTCTATATCTCGGGATTGATCGGGTGAACTATCGGGACTTGTATCGCCGGATGGTGCGTTTTCCGGTGTACTGTGTCGGCTTAAGATGCTTCGGATCTCTGTTTCGAACAGCTTTCCTTCCTTCTGGATGTCTAATATTCGAAATCTTTCTTCCAAACACGAAGGTCGAGTTGATGATTCCGCAAAAAAGGCTAACCCTTTGCCAGCGATTGGTAATTCTATTACCGGAATCTCACCGGAATGAACCGAAATTGGGCCAGAATGCCCTGTTTTACTACTTTTACCGAACTTTTCTAACGTATTTCTGACCGTGGATAACTCTAAATCTTTATCTGATATTGTTAGACTAGGTTCCAACGGCGTTTTGATAGAGTCTGGTCTTGCTATATCTTCGATATGCTGGGTCGAAGTAGCATCAGAATGTATCAAAGGCGTTGACCGTTCTACCGGAATATGACCGGAATTACTTGTAACGTTTCTACTTTCCTTGACCACTTGGTCAGATTTAATTATGCCTACTTCTTCCGAGGCTATCTTTTGGGATTTTCGTGCTTCAGTCTGACGATTCTTAGGATATGTTTCGCCCGATCGAGTGACCGGCATGTATCATTGCCCAGTGATACTATTCGAGCAGTTCGCAACAATCTGGGTCTGTTGCTACTGTTAGTGAAGAAAATGTTGCTGGATGTTTGCTTCTTACAAACCGTTAGCACTCTAGTGCCACTGTCTCACAAGTGACTCGTAATTAAATGCTACTTTACCGTAGAGACTGGTAATCAGTTGCCATTTTCTCGCAGGCACCTGGGCCAGAGAGCTGGCAAGCGGATGTCACTTTCCCACAGACGGCGCCAAATGTTAAAGGTTATTTCGTCGTTTACGATTATCGTAACTGTTACTTGCCTACCGCGGTCGTTAATTACTACTTCAACGCAACAACCCTTCGGAGACTCCAGAATCTGGTTCCATACCTATGTACCAGATATTTCCGAGTCTCTCCCTTTTGCTCTGAATTCAATATTACCGCAGAAAATACACCGCCTCCAACCACGTGGGTCCTTGGGAGTGGTAGGGGTCTGTTAGACAAAGGCCCTGTACTATTTTCCCAATTCCTTACTCAACCGTAGTTGTGGCTATTCCGTCTTCGCTCAGGTTTCGCTCCTGAACAACTTCAATTAGACCAACATACTGGACTCAGAGTTCTCAGGCTGTTCTGCCATAGTGGTTGAGCAGTAGTCTGAGATTGCAGTCCAACACTTTTAGTAACTTAACACACAATCCTCCTTATCAGTTCACAAACTTACCGCGTGTCTACCTTTCAAATCGTAATATCTACGGATCATAAGACGCATCGCAACCGGGTTGCCATTCTACGCGTACTTAGGTATTACTGGCGTTACCTTAACATAGACTACGATACCAACTCAATCCTTTACAGAGAATCATACCAGCTCATGTCCATCCCTCACACTTACTTATTTCACCACAGGAATAGCAAATAGCCAACACTCTAACACCTTACGCATAATCAAGTCACCTCAACTCGTTACCGAACAGACTCTCACAATCGCAGTACCGACTCGTAACACACAGTGTATCACACATACACAGTCGAATGATTACACAGAGAAGGTGCACAGACAGGACAGAACCAAGACACTCTACTCGTTTGCACACAGTAGAAGAAGTAAAGTAACCCCAAAAACGGGAACTCTCACAATCTATTCGCAACTTCCAAAAAACGGGGGGCGGGGGGCTCTCGGGGCTCTCTTTGATGCCCTCTCTGATCGCTTTAAATAGAGTTTTGTTACAAGGCTTTTACGCGAATCTTTCTTTACCGCGTACTTTCAGAAGGGTTCTTTCTACATTAAAAACCTCTGTCTAAGTACAATTGTCCTTTGTTCGGCGGCCGTCTAACACTGGCACACACGGTGGACTCGAACCCGCAAGTGCAATACTGTAGGTGATATCCTTTTGCCTGGGGCTATGCATCAGAAAGACTCTGGTTAATCGTTCATAATGTCCATATCCTGCGGGTGATTCTGCAACTATCTTCCAATCCCGAATATGTCGCTGTACGTGGTAGGTCGTCTCTTTCTCCATAATTTCTTCAAACTCGTATAGCTGGTCTAGTTGCCTCAAGGACTCAAAACTTTAGATAGTCGCAGCTCTTCCTTTAAATAGTTTTCTGAACATCTAAGCCCTTCTGAAAAACATGTCGATTTATACATATAATAAGAATCTACTCTTGATTTCGTTGTTACCTGGGCCCTCTTTCTTGATCTTGTGCTTTAAGCGCTTCGTGTATGGAATCAAAGTACCCTCTGTGCTGTTGAATCCATGTCTTCTGCAGAAGTCATGTAACCATACAGTATCCTATCACCACCTGGCTGAGATATCCATTTATATTGTCTGTCGGTCCATGCCAAGAATTAACTCCCCAATCCTTTCTGATCGCACTTGTTCTAGTGGCGGAACAGGTCCACTGTCCCCAGGGTGACTTAGCAAACTGTAGGAGTCCCATCCTCTGGTGATGTTGTCGAAGTTCTTTGATATTCTCCATCAAATCTTCGTCATTATCCTGTTCGTTTCGCCTGTCGTCTTCCGAATCGCTAGCCATGATCACTTCTCCCGAGTCGCTGGAAATGATCAATTCTTCCCCGCAGTCGTATTCGCACTTCGTCACTCCCCGTCTTGCTTTCGTCTGCATCGGCACCATCCTTGACGCTACCTTGCTTCATCACCCTTTCCGGCCACCATGAAGAGCGTTGTCTTTCAGTCTTGTTCCACACTAAGTCACACAGCGTACGCCTAGTGTCTTGCCAGCTCGATCGAAGCCACTGTGATGTAGTATCGGTTGTAGTCTCAACACCGTTTGGTGTAAGTGTGCGTTCCCGAGTATTCGTATTTATAAGTGCGAGACCTTAAGCTGCCAGTCGCTAGAATGATGGTATTCCATTCTGATATGACATTTTAGGCTGCTTACCGAGATTCTCGAATCAAGAATCATCATTCTGGAGACTGGTGCTGGACTTGGAACGTCTTTTACATGTGTGAAAGTATTATGCACAAAAAATCGTGACTTCTAATACTAACTTTCGGACTTAGTATTATCGGGTCCTCGGGACTCGTACCCGCAAGTACCTACGGTTCGGCTACTATACCTTCTAAATACATACTTCTGGCAAGCCTAAATGTTCGGGTAATTTTCTTTTTGAGGGTTTCTAACATTTGTACTATGGTGGTAGGTTCTAGTAATTGGGCGTCGGTTCTTACTGCACTAAGGGCTATGGCTTGATTTAACAAAATTTCAGCTTGGGTTTGAAGAAAAGCCTCCTGGAGATAGAAGTCGTTGGCTAGTGCCGCATCTCGGGCTGTCGTTATTTCCACTAGTTTGTTCTGCATTTCTCTGATGCACTCCTTCTGGTTGCGTATCTGGTTGTCGTTGCGTTCAAACTGTTGGTTTTGGAATGCCAGACTTTTCTGCAGTGAATCTCGTTCTCTGCGCGTCCTTGCAATATCCTTTTGATATTGGCCTTCCTTTATTAATTGTTTTTTGAGAATGCTGTTGACTGCGTCGGCACATTCTTCGGCTCGCCGTAATCGTTCTTGAACTTCGGCAGCTTCTTTCTGTTGCTCCTGCATCGTCTGGGTGGTTTCTTGTAATTGACGCTTCGTGTCTGCGATCAGTTCTTCGAGAGAGACATTGATATTTGCTTGTTCTTGAAGGGCGGCCTTCAGTGTCCGAATTTCCTCATGTGCATCGTGTATGAGTTTGTCTTTAGCAGCTATCTGGTCCAGGGCTTCATCTCGTTGTTGTACTAGCGTCTGTTCTATCGAAACTCGTGCTTCGAGTTCTGCTAGCTGTGCCCGCAGTTGATGATTTTCGGTTTTTACGGCATCAATTTCTTCCTGGAGGGGGGCGATGTCGGCTTCCAGGGTGTCTACCTTGTGTTGGTATTCGAGTTTCAGGTGGTCCGTGGCTGCCGAAAATTGGGCGGGTAGCTGGTGTGATAACTGGATGAGGTACTGCCCCATGGCGGCAAGTTCCGAGAGTGCGTTTGGTGGTGGTGGTGGTGGTGGAGGACGACGAGGTTGAGAGGATGTGTCGGTGAGGAGTTGCTGGGAGTTTGGTGGAGAGTAGTTGGGGGAGGAAGAGGAAGATGCTGTGGGTTCATCGGTGGGTGGGAGGGGTGGTTCAGGTGGGGGTAGGGGTTTGGCAGGAGGTGATGTAGGGAGGACGGTGTCTGAGGAGTTTACCTTGGCGAGTGTTTCTGTCTGGTTGATGGCGTCGATGAGTCGTTCCAGAGCTTTGGTGGCCGATTCCTGTTCATCCTGGTGCTGCTCCGACTCTTTTTCTGTGGATACTAGTTCCGTCTCTGCTTGATCCGGCTGGTCTGGTTGCTCCGTCGATGTTTCGATGTGTGTGGTGGTGTTGTGGTACGTTTCTTCTTGGTCGTCTGGCTTGGTCTCCTGATCTTTTCCGGCGGATCCTTGGACTTCACTCTCCGAGGAGCTGATCCGAATTCGCTTGGTACGGAAGAGTTGATTAATTTCTTCGTCTTCTTCTTCGCTGTCCTCGATTGGTTGGGCGGACTCTTCGTGTCGAAGTGTGGGGCCTGCGGGTGGGGGTTGCGCGGCGAGGATGGTAGGGAAGAGGAAGGAGATGATGTGTGGAAGGCGAGAGCGGGGGGAAGAACCCTTTTGGAGTTGTTTTACGATAGCTACGCATTCTTTATGGATTCTATGGAAGAAATAGGAGGCAAAATTTACCGGTTCGCGGGCAGCTAAATCTAGGGCGGAGTAGAAGGGGCGAGAGATGCCATAAGTTCGTTTCTGCAGGTTAAGGATGGCTACAAGGAACTGGAGGGCGGATCGCTCGGGTTCGGGTCGACATAGGATGGCGTATTCGTTTGATGAGGAACGGGGAAAGAGTTCGGCCATACGGGCTACAGTGATGGTAGGGCCATTTTCGCGACCTTGCGGGGTGAGGCGGTAGGCATCGGCGAAGGCTTGGAAGGTGATGACAGTTCTGTGTGGGAGGGAAAGGAAGGCCCACTGTCGTGCGGTGGCGGAGCTTTGGGCAATGGCTTGAATGATCTGTGCGGAGAAGGGATGGGTTTCCACTGAGTGCCAAGGCAACTCAGCGAAGTTGGCCAACCCTCTGCATCTCAGGTATTCGCCTACGTCTGTAGGGATGCCTTCGCGGAAAGAAGCGTAGTTGGCTAGAGCTTCCATGGCGTTCACAGTGCACAGAAAACACAGAATACACAATCACGAAAACACAATAGCGGTTTTTGGCGCAACTCAGGGGTTTAAATATGTAGAACACGGTGTGGAGGTGAGGATCATTGTGTGGTGCGGGAACGATATGGTTTGCATGCTGGCGTGCGTACTGAGTGATCGGTAGGGAGAGGCGGCTGGTATCATAAAGATCTGTACAAAAGACGGCTAAAAGCAAAACGTATAAATTTGTACAAAAATGTGGCTCGTCGCCGAATAATTAAGGCGTACTGGTCGTGGGATAATACGGTCGCAACTTCGATCCATTAATTACTTTTGGAAGTGGAATTTCGGTCAACGTAGTCAACCGAAAAGTTGCCGGACCTACTTGTGCTGAGATCTTGAAAGGGCCGAACCATCGTAGTTTGAATTTTCCTGCTGCTCTGTCCGATTTTGCATTATAGAAGAGTACAAGCTGTCCTACCGAAAAGATTGGCGTCTTCAAATATCGATCGTGCGTCTTAGCCTGCCTTAGTTGAACTTCACGCATAGTTAAAAAACTGAGCCATCGGTGCTCATCGAGTGCTCTGAGTGCGTCCATTCGTTCTGTCAGTGAAGATTCTGGAAGCATCTTCTGAGTGATTGCTACCCGCAAACTTGGGATGACTATTTCCATGGGAGCGATAGCTTCTAAGCCATAAGCTAACTTGAAAGGTGTCAGGCCTGTGGTTACTTTATATGTAGTTCGGTATGCCCATAATACTGCAGGTAGTAGTTGATCCCATCTTTCCGGTGTTTCCATGATCAATTTCCGGAGGATATTTAACAGTGCTTTGTTTGTACTTTCAGCTAGTCCATTGGCACGTGGATAATAAGGAGAGCTAAATTTATGTGTGACTTGGAAGGAGTGTGTGAGAGCCTTCATTAAATTGTTTACAAAATGAGTACCTTGATCTGAGACAATTTCCAGTGGTAATCCAAATCGTGGAAAGACATCCGTGAGCAGGCATTTTGCTACCGTAACTGCTGTAGCAGATCGCAAAGCCCAAGCTTCTGCCCATCGAGTTGCGTAATCTGTGCAAGTCAGTATGTATCGATTGTTACTGGATACTGCTGGAGGTGTAATTGGCCCGATAAAATCTAAACCCCATTTCTGAAAAGGTTCTAATGGTAAGATGGGTTGCAGGGGAAAAAGATGCCGTTGTAAGGGTTGACCAGTTCTTTGGCAAGCATCGCATTGTCTAACAAACTGTGAGATATCTCTGTACATAGTTGGCCACCAGAGTCCTCCTTGTAAAATTTTCCGGTGAGTTAAGTCTGCTGCAAAATGGCCACCGGAAGGAATTGAGTGAGCCAAAGTGATAACTGAGTTAACTTCATGTGGTGGAATACAGCGAAGTAGGATTCCGGTATGATCTGTATAATACGGTTCTCCAGCAACTAACCGAAATCGGCGGCTAACAACTGCGATTTTTCTTCGAACTGCCTTGGCAGTCTCCGCTGGAAAGCGTCCTTCGGTGAGGAAAGTTAGAATCTGATCATAGTATGTAGGTGGTGTTTCTAAGTTGGGTGACTCATCCGGTAGTGGTTCAACATTATAAATCGCAGGAGTCGTGTCATCTATTCCTATCGGAGCTTCACCGGAATCTAGGCGTGATAAGAAATCTGCTAAGGCGTGTGCATTTCCGGGTCGGTGAATGACATCATAATCGAATTCTTGTAAAAGTAGCACCCATCGTGCCAATCGTCCTCCTAAGTGCTGCTGTCTTACTAGATAAACAAGGGCAGCATGATCCACATGGAAGGTAAATTTACGACCTAGTAGATAATGTCTGAACTTTTTGATTGAGTAGATTAGTCCTAGACATTCTCTTTCCGTAGTGGAGTAGTTCTTTTCTGCAGGCGCAAGTCTTCTACTGGCGTAATAAACAGGGCGAAACCACTTGTCTGTTTGCTGCATCAGAATACTGCCTATTGCAATATCTGAAGCGTCAACAAAAACATGGAACGGATTGTCCCAGTCCGGTGGTTGTAAAATTGGAGCGTGCGTCAGGAGATACTTGAGTCGATCAAATGTAGTTTGACATTCTTCAGTCCATTCAAACTGTCGGGGAGTTTTTGTGATTAGCTTGTTCAGAGGTACTGCTAGGTGAGCAATCCACCGTAAGTGTCTGCCATGCCATCGTATTTGACCCATAAAACGCATTACTTCCTTCGGAGTTGTGGGTATCGGGGCTTCTAAAATCGCTGAAATCTTATCGGGGTCCACTTGAATACCTTGAGCAGATACGATATGCCCAAGTAGTTTACCACACGAAACGGCAAACACGGATTTGCTAGGATTAAGGCAGAGTCTATATTCTCTACACTTCTGAAAGCAGCATCGTAAGTGAAACAAATGGGCTATCATCTTCCCAAAGATTGAGAAGTCGTCGAGGTAGACTTGCATGAATGAAGTGAGATAAGGAGAAAATATCTCCTGCATACATCTTTGAAATGTGCTTGGCGCATTTCTTAGTCCGAACCACATTACTGTACAGGCAAAAACACCCCAATTGGTAATGAAGGCAGTTTTTGGTATATCTTCTTCAGCCATTCTAACCTGGTTGTACCCGCTGTATCCATCTAAAAATGAATACATTTCATGACCTGCGACTCTATCGAGCATGGTATCCAAAAAGGGGATCGGGAAAGGATCTGGTACTGTTGCTGCATTTAGTTTCCGGTAATCCACACAGATTCGTAATTGCTTGTTTTTCTTTGGCACGATCACGATGGGTGAGATCCATTCAGCGTGTTCTACTGGTACAATGAATCCGACTTTTAATAGTCTATCAAGTTCAGCTTTTACTTGTGATGCATAATGGGGGTTCATTCTATAGCTGGGTTGTCTTTGCGGTTTCACTTCTGGTTTCAACATGACCCTGTGTTGATAGATTGGCGGATCTAATCCTTTCATGTCTTTGTAATCCCATGCAAAGACGTCTGCAAATTCGCGAAGAAGTTTAATCAAATCGGCCTTAAATGTTTCCGGTAAGTTCTGCCTTATCTTCACAGGTCGTGGGTGGTCTCTATCTCCTAGATTGTACGTGATCAGCTGGTCTTCTGGAATATAAAATTGTTGAGGTTTCTCTTTATCATCTGTTGGCTTGAACAGTGGCTGTAATTCGTCGTCATGGGTTGAGGAAGTATTTTCCTGGACTGAATTTCCGGTGATAGCTACTACTGTACATATTGACGTGTTCCAGTTATCTATGACGGATTGTAGATCAACAGTTCCTAGAGTCATTAAATCGGCGTTACTCTTCAGAAATTGCTCTTCTTCATCATCTGACAGTCCATCTAACATGTGAACTGGTTCAGCAAAGTATGGTCGGGCGTGAGGTTCGCAAGATTGCATAGCATCTAGTTTCACCACATATTTACGATGGGCATCCTTAAACGTAAGCTCTTGTGCAGACCAGTCCTGTATTACCTTCGCATGCTTCAGCCAAGGTCGGCCGAAAAGAAGATTGTAATCCAAAGTGGATTCGGGTAGATCTAGTATGACAAAAGTCATCTTGAAGGTTGTACCTTGTAGAGTGATTGGTACATTCCGCACAAGCCCTACAGGATGGACTCTCGATTGATCCGCCATTCGAACAAAGAATTGCACTGGTTCAATTTCGGTCCAGCCTAGCTTTTTGCATAATGCTGCGGTTGCAATGTTTACGCCTGAGCCTCCATCAATCAATACTTGCGTGATCTTTTGGTTCTTATACCATACTGTGATCAAGGGTACTGCGTGGTCAATCGCAGCATCAGGTTCCGGTTGAACGGCGGCTGTCGTAGGAATGCAAGAAGGTACTGGACTGAATTGTTGCTGAAACTGTTGTCGGATCCCAGGCACTAAGGCCAGAAGTTGGCCTAGAGGTAGCGTGATGGATGCCTTGGACAAAATTTCCCAGGCCTGTTGAGCTGGATTGTCTTGTTCTTTTGGACTTGCAGTCTCTACTGACGCAGAAATGTCTGCTGTTGTTTCTGCTGATGATGATGGCCCTACTGCTGCATCCTTTTGTGTTGTGTCGTCCTTTGATGAAGAGGCCTGAGTCACCGGAATAGGTTCAGGGAACACTGGTGGTTCTGTTGTGGTCCAGTGACTGGCTTTGTTATACATCCTTCGTTGTTCTTGTATTCCTGGTTCAAAGATTTCTGCTGCCGACTGAAGTTGTTTACCAGAGCGGGTCTGGATTGTAGCAGTCTGTGTCTCAAGCGGTGTAATTGTCACCATGTTGGCCATTGGATTCTGGCGTTCCTTCCTTCTTTGATCATACTCTATTGCGTCCTTACAAAACCTTCTAATGTGGCCGAATTCGCCACAAAAATGGCATCGTGGAGGTGGTAACTCAGGTTTTTCCGATGGTGGTCCATTCTGCCATCGGTTGGCATTATAAGTGTTGTTTCTCTGTCCTCGATAGTTCCGATATCCTTGTTGTTGATTGTTTCTCTGTTGCGGAGGCACATAGCGATTTACTGGTTGGCCATGTTCTTGGATGACTGCATTGACGGTTGCTGTCCCTTGTATCCTAGCGTTGTAGATACAGTTTCCGGTGGTGTGTCCGGTAGTGTTGCAGATAGCGCAAAACACTTGGTTCAGTGCACAGTGGGCACTTGTATGCCCCGAATTTTTGCATGTGGTGCAATATACTTGCCTGGTGATATCTTCAGCCGTATTTTTGTTTGTTTTTAGCCATTCCAAGTCTTCCGAAAATCCACCAACCTTGGATTCTAGCTGTAGAGCCATTGCAATAACGGCATCCAAGGTCATAGCTCCGACACATCTTATGATCATGATCTGCTTCAGTTGTGGGGTTAATCCATTGATAAACCATTGAGAGATGACATCATCAGGTAGATTAGCGTGAGCCTGTGGTATCTGCCGTAAATGTGTTCTAAAGAGGGTAGCGTACTCCTGGACGGTCTGATTTATCTTCTGTCTGTTGTTCTGTAGATACTCAAAGATTTCAGCGGGATTCTTCTTCAGTCTGAATCGCTGTAAAAAGGCGTCTCGTACTGCATCGTAAGTACCGAAATGATTGATATCATATTCCGTGAGCCATCTCGCCGCTTCATTGATCAGTGTTGATTGAAAAACAATGGCCTTATACGCCTGATCTGGTGGGTGGTTAAGAACTGCATAACGTATCTCGAACGTCCGTACGTGGGCGTCTGGGTCGTCTCCTGGGAATCCACCGAATTTTGCGTAGGTTACTCCTGTTGGAGGTGGCCTTGGCGGTCCTAGTTGTTGTTGTTGATGGTGTTGTTGTTGGTGTTGCCCGCTCATTATGAAGGGTTCAGGGTTTCCTTCTATATCTCGGGATTGATCGGGTGAACTATCGGGACTTGTATCGCCGGATGGTGCGTTTTCCGGTGTACTGTGTCGGCTTAAGATGCTTCGGATCTCTGTTTCGAACAGCTTTCCTTCCTTCTGGATGTCTAATATTCGAAATCTTTCTTCCAAACACGAAGGTCGAGTTGATGATTCCGCAAAAAAGGCTAACCCTTTGCCAGCGATTGGTAATTCTATTACCGGAATCTCACCGGAATGAACCGAAATTGGGCCAGAATGCCCTGTTTTACTACTTTTACCGAACTTTTCTAACGTATTTCTGACCGTGGATAACTCTAAATCTTTATCTGATATTGTTAGACTAGGTTCCAACGGCGTTTTGATAGAGTCTGGTCTTGCTATATCTTCGATATGCTGGGTCGAAGTAGCATCAGAATGTATCAAAGGCGTTGACCGTTCTACCGGAATATGACCGGAATTACTTGTAACGTTTCTACTTTCCTTGACCACTTGGTCAGATTTAATTATGCCTACTTCTTCCGAGGCTATCTTTTGGGATTTTCGTGCTTCAGTCTGACGATTCTTAGGATATGTTTCGCCCGATCGAGTGACCGGCATGTATCATTGCCCAGTGATACTATTCGAGCAGTTCGCAACAATCTGGGTCTGTTGCTACTGTTAGTGAAGAAAATGTTGCTGGATGTTTGCTTCTTACAAACCGTTAGCACTCTAGTGCCACTGTCTCACAAGTGACTCGTAATTAAATGCTACTTTACCGTAGAGACTGGTAATCAGTTGCCATTTTCTCGCAGGCACCTGGGCCAGAGAGCTGGCAAGCGGATGCCACTTTCCCACAGACGGCGCCAAATGTTAAAGGTTATTTCGTCGTTTACGATTATCGTAACTGTTACTTGCCTACCGCGGTCGTTAATTACTACTTCAACGCAACAACCCTTCGGAGACTCCAGAATCTGGTTCCATACCTATGTACCAGATATTTCCGAGTCTCTCCCTTTTGCTCTGAATTCAATATTACCGCAGAAAATACACCGCCTCGAACCACGTGGGTCCTTGGGAGTGGTAGGGGTCTGTTAGACAGAGGCCCTGTACTATTTTCCCAATTCCTTACTCAACCGTAGTTGTGGCTATTCCGTCTTCGCTCAGGTTTCGCTCCTGAACAACTTCAATTAGACCAACATACTGGACTCAGAGTTCTCAGGCTGTTCTGCCATAGTGGTTGAGCAGTAGTCTGAGATTGCAGTCCAACACTTTTAGTAACTTAACACACAATCCTCCTTATCAGTTCACAAACTTACTGCGTGTCTACCTTTCAAATCGTAATATCTACGGATCATAAGACGCATCGCAACCGGGTTGCCATTCTACGCGTACTTAGGTATTACTGGCGTTACCTTAACATAGACTACGATACCAACTCAATCCTTTACAGAGAATCATACCAGCTCATGTCCATCCCTCACACTTACTTATTTCACCACAGGAATAGCAAATAGCCAACACTCTAACACCTTACGCATAATCAAGTCACCTCAACTCGTTACCGAACAGACTCTCACAATCGCAGTACCGACTCGTAACACACAGTGTATCACACATACACAGTTGAATGATTACACAGAGAAGGTGCACAGACAGGACAGAACCAAGACACTCTACTCGTTTGCACACAGTAGAAGAAGTAAAGTAACCCCAAAAACGGGAACTCTCACAATCTATTCGCAACTTCCAAAAAACGGGGGGCGGGGGGCTCTCGGGGCTCTCTTTGATGCCCTCTCTGATCGCTTTAAATAGAGTTTTGTTACAAGGCTTTTACGCGAATCTTTCTTTACCGCGTACTTTCAGAAGGGTTCTTTCTACATTAAAAACCTCTGTCTAAGTACAATTGTCCTTTGTTCGGCGGCCGTCTAACACTGGCACGCACGGTGGACTCGAACCCGCAAGTGCAATACTGTAGGTGATATCCTTTTGCCTGGGGCTATGCATCAGAAAGACTCTGGTTAATCGTTCATAATGTCCATATCCTGCGGGTGATTCTGCAACTATCTTCCAATCCCGAATATGTCGCTGTACGTGGTAGGTCGTCTCTTTCTCCATAATTTCTTCAAACTCGTATAGCTGGTCTAGTTGCCTCAAGGACTCAAAACTTTAGATACTCGCAGCTCTTCCTTTAAATAGTTTTCTGAACATCTAAGCCCTTCTGAAAAACATGTCGATTTATACATATAATAAGAATCTACTCTTGATTTCGTTGTTACCTGGGCCCTCTTTCTTGATCTTGTGCTTTAAGCGCTTCGTGTATGGAATCAAAGTACCCTCTGTGCTGTTGAATCCATGTCTTCTGCAGAAGTCATGTAACCATACAGTATCCTATCACCACCTGGCTGAGATATCCATTTATATTGTCTGTCGGTCCATGCCAGGAATTAACTCCCCAATCCTTTCTGATCGCACTTGTTCTAGTGGCGGAACAGGTCCACTGTCCCTAGGGTGACTTAGCAAACTGTAGGAGTCCCATCCTCTGGTGATGTTGTCGAAGTTCTTTGATATTCTCCATCAAATCTTCGTCATTATCCTGTTCGTTTCGCCTGTCGTCTTCCGAATCGCTAGCCATGATCACTTCTCCCGAGTCGCTGGAAATGATCAATTCTTCCCCGCAGTCGTATTCGCACTTCGTCACTCCCCGTCTTGCTTTCGTCTGCATCGGCACCATCCTTGACGCTACCTTGCTTCATCACCCTTTCCGGCCACCATGAAGAGCGTTGTCTTTCAGTCTTGTTCCACACTAAGTCACACAGCGTACGCCTAGTGTCTTGCCAGCTCGATCGAAGCCACTGTGATGTAGTATCGGTTGTAGTCTCAACACCGTTTGGTGTAAGTGTGCGTTCCCGAGTATTCGTATTTATAAGTGCGAGACCTTAAGCTGCCAGTCGCTAGAATGATGGTATTCCATTCTGATATGACATTTTAGGCTGCTTACCGAGATTCTCGAATCAAGAATCATCATTCTGGAGACTGGTGCTGGACTTGGAACGTCTTTTACATGTGTGAAAGTATTATGCACAAAAAATCGTGACTTCTAATACTAACTTTCGGACTTAGTATTATCGGGTCCTCGGGACTCGTACCCGCAAGTACCTACGGTTCGGCTACTATACCTTCTAAATACATACTTCTGGCAAGCCTAAATGTTCGGGTAATTTTCTTTTTGAGGGTTTCTAACATTTGTACTATGGTGGTAGGTTCTAGTAATTGGGCGTCGGTTCTTACTGCACTAAGGGCTATGGCTTGATTTAACAAAATTTCAGCTTGGGTTTGAAGAAAAGCCTCCTGGAGATAGAAGTCGTTGGCTAGTGCCGCATCTCGGGCTGTCGTTATTTCCACTAGTTTGTTCTGCATTTCTCTGATGCACTCCTTCTGGTTGCGTATCTGGTTGTCGTTGCGTTCAAACTGTTGGTTTTGGAATGCCAGACTTTTCTGCAGTGAATCTCGTTCTCTGCGCGTCCTTGCAATATCCTTTTGATATTGGCCTTCCTTTATTAATTGTTTTTTGAGAATGCTGTTGACTGCGTCGGCACATTCTTCGGCTCGCCGTAATCGTTCTTGAACTTCGGCAGCTTCTTTCTGTTGCTCCTGCATCGTCTGGGTGGTTTCTTGTAATTGACGCTTCGTGTCTGCGATCAGTTCTTCGAGAGAGACATTGATATTTGCTTGTTCTTGAAGGGCGGCCTTCAGTGTCCGAATTTCCTCATGTGCATCGTGTATGAGTTTGTCTTTAGCAGCTATCTGGTCCAGGGCTTCATCTCGTTGTTGTACTAGCGTCTGTTCTATCGAAACTCGTGCTTCGAGTTCTGCTAGCTGTGCCCGCAGTTGATGATTTTCGGTTTTTACGGCATCAATTTCTTCCTGGAGGGGGGCGATGTCGGCTTCCAGGGTGTCTACCTTGTGTTGGTATTCGAGTTTCAGGTGGTCCGTGGCTGCCGAAAATTGGGCGGGTAGCTGGTGTGATAACTGGATGAGGTACTGCCCCATGGCGGCAAGTTCCGAGAGTGCGTTTGGTGGTGGTGGTGGTGGTGGAGGACGACGAGGTTGAGAGGATGTGTCGGTGAGGAGTTGCTGGGAGTTTGGTGGAGAGTAGTTGGGGGAGGAAGAGGAAGATGCTGTGGGTTCATCGGTGGGTGGGAGGGGTGGTTCAGGTGGGGGTAGGGGTTTGGCAGGAGGTGATGTAGGGAGGACGGTGTCTGAGGGGTTTACCTTGGCGAGTGTTTCTGTCTGGTTGATGGCGTCGATGAGTCGTTCCAGAGCTTTGGTGGCCGATTCCTGTTCATCCTGGTGCTGCTCCGACTCTTTTTCTGTGGATACTAGTTCCGTCTCTGCTTGATCCGGCTGGTCTGGTTGCTCCGTCGATGTTTCGATGTGTGTGGTGGTGTCGTGGTACGTTTCTTCTTGGTCGTCTGGCTTGGTCTCCTGATCTTTTCCGGCGGATCCTTGGACTTCACTCTCCGAGGAGCTGATCCGAATTCGCTTGGTACGGAAGAGTTGATTAATTTCTTCGTCTTCTTCTTCGCTGTCCTCGATTGGTTGGGCGGACTCTTCGTGTCGAAGTGTGGGGCCTGCGGGTGGGGGTTGCGCGGCGAGGATGGTAGGGAAGAGGAAGGAGATGATGTGTGGAAGGCGAGAGCGGGGGGAAGAACCCTTTTGGAGTTGTTTTACGATAGCTACGCATTCTTTATGGATTCTATGGAAGAAATAGGAGGCAAAATTTACCGGTTCGCGGGCAGCTAAATCTAGGGCGGAGTAGAAGGGGCGAGAGATGCCATAAGTTCGTTTCTGCAGGTTAAGGATGGCTACAAGGAACTGGAGGGCGGATCGCTCGGGTTCGGGTCGACATAGGATGGCGTATTCGTTTGATGAGGAACGGGGAAAGAGTTCGGCCATACGGGCTACAGTGATGGTAGGGCCATTTTCGCGACCTTGCGGGGTGAGGCGGTAGGCATCGGCGAAGGCTTGGAAGGTGATGACAGTTCTGTGTGGGAGGGAAAGGAAGGCCCACTGTCGTGCGGTGGCGGAGCTTTGGGCAATGGCTTGAATGATCTGTGCGGAGAAGGGATGGGTTTCCACTGAGTGCCAAGGCAACTCAGCGAAGTTGGCCAACCCTCTGCATCTCAGGTATTCGCCTACGTCTGTAGGGATGCCTTCGCGGAAAGAAGCGTAGTTGGCTAGAGCTTCCATGGCGTTCACAGTGCACAGAAAACACAGAATACACAATCACGAAAACACAATAGCGGTTTTTGGCGCAACTCAGGGGTTTAAATATGTAGAACACGGTGTGGAGGTGAGGATCATTGTGTGGTGCGGGAACGATATGGTTTGCATGCTGGCGTGCGTACTGAGTGATCGGTAGGGAGAGGCGGCTGGTATCATAAAGATCTGTACAAAAGACGGCTAAAAGCAAAACGTATAAATTTGTACAAAAACGTGGCTCGTCGCCGAATAATTAAGGCGTACTGGTCGTGGGATAATACGGTCGCAACTTCGATCCATTAATTACTTTTGGAAGTGGAATTTCGGTCAACGTAGTCAACCGAAAAGTTGCCGGACCTACTTGTGCTGAGATCTTGAAAGGGCCGAACCATCGTAGTTTGAATTTTCCTGCTGCTCTGTCCGATTTTGCATTATAGAAGAGTACAAGCTGTCCTACCGAAAAGATTGGCGTCTTCAAATATCGATCGTGCGTCTTAGCCTGCCTTAGTTGAACTTCACGCATAGTTAAAAAACTGAGCCATCGGTGCTCATCGAGTGCTCTGAGTGCGTCCATTCGTTCTGTCAGTGAAGATTCTGGAAGCATCTTCTGAGTGATTGCTACCCGCAAACTTGGGATGACTATTTCCATGGGAGCGATAGCTTCTAAGCCATAAGCTAACTTGAAAGGTGTCAGGCCTGTGGTTACTTTATATGTAGTTCGGTATGCCCATAATACTGCAGGTAGTAGTTGATCCCATCTTTCCGGTGTTTCCATGATCAATTTCCGGAGGATATTTAACAGTGCTTTGTTTGTACTTTCAGCTAGTCCATTGGCACGTGGATAATAAGGAGAGCTAAATTTATGTGTGACTTGGAAGGAGTGTGTGAGAGCCTTCATTAAATTGTTTACAAAATGAGTACCTTGATCTGAGACAATTTCCAGTGGTAATCCAAATCGTGGAAAGACATCCGTGAGCAGGCATTTTGCTACCGTAACTGCTGTAGCAGATCGCAAAGCCCAAGCTTCTGCCCATCGAGTTGCGTAATCTGTGCAAGTCAGTATGTATCGATTGTTACTGGATACTGCTGGAGGTGTAATTGGCCCGATAAAATCTAAACCCCATTTCTGAAAAGGTTCTAATGGTAAGATGGGTTGCAGGGGAAAAAGATGCCGTTGTAAGGGTTGACCAGTTCTTTGGCAAGCATCGCATTGTCTAACAAACTGTGAGATATCTCTGTACATAGTTGGCCACCAGAGTCCTCCTTGTAAAATTTTCCGGTGAGTTAAGTCTGCTGCAAAATGGCCACCGGAAGGAATTGAGTGAGCCAAAGTGATAACTGAGTTAACTTCATGTGGTGGAATACAGCGAAGTAGGATTCCGGTATGATCTGTATAATACGGTTCTCCAGCAACTAACCGAAATCGGCGGCTAACAACTGCGATTTTTCTTCGAACTGCCTTGGCAGTCTCCGCTGGAAAGCGTCCTTCGGTGAGGAAAGTTAGAATCTGATCATAGTATGTAGGTGGTGTTTCTAAGTTGGGTGACTCATCCGGTAGTGGTTCAGCATTATAAATCGCAGGAGTCGTGTCATCTATTCCTATCGGAGCTTCACCGGAATCTAGGCGTGATAAGAAATCTGCTAAGGCGTGTGCATTTCCGGGTCGGTGAATGACATCATAATCGAATTCTTGTAAAAGTAGCACCCATCGTGCCAATCGTCCTCCTAAGTGCTGCTGTCTTACTAGATAAACAAGGGCAGCATGATCCACATGGAAGGTAAATTTACGACCTAGTAGATAATGTCTGAACTTTTTGATTGAGTAGATTAGTCCTAGACATTCTCTTTCCGTAGTGGAGTAGTTCTTTTCTGCAGGCGCAAGTCTTCTACTGGCGTAATAAACAGGGCGAAACCACTTGTCTGTTTGCTGCATCAGAATACTGCCTATTGCAATATCTGAAGCGTCAACAAAAACATGGAACGGATTGTCCCAGTCCGGTGGTTGTAAAATTGGAGCGTGCGTCAGGAGATACTTGAGTCGATCAAATGTAGTTTGACATTCTTCAGTCCATTCAAACTGTCGGGGAGTTTTTGTGATTAGCTTGTTCAGAGGTACTGCTAGGTGAGCAATCCACCGTAAGTGTCTGCCATGCCATCGTATTTGACCCATAAAACGCATTACTTCCTTCGGAGTTGTGGGTATCGGGGCTTCTAAAATCGCTGAAATCTTATCGGGGTCCACTTGAATACCTTGAGCAGATACGATATGCCCAAGTAGTTTACCACACGAAACGGCAAACACGGATTTGCTAGGATTAAGGCAGAGTCTATATTCTCTACACTTCTGAAAGCAGCATCGTAAGTGAAACAAATGGGCTATCATCTTCCCAAAGATTGAGAAGTCGTCGAGGTAGACTTGCATGAATGAAGTGAGATAAGGAGAAAATATCTCCTGCATACATCTTTGAAATGTGCTTGGCGCATTTCTTAGTCCGAACCACATTACTGTACAGGCAAAAACACCCCAATTGGTAATGAAGGCAGTTTTTGGTATATCTTCTTCAGCCATTCTAACCTGGTTGTACCCGCTGTATCCATCTAAAAATGAATACATTTCATGACCTGCGACTCTATCGAGCATGGTATCCAAAAAGGGGATCGGGAAAGGATCTGGTACTGTTGCTGCATTTAGTTTCCGGTAATCCACACAGATTCGTAATTGCTTGTTTTTCTTTGGCACGATCACGATGGGTGAGATCCATTCAGCGTGTTCTACTGGTACAATGAATCCGACTTTTAATAGTCTATCAAGTTCAGCTTTTACTTGTGATGCATAATGGGGGTTCATTCTATAGCTGGGTTGTCTTTGCGGTTTCACTTCTGGTTTCAACATGACCCTGTGTTGATAGATGCGCGGATCTAATCCTTTCATGTCTTTGTAATCCCATGCAAAGATGTCTGCAAATTCGCGAAGAAGTTTAATCAAATCGGCCTTAAATGTTTCCGGTAAGTTCTGCCTTATCTTCACAGGTCGTGGATGGTCTCTATCTCCTAGATTGTACGTGATCAGCTGGTCTTCGGGAATATAAAATTGTTGAGGTTTCTCTTTATCATCTGTTGGCTTGAACAGTGGCTGTAATTCGTCGTCATGGGTTGAGGAAGTATTTTCCTGGACCGAATTTCCGGTGATAGCTACTACTGTACATATTGACGTGTTCCAGTTATCTATGACGGATTGTAGATCAACAGTTCCTAGAGTCATTAAATCGGCGTTACTCTTCAGAAATTGCTCTTCTTCATCATCTGACAATCCATCTAACATGTGAACTGGTTCAGCAAAGTATGGTCGGGCGTGAGGTTCGCAAGATTGCATAGCATCTAGTTTCACCACATATTTACGATGGGCATCCTTAAACGTAAGCTCTTGTGCAGACCAGTCCTGTATTACCTTCGCATGCTTCAGCCAAGGTCGGCCGAAAAGAAGATTGTAATCCAAAGTGGATTCGGGTAGATCTAGTATGACAAAAGTCATCTTGAAGGTTGTACCTTGTAGAGTGATTGGTACATTCCGCACAAGCCCTACAGGATGGACTCTCGATTGATCCGCCATTCGAACAAAGAATTGCACTGGTTCAATTTCGGTCCAGCCTAGCTTTTTGCATAATGCTGCGGTTGCAATGTTTACGCCTGAGCCTCCATCAATCAATACTTGCGTGATCTTTTGGTTCTTATACCATACTGTGATCAAGGGTACTGCGTGGTCAATCGCAGCATCAGGTTCCGGTTGAACGGCGGCTGTCGTAGGAATGCAAGAAGGTACTGGACTGAATTGTTGCTGAAACTGTTGTCGGATCCCAGGCACTAAGGCCAGAAGTTGGCCTAGAGGTAGCGTGATGGATGCCTTGGACAAAATTTCCCAGGCCTGTTGAGCTGGATTGTCTTGTTCTTTTGGACTTGCAGTCTCTACTGACGCAGAAATGTCTGCTGTTGTTTCTGCTGATGATGATGGCCCTACTGCTGTATCCTTTTGTGTTGTGTCGTCCTTTGATGAAGAGGCCTGAGTCACCGGAATAGGTTCAGGGAACACTGGTGGTTCTGTTGTGGTCCAGTGACTGGCTTTGTTATACATCCTTCGTTATTCTTGTATTCCTGGTTCAAAGATTTCTGTTGCCGACTGAAGTTGTTTACCAGAGCGGGTCTGGATTGTAGCAGTCTGTGTCTCAAGCGGTGTAATTGTCACCATGTTGGCCATTGGATTCTGGCGTTCCTTCCTTCTTTGATCATACTCTATTGCGTCCTTACAAAACCTTCTAATGTGGCCGAATTCGCCACAAAAATGGCATCGTGGAGGTGGTAACTCAGGTTTTTCCGGTGGTGGTCCATTCTGCCATCGGTTGGCATTATAAGTGTTGTTTCTCTGTCCTCGATAGTTCCGATATCCTTGTTGTTGATTGTTTCTCTGTTGCGGAGGCACATAGCGATTTACTGGTTGGCCATGTTCTTGGATGACTGCATTGACGGTTGCTGTCCCTTGTATCCTAGCGTTGTAGATACAGTTTCCGGTGGTGTGTCCGGTAGTGTTGCAGATAGCGCAAAACACTTGGTTCAGTGCACAGTGGGCACTTGTATGCCCCGAATTTTTGCATGTGGTGCAATATACTTGCCTGGTGATATCTTCAGCCGTATTTTTGTTTGTTTTTAGCCATTCCAAGTCTTCCGAAAATCCACCAACCTTGGATTCTAGCTGTAGAGCCATTGCAATAACGGCATCCAAGGTCATAGCTCCGACACATCTTATGATCATGATCTGCTTCAGTTGTGGGGTTAATCCATTGATAAACCATTGAGAGATGACATCATCAGGTAGATTAGCGTGAGCCTGTGGTATCTGCCGTAAATGTGTTCTAAAGAGGGTAGCGTACTCCTGGACGGTCTGATTTATCTTCTGTCTGTTGTTCTGTAGATACTCAAAGATTTCAGCGGGATTCTTCTTCAGTCTGAATCGCTGTAAAAAGGCGTCTCGTACTGCATCGTAAGTACCGAAATGATTGATATCATATTCCGTGAGCCATCTCGCCGCTTCATTGATCAGTGTTGATTGAAAAACAATGGCCTTATACGCCTGATCTGGTGGGTGGTTAAGAACTGCATAACTTATCTCGAACGTCCGTACGTGGGCGTCTGGGTCGTCTCCTGGGAATCCACCGAATTTTGCGTAGGTTACTCCTGTTGGAGGTGGCCTTGGCGGTCCTAGTTGTTGTTGTTGATGGTGTTGTTGTTGGTGTTGCCCGCTCATTATGAAGGGTTCAGGGTTTCCTTCTATATCTCGGGATTGATCGGGTGAACTATCGGGACTTGTATCGCCGGATGGTGCGTTTTCCGGTGTACTGTGTCGGCTTAAGATGCTTCGGATCTCTGTTTCGAACAGCTTTCCTTCCTTCTGGATGTCTAATATTCGAAATCTTTCTTCCAAACACGAAGGTCGAGTTGATGATTCCGCAAAAAAGGCTAACCCTTTGCCAGCGATTGGTAATTCTATTACCGGAATCTCACCGGAATGAACCGAAATTGGGCCAGAATGCCCTGTTTTACTACTTTTACCGAACTTTTCTAACGTATTTCTGACCGTGGATAACTCTAAATCTTTATCTGATATTGTTAGACTAGGTTCCAACGGCGTTTTGATAGAGTCTGGTCTTGCTATATCTTCGATATGCTGGGTCGAAGTAGCATCAGAATGTATCAAAGGCGTTGACCGTTCTACCGGAATATGACCGGAATTACTTGTAACGTTTCTACTTTCCTTGACCACTTGATCAGATTTAATTATGCCTACTTCTTCCGAGGCTATCTTTTGGGATTTTCGTGCTTCAGTCTGACGATTCTTAGGATATGTTTCGCCCGATCGAGTGACCGGCATGTATCATTGCCCAGTGATACTATTCGAGCAGTTCGCAACAATCTGGGTCTGTTGCTACTGTTAGTGAAGAAAATGTTGCTGGATGTTTGCTTCTTACAAACCGTTAGCACTCTAGTGCCACTGTCTCACAAGTGACTCGTAATTAAATGCTACTTTACCGTAGAGACTGGTAATCAGTTGCCATTTTCTCGCAGGCACCTGGGCCAGAGAGCTGGCAAGCGGATGCCACTTTCCCACAGACGGCGCCAAATGTTAAAGGTTATTTCGTCGTTTACGATTATCGTAACTGTTACTTGCCTACCGCGGTCGTTAATTACTACTTCAACGCAACAACCCTTCGGAGACTCCAGAATCTGGTTCCATACCTATGTACCAGATATTTCCGAGTCTCTCCCTTTTGCTCTGAATTCAATATTACCGCAGAAAATACACCGCCTCGAACCACGTGGGTCCTTGGGAGTGGTAGGGGTCTGTTAGACAGAGGCCCTGTACTATTTTCCCAATTCCTTACTCAACCGTAGTTGTGGCTATTCCGTCTTCGCTCAGGTTTCGCTCTTGAACAACTTCAATTAGACCAACATACTGGACTCAGAGTTCTCAGGCTGTTCTGCCATAGTGGTTGAGCAGTAGTCTGAGATTGCAGTCCAACACTTTTAGTAACTTAACACACAATCCTCCTTATCAGTTCACAAACTTACCGCGTGTCTACCTTTCAAATCGTAATATCTACGGATCATAAGACGCATCGCAACCGGGTTGCCATTCTACGCGTACTTAGGTATTACTGGCGTTACCTTAACATAGACTACGATACCAACTCAATCCTTTACAGAGAATCATACCAGCTCATGTCCATCCCTCACACTTACTTATTTCACCACAGGAATAGCAAATAGCCAACACTCTAACACCTTACGCATAATCAAGTCACCTCAACTCGTTACCGAACAGACTCTCACAATCGCAGTACCGACTCGTAACACACAGTGTATCACACATACACAGTCGAATGATTACACAGAGAAGGTGCACAGACAGGACATAACCAAGACACTCTACTCGTTTGCACACAGTAGAAGAAGTAAAGTAACCCCAAAAACGGGAACTCTCACAATCTATTCGCAACTTCCAAAAAACGGGGGGCGGGGGGCTCTCGGGGCTCTCTTTGATGCCCTCTCTGATCGCTTTAAATAGAGTTTTGTTACAAGGCTTTTACGCGAATCTTTCTTTACCGCGTACTTTCAGAAGGGTTCTTTCTACATTAAAAACCTCTGTCTAAGTACAATTGTCCTTTGTTCGGCGGCCGTCTAACACACATAGACACATACACACATAGACACATACACACACACACACACAAACACATACATACTCATAGATACACACACATACACATAGACACACACACATACACACACATACACACATAATGATGCATACACACACATACACATGCATACACACATACAGACACATGTACACACACATATATGCATACACACACATAGAGAGACATACACACACATACACATACATGCATACATATTGCATATGCATATGCATACATACATACTTACATCCATACATAATGCACATGCTTACATACACATACATAATGCATACACACACATACACACATATGCATACATAATGCATATGCATATGCATACATAATGCATATGCATATGCATAGTATGCATATGCATACATAATGCATATGCATATGCATATGCATACATAATGCATATGCATATGCATATGCATACATACATACTTATATGCATACATAATGCACATGCTTACATACACGTACATAATGCATACACACACACATACACACATAGACACATACACACATAATGATGCATACACACACATACATATGCATACACACACATATGCATACATACATGCATACACATACACACACATAGATACATACACATAAACACATACACACTCATAGACACACACACATACACATACACATAGACACACACACACATACACACACACATACACACATAGACACATACACACGTAATGATGCATACACACATACACATGCATACATAGACACACATAATGATGCATACACACACATATGCATACATACATGCATACACATACATACATAGACACATACACACACATAGATACATACATACACATAAACACATACACACTCATAGACACACACACACATAGACACATACACACATAATGATGCATACACACACATACATATGCATACACACACATATGCATACATACATGCATACACATACACACACATAAACACATACACACTCATAGACACACACACACACATACACATAGACACACACACATATACACACACATACACACATAGACACATACACACGTAATGATGCATACACACATACACATGCATACATAGACACACATAATGATGCATACACACACATACATATGCATACACACACATATGCATACATACATGCATACACATACACACATAGACACACACACACACACATAGATACATACATACACATAAACACATACACACTCATAGACACACACACACATACACACATAGACACATACACACATAATGATGCATACACACACATACATATGCATACACGCACATATGCATACATACATGCATACACATACACACACATAGATACATACACATAAACACATACACACTCATAGACACACACACACATACACATAGACACACACACATATACACACACACATACACACATAGACACATACACACGTAATGATGCATACACACATACACATGCATACATAGACACACTTAATGATGCAAACACACACATACATATGCATACACATACATATGCATACATACATGCATACACATACACACATAGACACATACACACACATAGATACATACATACACATAAACACATACACACTCATAGACACACACACACACATACACACATAGACACATACACACATACACACATAATGATGCATACACACATACACATGCATACATAGACACACATAATGATGCATACACACACATACATATGCATACACACACATATGCACACATACATGCATACACATACACACATAGACACATAGACACATACATACACATAGATACATACATACACATAAACACATCAACACTCATAGACACACACACATACACATAGATACACACACACATATACACACACATACACACATAGACACATACACACATAATGATGCATACACACACATGCACATGCATACACACACATATGCATACATACATGCATACACATAGACACATACACACACATAGATACATACATACACATAAACACATACACACTCATAGACACACACACATACACATAGACACACACACATGCACACATATACACACACAAACACACATAGACACTTACATGCATAATGATGCATACACACACATACACATGCATACACACATACAAACACATATACACACACATACACACATATATGCATACATACACACATATATGCATACACACACATAGAGAGACATACTCACACATACACATACATGCATATATATATACATACATAATGCATATGCATATGCATACATACATACATACATGCATACACACACACATATACACATACATACACACACATATACACACACATACACACATAGATACATATACACATAATGATGCATACACACACATACACATGCATACACACATACACACATATACACGCACATACATACACACACACATGCATACATACACATACTTAATGCATACACACTTACATATGTACATGTATATATATTGATTTCTAACCATTTTGTTTTATATGTTAGGTATTATAGATCCCCAGTAGAGAGAGAAAGGCGAAACTCACTCTCATAAAAAGTCATATGAGAGCAAGAGTTCTGTCTGATACTCTAGGGGCCATAATGCGTGATTACTCAGAGATGTTTGATGAGGAGCTGGATTATACGATCAAGATGCTTACCCAACAATCAGACGAGGGCTCTTCTGCAGCTCCACATGCAGGAAGAGAGCTAGCTGCTCATAGGTATGTTTTGTTTTCATAAACTTTTTTAATGATATTATAACACATATTTTTATTTATTTCTATCTATCTATTTTCAGGACACCTATACCACCTCCAGCATGTGATAGCAGAGCAGAGTTGCCTATGAGGACATGCATAGGCACCTTAGGATTAGAGTGCGACATAGAGCCAGAGGGGAACATTGTGTATATAGGGAATGGATTGGAGTTCAAGAGAAGAATGCGGGCACTATGCGACTCTTACCTGCGCTTTATCCACTTACCATGGAAGTAAGTAAAAGTTTAACATTAAAATTGAAATATATATCTTATGTTTTATTTACATTATGTTTTTTATTTTTGTAGTGAGCATGATGAGAGGGATAAGAAATATGTGCTTAGTTCACTTGAGACGGAGTTTGGGACAGGATGGTCCCTTAAGTGGTGTTTAAAAGAGATGCGGACACTTATGGCTCATCGTCGCAATAATGCATGATATGCACTGCTTTTATGTATATATATGTGGATATGAGTATGTGTGTTTATGCATGTATGTATGTATATGAGAGAGAGAGAGACTAGAGGTATAAATACACGCATACACACACATGCATATATACACACAAAACACATGCATATGCACATATAGATACACATACATACACAACACATGCATACGCATAAATAAATAAATCCTATTTCAAAAATCCTAAATTGAAAACACTAATTTTGATATTAGGGTTTTGAAATCCCTAATTTAAAAACTCTAATTCAACTTTTTAGCCATATGTTTGAAGTATATGTACACCTCCGACGTCCTACTAGAGAGATGTCTCTCCTCCCAACCTTATGCCTCTATATATAGCTACTCGAATCAACGAGGATCATAATATATGTAAAGATATATACACATCATGTAGATAGGATACATAAATATAAAATGGAGTAGATATATTATGCATCACACATACATGCCTAAATGCACACATAAATATATATATATACATACTAACATATTTACATGTACACATTTACACATAGACATATATACATATATACATGTACACATCACATATACATGCCTACATGCACACATAAACATATATATACATGCATACATATTTACATGTACATATTTACACATAGACACATATACATATATACATGTACACAATTATAAACACTTGCATATATTACATGAATACATGAATATTTTACATAAATGCATATGCATATATTCACACATGCATATTTAACACATGTATACAATTATCACACACATGCAAACACATACATATACATGACATACATATAAATGCATACTAACATATGTATACATATAATACACATGAATACACACACATATGCATACATACATGATAAAAATTTGCTCCTCGAGGATAAAGCTATATATAAAATAATTAGGCATACCCCCGAGCTTCATGTTCTAACTTAGAAGAACATGATTTCATCTCTCTAATAGGATTCATCGTTATTCAAGTTAATAAAAAAAACCTATTATCTGATATCCATTCAGAAGCTTCAAGTTATTGATCGATAACCAGAGTACAATTTACTATCTAATATGCTCATATGTTTTCATTATTGCCATCATTTTGGTAAGACATCAATATAGTCTCATCTTCATTATCCTTATTGGTTTCATTTATTTATTCTATTGTTAAATCTATGTTCTCATGAATCACATCATCTATTGATGGATTAATATCTATTTCTGGTAATTCCTCTTCCTCATCAGTAGAATCAACATGTAGAGAATTATCCTCTTTATCAAAAAGATTAGTATCATTATCACGTATAATGATACTAATTTCTATTTCAGATGTTGATGTATCAGTATTTGATGCTCAATCATCAAGAGGACTTTCTTCGATCTCTCTAACAATAAACTGTTCAAACAATGACCTACCTCTAGGTTGCACATGAATGACTTGCCACCAAGGATGAGCATCTAGGTTTTTATAAAAAAATGCTTGTTCAATATGCCTAGGAAGAATATATGGTTCTTTAGTAGATCGCATTACCTTGGAAGAATCAATTGCCCAAAACCCAGATAATTCCTTTCTTAATGTAGAATTACTACCTTTATACTCCGCTCGAAACCAGTCAATCTTCAAAATGACCTATCAAAATATATAACAACAAAAACCCATTATTAGGTGCTTAAAAAAATAACTAACTCTAAAAAAAATATATAAACTTTTTTCTACTTGTTTGAATGTACGAAATGAAATTTCGTAGATACCAACAATAGTTCCTACGTAACCAAGTTCGCTATCTATAAGGTTCGTGTCTTTTGAGCTAGCACGTGATAGTTGCTTGAAAGAAGCAACAATACTATAATCCTCTGTTTTACGTAAAGAATCAATGGCTTTGATTCTAATATGCTGTCCAAAAGCCCACATATTAGTAAACATTCGAGCCTGCAAAATAAATTCAATTAGTAAATAGAAACTAACATACATATATGAAAAAAATAAAATATTATTTTAATAAAATTACCTTTCGTTCACAACCTATCATTAACTCTCTTTGCTCATCTGAGATTTCTTCATTATTTGCGTTGGCGCATTGCAAATGACTATATAGCCAATCCGTGAAAGAAGGTATATCTATAATCTCATTATTATCGAGATTACGTCTAGATCTTTTGTTTTTTCGCCTTTTACTTCGGAGACTTTGAAGTTCCTCATTGTTGAAGCTCAAAGTCAAGGACAAAGCATGGAACCACATCAAAAGGTGGACACACAAGGAAAGGGAGCAAGTAGGGAGCTCCAAGAAGTGTATGTCAAATTTTCAGAAGAATCCCCTACAAAAATAGTGATTTTCATCACTAAAAACCATTGTAAATACCATTATCTATTTTTAGTAACTCCATTTTGTTCAAGCAGAGGAGTCCTCGAGCTTGAGGAGTATTAGAAGTACCATCGTACCAATTTTCATAATTTTTAGACTTCGTTTGAGCCCTCAAATAAGCCCTGGAACCTAATTTTTAACTAGGCCGGACACTAGGTCTGGAGAGGGCCAAAACTAGTCAAAAAACTATAAAAAGAGCTATAGAGCTCATTTTTGGGGTTAGCTTGTTAGAGAATAGAACTTTTGTAAGAGAACTCTTTTGCAATCTAAGCTTTCGATTGTTCCTCTCTTTGATCTTACTTTGTGCGTGTGTGTGTATGTGTGTGCATGTTTGTGTCCTTTCACTCACACACTTGTGCCTTCACTTGCTCGTGGTCTTCATACCGGTCCTCACGTCTCCGCGGATTGACAAGTAAAGGAGGTGGTGCTTACGCTTGAGCTACACCAAATTTTGGCGCCGTTGCCGGGGAGAGAGCTTCGAGGACGAGCGTTGTGATGGTAAGATCGTAGATTTGCGACATTGGAAGGTAAAAAAACTGTCATTTCAGTTCATTTTCTGTTTTTTCCTCTTCATCTTCATCATCATCATCATCTCCACCTTCTTCCATCTTCTTCTTCATAGAAATTTCTTGTTTTTTAGTGCATCTTCACCATTTTCATACCATTTTTCATGCATTATTGTGTGGGAAGGAGTTAGGAGAAGCAAGGGAGAGCAAGCGCTGTGTTTTTTTCATGATTTTTTGCTCATACGGAGCTCGCCATAGCCGGCGCTCAGAAATTTGAATTTCCCGCCAAAAAACGTGATTCTGTGATGAAAATCGCGATTCTGTGAAAATTCAAAATTTTTGAAAAATCACGATTTTCTGCTTTCCCGCCTAAAAGTTTGCTGAAAAAATCACGATTCTGTGGTCATTCTCAGAATCGCGATTCTGTGGTCATTCTCAGAATCGCGATTCTGTGATTGTACTCAAAATCGCGATTTTCATGCCAAAAACACGATTCTGAGAAAATACGATTTTCAGCGGGCTCAAAATCGCGATTCTCACAAATCACGATTTTCAGCAAAAAAACACGATTCTGTGCTCAAAATCGCGATTTTCATGTCAAAAAACACGATTCTCTAAAACACGATTCTGTGCTCAAAATCGCGATTTTCATGCCAAAAACACGATTGTGAGAAAATACGATTTTCAGCGGGCTCAAAATCGCGATTCTCACAAATCACGACTTTCAGCAAAAAAACACGATTCTGTGCTCAAAATCGCGATTTTCATGTCAAAAAACACGATTCTCTAAAACACGATTCTGTGCTCAAAATCGCGATTTTCATGCCAAAAACACGATTCTGAGAAAATACGATTTTCAGCGGGCTCAAAATCGCGATTCTCACAAATCACGTTCAACAAAAAACACGATTCTGTGCTCAAAATCGCGATTTTCATGTCAAAAAACACAATTCTCTAAAACACGATTCTGTGCTCAAAATCGCGATTTTTATGCCAAAAACACGATTCTGAGAAAATACGATTTTCAGCGGGCTCAAAATCGCGATTCTCACAAATCATGATTTTCAGCAAAAAACACGATTCTGTGCTCAAAATCGCGATTTTCATGTCAAAAAACACGATTTTCAAAAACACGATCTGTGCTCAAAATCGCGATTTTCATGTCAAAAAACGCGATTTTCAGAAACACGATTTTGTGATCAACATCGCGATTTTCAGAAACACGATTTTGTGATCAACATCACGATTTTCAGAAACACGATTTTGTGATCAAAATTGCGTTTCAGAAACATGATTTTGTGATCAAAATCGCGATTTTCAAAACACTATTTTGTGAAAACACGATTTTGTGAACACGATTCTCAAGGTACAAAATCGCGATTTTCTCCAAAGGTCCTGATTGCCTGTTTTGACCCCCAGGAGCCTGAATTGGCATAACTTTTTCATCCAAAGTCCATTTTTTGAGCTCTATAGCTCGTTGGAAAGCTCGTTTCAAATCCTACACGGCCTCAACTGTTTTTTTTCAAGAATAACGCGTTGATTTTGAGATAGGATAATTTGAAGTTGACCCTCAAGTGGGACTAGGGAACCAAGGGGACTCCAAAGAATTTTGAACCATACCAAGGGGAAAATTTGGACTCTTGACTAAAGCTTATGAACCTGAGATCTGGTAGACACTTAGGCAAGGATAAACAAAGCATTAGATCTTCTGAGGCTAGTGTCAACCATACATCCAAGTCTTGGGCACAACAACTAAGTGGTCATCTTTTACTAAGTTCAGACACAAGTGATTCAGAAATGTCTTTTAGTATGGGAAAACCTGTAGGTGGCCCAGGGACTGCCCATCTACAAACACCAGAAGGTCCCTATAAGACACAGTTGGAATATATTCGGACCAACCAATTAGGTGCTCGTATCTATGAGGATGGTCTGAGGCGATCAGTGGTCCAACTCAAAAATCTAGATCAATCCTTTGGACTTGAACACCCGGTGGTCAAGTTCGAAGAGGGTTCATACATTGATAAGGAAGGAACCATGTATGTGGTCACCAACCTACCAGATAGGACTGATGAGTTTGGAAATGTCATTCCTGAGAATGAAATAGGAGACCTAGAACAAGGAAATGTAGGACAAGGACCCCAGACTCCTAGAGGTAAGTCAGTTTTGACCCGAGTGATCACTCCGGACTGGATCCCTCAAGACAACAAAAGCATAGAACTATTTTTGAATAGAGAAACAGAGGAAGCCTTTTGGAGATTCAAGCCAGATCAACCTAGCCAATTGGGCATAGTTATCATCTATGAATTCAAAGATCCTGAGATACCAGGCAAAGTTGTCTACCTGGATAACACATCAGAGAAGATATTCTTGGTAATAGAACATGATAGACATGCATATACTTGGAAGAATGAATTGATTTTCCCCCCATCAAGATCCAATGTTTCCCATGGCCTCCAAGGAGTAGGATCATCTCACGCTCATGAAGCCCAGAGAGAAAGAACTAGAGAGAGAAAGAACTAGAGAGAGACCTGAGGTAAGTTTTGCACACACCGTGGGCAGGAATAGATCAGGATTTGAAAATGAAAGACCTGAAAGAGAGAGACATCAAGCACATAGGCAAAAAAGAGATGAACATGATTTTCCATGGCCTAGACCCCGAGAGCACCCAAGAACCCTTAGACCCACTCAAGTGATCAAGGCAATGAAGAATTATTTTGACGGGTCAGGAGATCCTTATGATCATGTGGCCGAGTTCAAACAAGTGTTAAGAGCTGAACAGGTTGAGGATTTATTCACCCAATACGAGGCATTTGGTTTGACTCTTAAGGGCACTGCCTTGGCTTGGTTTCAACCATTGAGTAGTCACAACTATCGCGATATAGGTCAACTGCTAGACGAATTCATTGTAGAATTTTCCAAGAGTGGTATCAGGCATAACACATCATCCTTGATCCACAGTTTCAAGCAGACACCCCAAGAAACAGTGCGACTAGCAGGTAGAAGGTTCAGACAGTACCTAGAAAGATGCCCTGCTCCCGAGTTACCCACACCAGCCAAACAAGTGGCTTTGTTCTTAGATGGCTTACTGAGCACAAAGTTAAGATCATATGTATATTTGAAAGAGCCTAGATCCATAGAAGAGTGTGTGCGGACGTGCATAGACATAGAAGATAACTTGGGTGAGGAGTTAGGATTGTCCAAACTCTATAAGGATTCTGATAGTTCTACTAGTCATACTTCAAAAATTTCCACGGAAATAGATGAGATAGCTGAGCAAGTTGCCAAGAAGCTGGGAGTCCAAAATAAACAAACACAGAGAGTCACTTCAGTGAATCGGTGTTATACTTGCGGAGGTGACCACATGGCTAATGTATGCCCAATGCAAAACCAAAACATTAGAGAAAGGAATGCTCCATATTGCACTATTGAGAGAAAATATACGAACCACACGACTCAAGATTGTCCCTACAATAGGCAGGCTGTTGGACAGAATTATCAACAACCTTACCAACCAGGTAGGTACCAAAACCAATACCAACAGCCATATTATAGACCACAACAGCAATATCAGGCACCATATAGGCCACAACCTGTCTTGGGAAACCAACCACCAACTCCTGCCAACGTGATTCCAGTCAAGTATGTTGTGGGAGAGGAAAATCCGAATAGAGCTTTGGTGCCACTAACCCCATTGATACGAGATAATGACTCTCATGCTCATAGTTCAAACTACTCCCATGAAGGTAGTCCACATGCTTATTACACAGAGTCACCTGAACATAGTGAGATTTACTCGTATCAATATGAGGCACCACCTATGGAGCAAAATTGGGAGCCAGAATACTCCAATGTCATGTACACAAATCCTAACCCTAGGCCCCAGTTGAGACAAATGAGACCACAAGCCCCTAGAGGATCTTGTTTCAGATGTCATGGTGACCATTTCATTCGTGACTGTCCCCACCCACCATCTCCGAGTCAAGGACAGGCTATCATAATACAGGCTTTTTGTCCTGATTGTGGCAAAGACCATCTCCCCAGAGATTGTCCAAGAAACTCCTCCAGTGCACCCAAGATTACACCCATTAATGTGGTAGGCTTAGTGGCAGATTCAAGTTCAAGTAGTAGCAATGTCGCTCCTATACAAGCTGTCACTAGAGCACAAGCCTTACAACAGGATAAACCAACAGAACAATCAGAGTCGAGTGAATCAGGAGAGCCTAGTAAGAGGAAAACAAGAACATGGAAGGATACCAGAGAGAAGGCCAATCGCAAGTGGAATAAAAAGTTATCGGAACTAGAAGAAAGCTTAAAAGAAGCGAAAACAAAAATAGAAGACATTGCATCTCAAAGCCCCTCGCATGCCGAAACTCCATCCACTCCACCTCATCCCACCCCACCACCCATTGTAAATAGACCGCAACCAGGGTCTGTTCTTGCAGATCCAATCCCAGAAGGCTTGGACATGATGTTCAAGGCCTACCAGGCTCGACTTCAAGAAGGGCCTACAGCGGCAAACCTAGACAAGAGTTACCCTAGAGCAGATTTAGAGATTGAACGGATGAAAATGTGCATGAAAATGGTAGAACAAGCTCAGGCCATACTTGAGACTAGTCAAAAGTTCAATCAGACAAACTCTATCAAATCAGATTTGCATTTCCAGGGCTTACTAGAAAGATTAGAGCAGTTGGTAAACAAACCACAAGTTTCTTTACCTCCACAGGCTCAACCAGTTATTGAAAGAGGAAGCTCACCACCAATGGGAGCTTATGTTCCTAATTCCACGGATCCAGGAATACCTCCTTCAATTCAAGAGTACTCTCAAGAGTTCTTGCTGGAAATACAAGAAGATAAATGGGCCAAGGAGAAGGGTAATTCCCCTCCTATTCCTGAGATTGATGATCTTCATGATCAATTTCCCCAAGACATTCCATCTATTTACGGAGATGAAGCAGAACAACAAGAAGACGAAAGGTTAGATTTTGAATCTAATACCTTAGAAGAACTGCCTCAATTTCCAGGCCCATGGGAATCTGAATCTCTCCAGATTAGAGCTCCCACAATACTAGTAAGAAATGAAGACTCAGTGGTTCCAAGGAACACGGATGTTGTGAAAAACACTAAGGTTCAGTGTCATCTCACTGTAGAAGAGCTGCTCAAAGCAAAACCTGAGCTTTGGAATCATGTGAAGGATCAGGTTCCAGAACTTGATTCCAACATGCCAAAAGCAGGCTCCAAGCAAAGGGTACCAGAGATACCTCTAGACAAAATAGGGGACATGTGTGAGGGTGAAGAAGGTAATACTTATCTTCCAATCACCTACCAAGGTTACACAACCAAAGCAATCATAGATTCAGGTGCTGGTGTTGCTATTGCGACCACCTACTTGTGGAAGCAATGGGGCAAGCCCACATTAAGACCAACTAGAATGAAAAAATGGCTGATGGTCATTTTGAAAGACCTCTAGGATTGCTAGAAGGGATCACTCTAACCACTTGTGGTGTAGAGTTTGAGCACACATTTGCTATATGTGACTTTGAGAAAAATAATGTCTATGAGATGATCCTAGGAAGACCCTTCCTACGACAATTGCAAATAGTACAGGATTGGGGAACTAACTCCTTGTACTTACAGCACTTAGGGGTCACCACCAAGGTCAATTTGAAGGATTACACCTTCAGAGATGTACCACCCCTACAGTGGAATTCTATCCACAAAGTGAAAGAAGATTCCATCTCTGTGCATTCTGAAAGTTCACCTGATCCATCATGGCTGCATGAAGATACTCATTTGTGGATGTGCAAGGTCGCAAAGGAAGAGGAAAAACGTTTAAAGGCAAGAGAAGAAGGGACTTCGCTAGGAGGTAGACCAGTTAGAGACCCAGCCTACACACCGATGATCTTTCCAGATGAGGAGTTTGAGCCTCATGGCTGGCCAGAAATCTTAGCCACCATGGACATTGCCGTCAATGAAGAACAATGGACACCTCATTGTGATGAGGAGGGTTATGATATCTCAGTGTTCATGTGTCAGCCCTTGCTAGAAGAATGTGACCCTAGTGATGTCATAGAAGAAGAAGAGAATGACGATGATCTGGAGTCTATTGTGATGGATAGTTGCTTTAACTCAGAGCAGCACTATCTAGAAGATATAGGAGTGTTCACCCAGAAAGAAGAAGAACCTCTCACAAGTATTAAAATAGTAAACTCAAAGGATGGAAGTGAGAGTAGTCAAAAGAAAAAGAAAAGAAGAGCAGTGAAACAAGAAGAGGAGGAATCATTGTTTGAAGTACCAGAAAACTTCAAGAAATATGAAGTTGACGACCGCAAAATTTTGGTACGAATGCCTAAGAGAGAGGCCATCATAGGAGAATCATATGATAATAAAGAAAAGACCAAGAAGATTGTAGTGACCATTGAAGAGAACGAAGAGAGATGCACATATATAGGAGATGACCTAAGTGCAAGAGAAGAAATGGAGCTCATAGCTCTATTAAGGGAATATAGGGATGTGTTTGCATGGCACTATAGAGACTTGAAAGGGGTAGATCCAAGAATTTGCTCTCATACTATCCCCATGACTGCTGATGCTAGGCCCACCAAACAGAAGCCCTACACATATAATGATACCTATGCAGCCAAAATAAAAGAAGAAATTGATAGGTTGATTGAAGCTGGATTCATCTATGAGATTGAGCATACCGAATGGGTGTCCCCCATTGTTGTGGTACCCAAGAAGAACGGGAAGTTGCGAGTGTGTATTAACCTTAAAAAAGTTAATGCCGCTACGATTAGAGATAGTTATCCACTTCCAATCACAGAACACCTATTGGAGCGTGTTGCAGGCAAGGAAGTTTATAGCTTCCTTGATGGATTTTCAGGTTACAATCAAGTAGCCATTGCCCCAGAAGATCAACACAAAATAGCTTTTGCTACAGAGTGGGGAATCTTTGCATTTCGTGTGATGCCATTTGGGCTCACCAATGCACCTGCAACATTCCAAAGGCTCATGTGTCATGTCTTCAAAGAGTTCTTGCGAAAGAGCTTAGAAGTGTATGTGGATGATTTATGTGCTCATTCCCAAGAAAGAAGGTTTCACATCCCTGAGCTCAGACAAATCTTCAACAAGTGTAGAGAATATCGAGTGTGTCTGAACCCAGAAAAGTGTGTGTTTATGGTGCGTCAAGGTAAAATCTTAGGTCATATTGTTTCTAAGAATGGAATCTCAACAGATGAAGATAAGGTACGAGCCATAGCGGAGCTACCAAGGCCAAGGAATATTAAAGAGGTACAAGCCTTTATGGGCCATTGTGGATACTACCGTAGGTTTATCCACATGTACGCGATCATAGCTAGACCCCTTTATGCCTTGTTGTCTAATTTTGAGTGCAACGACGAATGCGAGAATTCTTTCAACGAACTGAAGAAACGTTTGTGCACGGCACCAATACTCACCACTCCTGATTGGAATAAACCATTCCATGTCCATGTGGATGCATCCAATCATGCCATAGGATGTGTGCTAGCACAACCCACAAGTGAAGGAAACTTAGATTTGCCCATAGCATATGCTAGTAGACAGCTCACTGCAGCTGAACGGAACTATACCACAACTGAGCGAGAGGGCTTAGGCATGGTATATGCTGTGAAGAAGTTTAGACACTATTTATTGGCCAACAAGTTCAAGTTTTTCACTGATCATCAAGCTTTGTTATATTTGGTCAATAAACCTTGCAATACTGGACGCTTAGTAAGATGGTTCCTCTTACTAATGGAATATGACTTTGAAGTTGTTGTCAGGAAAGGTAGAACTCACCTTCGGGCAGATCACCTTTCTCGCATCACTTCAGGAGAGTCACCGCAAGGAGTGTCTGACGAATTACCCGATGCTTATCTGTTCAATTTAGAAGTTGTTCCTAAATGGGCAAATAAGTTGGTACCAGTCCTAACCTTTGGCCCTGCAAATAAGAATGTGAAAACATCACAAGAAGAAATTGTAAAATCACAAAAATATCACATATTAGCAGGAAGCATGTATAAACAAGATACTGAGGGTGCATTAGCTTGTTGTGTGGAGGATGATGAACATAGTAGTTGGTTGCAACAAGCCCATGAAGGAATGCTAGGAAATCACTATTCTAAACAACGAACATTGCAGAATCTAAAGCGTTTAGGAGTGTATTGGCCTAGCATGGACAAAGAAATACATGAGTGGATTAAGAATTGTCCAAGGTGTAGAGAGAGACCCCCAGTGGAGCATGCGACCCTTTATCAAGTGTCATTAATTCCAGATTGGAGTGCTCCATTGGTAGAGTTTATGAGATCGGGAAGATTACCCAAAGAGGCTAGTCTAGCAAGAAGAAGAAGCATGGAGCAAGAGGCTCAAGGCTATGCCCTAGTAGGAGACAACCTATACCGAAGAGGCAAAGATGGTTACTTAAGACTGTGCATTCACGAATCAAATTATTTGAAAGTCTTAGAAACTGCACACAGCGGTGTTGCAGGTGGACATTTTGGTCCTGACCGAGTAATCAAGACCATTCTATTCTCAGGACTTTGGTGGCCCACTCTTCATATGGATGCACATACCTATGTGAAGAAATGTGACACATGCCAACGTGCACAATATCCAGTTAGAAAAGACGAGATGCCCTTGAGGCCAATGATGGGAGGACGTGCATTTTCGAAGTGGGGCATAGACTTCATAGGTCCTATTAACCCCCCAGCTAGAAACTCCCATGCAGAGTACATCATTGTAGCCACAGATTACCTTACAAAGTGGGTAGAAGTCAAAGCCACAACAAAGAATGATGCTCAGACTACGGCTAAGTTCTTATTCGAGAATGTGTTCACGAGATATGGACTACCAATAGAGTTGGTGAGCGATAGAGGCACACACTTCTTGAATGAAGTCATTGAAAATCTTCTCCAAGAATTCTTGGTGATACATAAGAAATCTGCCCCCTATCACCCACAAGCTAACGGACAAGCCGAGAGTACCAATAAGATCCTCTATAACGTATTGACAAAACTGGTAAATAATAAACGCTCTGATTGGGACAAACAACTTCATCATGCTGTTTGGGCTTATCGAGTTGCCTACAAAACGGTACTCAACGCCACCCCATTTCAGATGGTCTTCGGACAGAACGCTGTGCTACCATTAGATTTCTTAATCCCTGCCTTAAAAGTAGCACAAGAGTATGAGTGGAATGGGCATGAATTGTCCTCTAGGATCTTTGATCTCGAACGCTTGGGTGAGACGAGGCTACGAGCGGTAGCAGGCATCTACGCGGCAAAGAAGAGGCAAAAGGCATACTTTGATGCACACATCAAGGATAAGGGATTGAAAGAGGGAGATCTAGTGTTGGTATACACACTAAAACAACATGCCCGTAAGTTGGAAAAAAGAGGATACGGACCCATGATCATTAATAGAATTTCCACTAGTGGTGTAGTTCAGTTGGCCACTCTAGAAGGAGATATCTTGCCAAACTATATTAGTGGCTGTAGAGTCAAGCTATATCAAGAACCTCTTACTGAGGATATGCTAATGAGACTCAACACTGCTAAGAAGCGGAAAGAAGAAGAGTTAAGAGTGAGAGAAGAAGCACAGGTAGAGGCCAGAGAGCGTATTAGGCGAAATAAGTTAAGGCGATTAGGCCTAGATGTCAACTCAAAAGCCCCAAAATATCACATGGATATGTGTCAAAAGTCAGGCATAGCGACTTCTCAGGTCATTGACCGAAGGCCCTTTGTGACCATAGAGATAGGACAAGGGAAGGGTGCAAGGACGGTGAAAGCATTGATTGACTCAGGTGCAGCAAGTAGTGCAGTTAGACTTTCCTACTGCCAAGACTTGCAGTTGAACATCAATCCCATAGAAGCGTATCTCATAGGATTAGGAGGTGTGGAAACCCCTTGTTTGGGCGAGGTGGAACTTCCCATCTACCTTCAAGATGTTCCAATGAAAGTCAATGCGCTAGTATGTAAAGATGAGAACCTTACAGAACCACTGGTCTTGGGTCAAGATTGGATCTATGACCATGCAGTTAACTTAAACCTAAGAAGTCAAATTCTTCAAGTTTGGGTACATGAACAATGCATTACATTAGAATTAGAGAACTGCATGCTCCTAAATCATGGCACCACACACTCTCTTAGTTCTTCGAAGACTAATCATATGAAAGAAGATGTTGTATGTGTCAAAAGCTCTATGATGCAGAAGAAGTCAATCATGGAAGACCAGGTTCGAAGGCGGGTGGATCTTTCTTCTTCTCCAAAGAATCAAGTAGCCACAGTAGTGAGTCCACCACACAAGCAAACACAACCGTTCACGACAACTGCTACATCAAATAGAAAGACACCATTCGATAAAAAAGCAGTTCAGAGCATGAAGCAGATATGGGTACGCAAAGGAGAGCAACCACCAACCTTGCCCCCACAAATTCCATCCATGCAAACCAACCAGGCCAGAAGACGAAGGAAGCAGCTCAGACAAGCTCAATCACAAGGTATCCAACAAGTTTGGGTGCCTAAGAAGTTAGCTGCAGCTCAACAAGGGCAATTACAAATGTGGGTACCTAAGAAGCTCCTACATACACAACAACCTTTGTTCTCCCACATGCAAAAGGTTTCAACAAAGAAGCCAAAAAGAGAAAAGGGTAAGAACCACGTACAGAGACCAAAGGAAGATCAAATCAGCTCTTCAACATTAGTAGGAAGACATGCAAAAAGGATATGGGTTCGGAAGCCAAAAGTGCAAGTAGCCTCCACCGAACCAAAGCATCAACCACACTGGATACCACAGTTCAGAAAGCATCCAAAGAGAAAGACGCCTGAAGTGACCTCTACAGTGCCAAATGATGTTCTAAAATGGACTCCAATAAGGAGGATTACATCAGTTCGAGACTCAACGGATACCTCCACCAAGGTCGGCATCAACCTCCACAAATAACATCGAAAGCCTCGAACGAGCAACAACCATGTGCTCCTTGCACAACCCTGTCTTTTGCACCGTTCAGGTCATGCATTTCCAAAGTATGCATTAATATAGGGCCACATTACACGGCCGTGCATAGACACACTTGAGAATCCCATGCACAAGAGCACAGTGCCATATGTCAAACATTTCTATTGATACTAACTTTTGTGTTCTTGTTTTGTGATATCCTTTTCCTCAAAAAAAAAAAAAAAAAGGAGAAAGAAAAGTGAGAGAGAGCTTGTTCCCAGGTTTGGCTTATGAAACATGAATGAGTCATGCTTAGTTGAAGGTGGAACTGTTGATTACTAGGCATTTATCAATTTGGATAGAAGTGTGTCTCGGCCAGCAGTGAGATTATTGCTGCCTTATCTGGTAGATGACAAGCATTTGGCATGAACATGGCATCTACAACTATGATTTTCTCTTACCATGGTAGGAATGAAGAGCTTGAAGGTCCGCAACTTGAGTGATGCTTAACTACTTCATGTACCAGAGCAGCCAAGGAGATATCTGCAAAAGGTAGTTCTGGAGGAGAAGACTCCTGCATATGGTGAGCTAAAGAGAATATGTGAAACTCAGCTTGGTGTAGTTACCCGATGTTGCTTGCCAAGGAATATAAAGCAATTCAATTCTCAGTATTTCCTGAACCAGTATGGAACAGTAGCACTGGTGAATGGTCTATGTCAATCAGCATGGTAATCTCTTAGAAACCGGCACGTGTCCAATATTCCTCTGAGTGTCAATATAGGGAAGTGAACGTGCATGAGCCCAAGCTCAGAAATGCACATTGTTAGTGACAAATGTTGCTTTGAAAAGAGGAGAGGGGATCCACCACTCAAAAGATCTCATCAGTGGACAATCAACATGGACATTCATCAACAAGGTTCCATCCCAAAGGCCGAGTGTACAACACGAAGAGACAAACATCCATCAACCTTCTCCATGGTAAGTATCTTTACTCTGGAAACACCATAACCATGATAGTTTAGGAAACCTCTTCGTCAGCATACCCTTGAGCACTTAGCTCAAGAACCGCAATTTTTGCACCATACTTCTTCCAATGCATTTTCCAAGTAAGCATGCGTAGGGCTACATTACAAGGCCGTGCACAAGGCACATACTTTTTTCAACCCAGGCACGAACACACTTACCCATCATTCATTATGGGTTATGAGTAGTTGGCATGACTGCTCTCAACATCATCTTTGGAAGAGCTAGCGGACGTCATGGGAACAACATCCGTATCTCTGAAGCAAATTGAAGCCTGTAGTTGCTCCAAATCACTCTTGACAACCTCTTTTGAGCAACTTGCAGTTTTGAAAGCTCACAACGACACATTCTTACTGGAATCCAAGGAACCAGCTCATACAACGGATGGACACCACCTCTCAAAGCACTACATAGAACAGCCCTTCCAACAAGGGTCTGTCAGGGATGACGGACTCGAGAGGGGGGGGAGTGTTGAAGCTCAAAGTCAAGGACAAAGCATGGAAGCACATCAAAAGGTGGACACACAAGGAAAGGGAGCAAGTAGGGAGCTCCAAGAAGTGTATGTCAAATTTTCAGAAGAATCCCCTACAAAAATAGTGATTTTCATCACTAAAAACCATTGTAAATACCATTATCTATTTTTAGTAACTCCATTTTGTTCAAGTAGAGGAGTCCTCGAGCTTGAGGAGTATTAGAAGTACCATCGTACCAATTTTCATAATTTTTAGACTTCGTTTGAGCCCTCAAATAAGCCCTGGAACCTAATTTTTAACTAGGCCGGACACTAGGTCTGGACAGGGCCAAAACTAATCAAAAAACTATAAAAAGAGCTAGAGAGCTCATTTTTGGGGTTAGCTTGTTAGAGAATAGAACTTTTGTAAGAGAACTCTTTTGCAATCTAAGCTTTCCATTGTTCCTCTCTTTGATCTTACTTTGTGCGTGTGTGTGTGTATGTGTATGCATGTTTGTGTGCTTTCACTCACACACTTGTGCCTTCACTTGCTCGTGGTCTTCATACCGGTCCTCACGTCTCCGCGGATTGACAAGTAAAGGAGGTGGTGCTTACGCTTGAGCTACACTCATACTCGCTAAGGAATGCTTGCATGCATTCGCTATTATATGCTACAAAAGTAGAAACATCATTTTTTTCTTGAAATGTAAATAAGAATGGAACCCCCTTACCTGATAATACCTCATCTGTTATTTTTGAAGAAGACTCGCTGGTCCATGCACGTGGAGCTTCTTCATGAACTCTTTCAAGGTACTCACTAACGTAATACATGCACTCTTCAAGCATCCAACCCTTTGCCATGGATCCGTCTGGTTTTGCTCTTTGTCGCACATAACCTTTTAGTATTCCCATAGATCGCTCGACCCAAAACATCCATTGAGTGTTGACAACACCTGCAATCTCTATCTCATCTACAAGATGGACTAATAAATGAACCTGAATATCAAAAAATGAAGTAGGAAGTTCTTTTTCCATCAAACATAGTAGCTCTTTGCATTCACGTTTTTTTTGTGGATCGAATTTTTATCGATCTCTTTGGATGTAATCCACCTATACATATCATAAAAACAATTATAAAGAAGTTAATTAAAAAATAAAAGATATCCAATATTCATACATATTAAATATAAAAGTATCATAATTACCTTATAAGTGATCCAAGACGATAGATCACATCTCGTACTCCTTTCGTTGTACATCCATCGATAACCAAAGGTAAAATATGTTTCAAAAAGTTATGCCAGTCATGGGTCTTTAACCCACATAAGCTCTTATCATCCATAGTAAACATGTTTTGAAACGATGCTCCATATCCTGTAGGAGTCTTAATCAATTGAATTCTATTGTTGATAGTCTGTATCTCTTTTGTTGTAAGTACCCAAGGAGCAGATGCATAAGTCGTTTCTTGTCGATGTCTATCAAAAACTGGCCATAACTTTGGTTTGGATTTTTGATCTTTCAAATCATTCCTTGATGTTGTGGTATCTTTTAGTCCAAGAAGATGCTGCCATAGTGAATAACCAATATTTTTTAATATATACATAGGATCAAGAAGATGACATACTTTTAACTCTTTCCAATACTCCAAAGAATACCATATTGATATGTTCTCAGCGAGTGCCAATTTTCCTTTACCTCTGTTCACATACTCATTATCTGAATCATCACTGAAGATTTCTGCTTCTGGATCTATCAGAGGTCCATCTGTCCATTTTTTATACCAATCCATAGGCGTCATAGGTTTTGGATACCGGCCTGTTTCAAGCTTTCCATTAAAATGTATCGCTTCTCTTTTAGATCTTAATGGATGATCATCAGGCAAGAATCGTCGATGTCGAAGATAAATATTTTTGTTGAGATTCTTACTATAGATTGATCTCAACCAATCACCACAATATGGACAAGCTTTATAACCCTTAGTAGATATTCCTGCATCATGAAAAATGATAAAAATATAATTAGATTAAATCATATTTATTTACATGCATATTGAATAAAAAAATTACATCAATACCTGAACAAACGCCATATCCAGGAAAATCGTGAATAGTCCAAGCCACAATACCACGAACCGTAATATGTCTTTCATTGATGCTTTTTGATACATCAATGACATTAATACCTCTCCATAACTCTTGAAGATCATCAATGAGAGGAGCAAGATATACATTCATATCTTTAACTTGTCTTTTGCCTGGAATTAAAAGTGAAAGCATTAAATGTTCCTTTTTAATGCTAAGATATGGCGGAAGATTGTAGTTTATGACTACCACTGGCCATGTTGACCATTTACTGGATTTCATGGAGAATGGATTAACCCCATCTAATGCAACTCCTAACTTTAGATTCTGTGGATTTTGTGCAAATTCAGGCCATGTAGAATCAATATGCTGAAAAGCAACACTATCATGAGGAATTCTGATTATTCCATCAGTACTTTTGTGATCATGTCCCCAAGTCAAAAGCTTTGATAATTTGGGGCTTTGAAACATATGTCTAATCCGTGGAGCCAATGGAAAATGTCTCAATATCTTTTTTGGGATTTTACCTTCTTCACCCTTATAGCGAGGAGATTGACATTTGGGACATGTCAAAGAGTCTGCATATTCACCTCTATATAAAATACAATCGTTAGGACATGCATGTATACATTGATAATCTATACCAAGATTGTTGATTATCTTCTTCATTTCATCATGTGAGGTAGGAAGAATATTCTGACTTGGTAAAAACTTTTCAGATAATAGCATGTAAGTTTATCAAAAAATGATATATTAAAAAAGGTAAATAAATAAATATACATATATACATGTAGGTTTTTATTCTTAGTTTAGATAAGGTAAGAACAAGAACTTGAATTGAATGGACACTTTTTGTCCATGCATCTTTTAAAACTATTAATGCATCTTTCAAAATATTTACACAAAATTTGATTGTTTTGGATGGAAGGATACGATTGTTTGTTTTGGACACATGAAGTATGTACCTTCATTGAATGTTTGTCGATTCACACTTTCAAACTGAACATATGTGTGAATCGACAAATCATTCATATCCTCCAAAACAACCAATCGTATCCTGCCATCCAAACAATCATATCGTGCCATCCAAACAATCGTATCCTGCCATCCAAACAATCGTATCCATTCAATTCAAGTTCTTCTTCTTATCTTATCTAAAGTAAGAATAAAAACCTGCATGTATTTATATATATATATATATATATTTATTTATTTATATATATATAAATAGATAGAAAAATGAAAATTATACCTTAATAGTATCGAAACAGATACATTACTCCATCCAAAACAATTTTGAAGGTTGAGAATAAGTAAGCTCGCACTTAGTCGTGTCAAACGACTTCCTTCATATACATGCTTTAGACATTCCTCTCGAAGATATTTCTCATTTTTAGAAATATCAATGCTCTCACTGTCATTTTGATACCAATGCTCTCACTGTCATTTTTAGAAATATCAATGCTCTCACTGCCATGCCATCATCTTCATCATTGTCACACAAATCTTGTACTTTATTGTCTTTTGAATATAGATCTTTCAACTTTGCATATTGCACAGGATTAGTTTTGCATAGCCTCCTCATGGAAGCTTCTGATAATCGTGGTCTTACTGGTAATTGTGAATGTTGTGGACGAATATCATCAACATCATACGTTGGAATCTACACATATAAATAAAACTCATTAGTATTCCATAAATGAATAAAAAGTAAAATTCAAATATAAAATTAAGTATATAACTTATTAAATATGGATAGAAAATTTTTATTCTCTCTAGCTAAAAGGTGCTCTTGGAGATCTACACCATCCATAATTCACTAATAGTTCATCACCAGCATGTAATGTAGTAATAGCATTGACAACTATGTATCTTGATACATCTCTACTCATGTATGGTGATTCATGACTATTTTCACGCTCCTCAAATGTGCAATTAGTCCTTGAACTATTATGTAACCCTCGACTACTATTTATTAAACCTGCTATATTTCCATGTGTGTAAGGTCTTCCATCAATATATAATCTTTCATTTTCTGCATGTAAAATCCTTCTACTAGTAAGGGATGTTGCGTTCAAGCATATTCCATAAGTACTCATGCTTTGAACATAACGTGAAAGTCGAGGCCAATCTCCCCATCCATATATAGGACCACAAAATGACATAAGAGTGACTTCAGAGTTCGGGGGCACATACAAATCCTCTACAATAAAGAGACCACGACCAGCATTAGTAATAGTGGATGGAGCAAGCATATAGCGATTACCCCAAAAGTTGAAAACCTCTCCATCTAAAGGAAGTGGTCCTCTATTCCATCCTCCATATCTTCTTCTATCATATGTTTGTACTAAAGAACGATCACGAGCTGGCAATGGATAATCTCCAGCCGTTTCATTCTCTAAACCAGGAGGTAGAGGATTTCTAGAAACCTCTGCTTGTAATTGATGAACAGCAAGTCCATGACGTGTACGAGGTATATTAACATTATGAGAAAAATCATCATCATCATCATCATCGAGCAAGTATTCCTGTATATCAACAATAATTTGATTTTATATATGGTTTTTAAATAAAATAATGACATTAATATCTTTAGAAAATACATACCCAAGCATTATCACGTTGACTAGGTGATGGTGCACGCTCAAAAGTACCATACTCTGCCTCATGTTCAATACATTCCAATCGTGGTCTTCGATACGTGCCATAACAAGAGTTACACCAACATATAATATGCTCTTCATAGTAAAATTCATCATAATTCCTATCGGAGGACACATGTGAAGTCGTTGCATGGGTAGGAGGTGGTGGAGTACCCTCTGATTGATCAGAATTTGCACATAATAAGAAACATAAAAAAAAAAATAAGTTATGTATCCATCAAATATATTTAAAATTAAATATTTCATATACTTACAGTATAAAGTCGTTTCACGAAGAGGAGATGGTGGTGGAGTTCCATCTGATTGATCAGAATCTACAAATAATGATATTTGATATTAATAATTTGATTATCTACATAAACAAAAAATTCAGATATACATATTTACACATACACACATATTCACATATACACATTTACACATACACACATATTCACATATACACAACTACATATTATTGTGGGATAAATGCATGTATTTTGTATGAATGAGTGTATATGCATGCATGTGTGTGTACGTATATATGTGGATATGTATATGTATGTTTATGTTATATGTATGTATATGTGTATATGTATACATATATGCATGCGTATATGTTTGCATGTATATGTGTATGTGGGTATGTGTATGTGTATGTGTATGTGTGTGTATATATGTGTATGTATTCTGACTTTTTTTTCTGTTTGAGATTAAATTAACAGGAGATATTGTATTGTCGAAAAAAATAAGAGGCGAGCTAGCATACCACCTGAGTCGTGGCAGTTTTTTCGTAGACAGCTACGTCTTCAGGAGTCATTTCCTTAGCAGAAGGTACACAAATTAATAGTTTATATTTATAATTTTTATATATTTTAGTAATTTTTTACATTTAATTTATGTAATTTTTTCTTGAATAAACAGGCTGCTGCAAAGAAGAGAGTGGAGTCGGGCCACACATTGCACCTAGGCCAAATGGGCCATAATGGTTTTGTAGCTACGTTTGTAAGTATATGTGTTATTGTGAGTATATTTTTTATTTTAGTTAAAATGCAAGCAACTAATGTTTTTTATTTGTTTCATTGTAGCGGAAGGATTATGACCGATATCCTACGAAACAGGAGATCGAGTATGCTACACATTTTGGATATCGGCATTTGAGCGAGTATATGCAAGATCATCCTGATGCCTTTGTGAGTATTTTTAAATTTTATATAATTATTTTGTTTTTATTAATGTTTTAATTATTTTATTTATTTATGTTTGTTATATGTAATACAGGAGTATTATGGAGAGACAAATATGGATGAGGTGGAGAGACAGACACAGGAGGGACGATCTCGATCGTCACAGGGTGATCATAACGATGAGGATGAGGATGATCAAAATGATCATGATATTGCTGATGATGATCATCATCATCATGATGATGATGATCATGATGATGATGATTAGGATTTTAGTTGATTATGACATTGGATTATATGTATTTACATTGATATATATATATATATATTTTATTTCAGTTATGTTTTGAATTGTGTGTATGGTATTACGTAATGAAGAGTTTTGTTCTATTGATTGTCATTATTGTTTATATTAGGCATGTGTTTTAATACTTTAATTATGTATGTGTGTGTATATGTATGTATGTGCATGTGTATGTATATGTATGTATGTGCATGTGCATGTATATGTATAACTCTATGTGTATATGTGTGTATGTGCATGTATATGTGTATATGTAGGTATGTGCATGTGTATATGTGTTTTAATACTTTAATTATATAATTCATTCATATGTGTGTACCTAAGTGTATATGTATGTGTGTGTATATGTATGTATGTGCATGTGTATGTGTGTGTATATGTATGTATGTGCATGTGCATGTATAAGTGTATATGTATGTATCAATATGTGCATGTTCTTGTGTATGTGTGTGTATATGTATATGTATGTATATGTATAACTCTATGTGTATGTGTGTGTATGTGCATGTTGTTAGACGGCCACCGAACAAGGACAAATGTACTATGACAGGTGTCTTAAATGTAAAAGAACCTTTCGGGAAACGCGCAGGTAACTAAAGATTCGCGTACCCTTGTAAAAAATCCTCTATATAAGGCAATGAGAAAAGAGTGGCCGAGCGCCCCATTTTTGGGAATTGCAGTGTATTGTTTGAGTGAGCCCGTTTTTGGGGAATTGTAAGTGTACTGGTTGTAGTTTGTAGAGCATTGAGAAGAGTGGACGCTACTCGGTTCTGTTTTGTCTGTCTGTGCTCCGTCTAGTCGTTTATCTGCACCATAGTGCAGAGTGCAAATTAGTAATCTCGTGTTACGAATCTGCTCGGTAATGGTTGAATGTGCCTCTGAGTGCTAATAAGTTGCGGTGTGTTACTTGTCAGTAGTATGCTAAACAAGGAGTGTGGAAGTGTGGAAAGTAGTCCCGAACTGTTCGCGTGTTAACATTTTTTTGTAAGTGACCAAGATCGATGCATTAGTCTACGTTCACTATTGATTCCGATCACATGACGACTAGTATCTGTAATGGTTGCAGTGCGAGTAGGTCATTGTTAAGTCTGTAACGAGTCGATTGTTGTCAAGACATTTGTTGCTCGTAGTTGGTATACGATGAGTTCTAATTCCAGTACATATATATATGTATGTGTTTGGTATACCTGTCTGTTCTGAAGAAGTAAGTATTAGGTGATCTCCGTTCACTGAAGTAGAGTATTCTACTCGACATAAATCATCGGACTACTACTCAGATCATCATAGCAGTACTAGTTCGGAAATTCTAAGTCCAGTACAACGAACAGTCATCGGTTGTGAAGAACTGTGCATGGAGCTAAGACGCTAGAAGTAATTATAATTATGTAATAATTTGGGAAAATAGTACAGGGCCTCTGTCTAATAGACCCCTACCACTCCCAAGGACCCACGTGGCTCAGAGGTAATTTACGGTTAGGAAAGATTCAGAAACGGCTGAACTCGAAGTATTTTGAGCCTGAAGTCGGAAGTTAACGATTAACATTTAACATTTGGCACCGTCTGTGGGAAAGTGGCATCAAGTTGCCAGTTATCTGAGAAAAGTGGCATTAGCGTGCCAGCTGTTTTTCAGAATCAAACATCACGTTTATCGTTCGATTGACTGACGGTAGCAACAGAGCCAGATTGCTGCCAACTGCTCAGATAGTGCTACTACGCAATGATACATGCCGGTTACTCGGTCTGGCGGAACGTATCCTAGGAACCATACGACTGGAACACGAAAAGTGCTAAAGACAACCCTAGGAGAAGAAGGTATAACGCGGTCTAACCCAGTGATCAAGCAAGTTAAGGACGTTAGAATTACTTCCGATCATATTCCGGTGGAATGATCAACGCCTTTGGTACATTCTGGTGTCACTTCGACCCAGCCTATCAAAAATATAGTAATTCCAGAATCTACCAAGATGCCGCTGGAAACCAGTTTAACAATCTTGGATAAAGATTCAGAGTTATCCACGATCAGAAATACTCTAGGAAAAGAAATCGGTAAAAGCGGAAAAACACTGCATTCTGGCACAATTTCAGTTCACTCCAGTGATATTCCGGTGATAGAAACACTAACTAGCGGCCAAGGTTTAGCATTTTTTGCGGAATCCTCAGCCCAATCAGCATGCTTGGAAGAAAGCTTTCGGATATTGGACATCCAGAAGGAAGGAAAGCTGTTCGAAGCAGAGATCCGAAGTATCCTACGCAAAAACAGCACACCGGAAGGCACGCCATCCGGCGATCCAAGTTCTGATAGTTCAACCAATCAACCTCAAGATACAGAAGAAAGGCCGAATACACTCACAATGAACGGACAACAACAGCAACAACATTTATGTCAACCAAGGCCGCCTCCAATAAGAGTAACATACACGAAATTCGGTGGATTCCCAGGAGATGATCCGGATGCTCACGTACGCACTTTCGAGATCAGTTATGCAGTCCTTAACCATCCACCGGATCAGGCATATAAGGCCATTGTTTTTCAATCTACACTGGTCAATGAAGCAGCTAGATGGCTTACGGAATACGACATTAATCATTTCGGTACCTATGATGCAGTACGAGATGCTTTTCTGCAACGATTCAGGCTAAAGAAGAATCCCGCCGAAATCTTTGATTATTTACAGAACAACCGACAGAAGGCAAATCAGACTGTCCAGGAATATGCTACACTTTTTAGAACACACTTGCGACAGATACCACAGGCCCATGCTAACTTACCGGATGATATCATCACTCAGTGGTTTATCAATGGTTTAACCCCGCAATTGAAGCAGATCATGATCATAAGATGTGTCGGAGCAATGACGTTGGATGCAGTCATTGCCATGGCTCTGCAACTGGAATCCAAAGTCGGTGGATTTATAGAAGATCTAGAGTGGTTAAAAACGAACAAAACTATGACTGAAGATATAACCAGACAAGTGTACTGTATCACATGCAAAAATTCAGGTCATACTAGTGCCAATTGTGCGCTAAATCAAACATTCTGCGCTATCTGCAACACTACCGGACACACCACCGGAAATTGTGTCTACAATGCCAGAATACAGGGAACAGCAACAGTCAATGTGGTTATTCAAGAACATGGACAGCCAGCGAATCACTATGTACCTCCGCAACTGAGAAACAATCAACCGCAGGGATATCGAAACTACCGAGGACAGAGGAACAACAACTATAATGCAAACCGCTGGCAGAACGAACCACCACTAGAAAATCCCAATTTAGCACCGCCACGCTGTCATTTTTGTGGTGAATTCGGACACATTAGAAGATTTTGCAAGGATGCAGCTGAGTATGATCAAAGGAAGAAGGAGCGGCAAAACCCAATGGCCAACATGGTACAAATTACACCGGTAGAAACGCAAACTGCTACAGTCCAGACCCGATCAGGTAAACAGCTGCAGTCAGCAGCAGAAATATTCGAACCGGGGATACGAGAACAACATAGGATGTATAACAAGGCTAGTCACTAGACCGCAACAGAACCACCAGTGTTCCCAGAACCTATTCCGGTGACTCAGACCTCGTCGACAAAGGAAGGAACACAACAAAAGGAAGCAGCAGCGGAGCCATCATCAGCAGTAGACATAACAGCAGATACTTCTGCATCAGCAGAGACCTTAAGTTCAAAAGAGCAGGATAACCAATCTCAACAGGCCTGGGAAATTTTATCCAAAGCATCTATCACCTTGCCTCTAGGCCAACTACTAGCATTAGTACCTGGGATTCGACAACAATTCCAGCAACAGTTCAGTCCGGTACCTTCTTGTATTCCGGCGACAGCAGCAGTTCAGCCGGAACCTGATTCTACGATTGATCATTCAGTTCCCTTGATTACAGTATGGTATAAGAATCATAAAATTACACAGGTATTGATTGATGGAGGCTCTGGTGTTAACATTGCAACTACAGCCTTATGCAATAGGTTAGGATGGACCGAAATCGAACCAGTTCAATTTTTTGTCAGAATGGCAGATCAATCTAGAGTCCATCCCGTAGGACTTGTGCGAAATGTACCCATCACTTTACAAGGTACGACCTTCAAAATGAATTTTGTTATACTAGATCTGCCGGAATCCACTTTGGATTACAACCTTCTTTTTGGTCGACCTTGGCTGAAGCATGCGAAGGTAATACAGGACTGGTCTGCACAAGAGCTTACGTTCAAAGATGCCAACCGTAGATATGTGGTAAAATTAGATGCTATACAACCTTGCGAACTTCACGCCAGACCATATTTTGCTGAATCAGTCCACATGTTAGATGGACTATGTGATGATGAAGAAGAGGAATTTCTGAAGAATAACGCTGATTTAATAACCTTGGGGACTGTTGATCTACAGTCCGTGATAGATAACTGGAGTACTTCAGTTTGTACAGTTGTACCAATCACCGAAAAAATTAAGCAGGAAGATATTGTTTCAACACATGACGATGAATTACAATCACTATTCAGGTCAATGGACGATACAGAGAAACCGCAACAGTTTTATGTCTCCGAAGACCAGTTGACATCGTACAATCTAGGAGACGAAGATCATCCACGACCTGTAAAGATAAGGCAAAACTTACCGGAAATATTTAAGGCTGATTTGATTCGACTACTTCGCAAATTCTCAGACGTCTTTGCATGGGATTACAAAGATATGAAAGGATTAGATCCGCGCATCTATCAGCACAGAGTCATGTTGAAACCTGAAGCTAAACCAAATAAGCAACCCAGCTACCGGATGAATCCTAATTATGCATCATAGGTAAAAGCCGAACTTGATAGATTATTAAAGGTCGGATTCATCGTACCAGTAGAACATGTTGAATGGATCTCACCAATTGTGATTGTGCCAAAGAAAAATAAGCAACTGCGAATCTGTGTAGACTACCAGAAATTAAACGCAGCAACAGTACCGGATCCTTTCCCGATCCCCTTTCTGGATACCATGCTTGATAGGGTAGCAGGCCACGAAATGTATTCATTCTTAGACGGATACAGTGGTTACAATCAGGTTAGAATGGCTGAAGCAGATATACCAAAAACTGCCTTCATTACCAATTGGGATGTCTTTGCTTGTACAGTAATGTGGTTTGGGTTAAGAAATGCACCAAGCACCTTTCAGCGATGTATGCAGGAGATTTTCTCTCCTTATCTCAATTCGTTTATGCAAGTATATCTCGATGACTTCTCGATTTTTGGAAAGATGATGGCACATTTGCTTCATCTACGGTGCTGTTTCCAAAAGTGTCGAGACTACAGACTCTGCCTTAACCCAAGCAAATCTGTGTTTGCCGTTTCATGTGGCAAACTACTTGGTCATATTGTATCTGCCCAAGGTATCCGAGTAGACCCAGATAAGATTTCGGCAATTTTAGAAGCCCCAGTACCCGCCACTCCGAAAGAAGTAATGCATTTTATGGGTCAAGTACGGTGGCATGGCAGACACTTACGGTGGCTTGCTCATCTGGTTGTACCATTGAACAGACTAATCACCAAAACTCCCCGATAGTTTGAATAGACTCAAGAATGCCAAACCACATTTGATCGACTCAAATATTTATTGACGCAGGCACCAATCTTACAACCACCGGACTGGGACAATCCGTTCCATGTTTTTGTCGACGCTTCAGATATTGCGATTGGCAGTATCCTGATGCAGCAAACACATAAGTGGTTTCGCCCTGTCTATTACGCCAGCAGAAGGCTTGCACCTGCAGAAAAGAACTATTCTACCACCGAAAGAGAATGTCTAAGATTAATTTACTCCATCAAAAATTTCAGACATTATCTACTAGGCCGGAAATTCACCTTTCATGTGGATCATGCTGCCCTCGTCTATCTAGTAAGACAGCAACATTTAGGCGGACGATTAGCACGATGGGTGCTACTCTTGCAGGAATTCGACTATGAAGTCATTCACTGACCCGGAAATGCACATGCCTTAGCAGATTTCTTATCTCGCCTAGATTCTGGTGAAGCTCCGATAGGCATAGATGACACGACTCCAGCAATTTATAGTTCTGAGCCACTGACCGATGAAACTGCCGAATCACAAGCAACACCTACATATTATGATCAGATTCTAACTTTTCTCACCGAAGGATGCTTTCCATCTGAGACTGCCAAGGCAGTTCGAAGGAAAATGGCAGTCTTTAGCCGCCGATTCCGGTTAGTTGCGGGAGAACTATATTATGTAGATCACACCGGAATCTTACTTCGATGTGTTCCCCCGCATGAAATTAACTCGGTCATCACAATGGCTCATTCGACCCCTACTAGTGGTCACTTTGCCACAGATTTAACTCACCGGAAAATTCTGCAAGGAGGTCTCTGGTGGCCAACTATGTACCGAGATGTGGCCCAATTCGTCAAAAACTGCGATAACTGTCAAAGGTCTGGACAACCACTGCAACGACACTTCTTTCCCTTGCAGCCTATTATGCCACTCGAACCATTTCAGAAATGGGGATTAGATTTTATCGGTCCAATCACACCTCCAGCAGTCTTCAGTAACAACAGATACATACTAACCTGTACAGACTATGCAACAAGATGGGCAGAAGCTTGGGCTTTACGGTCTGCTACAGCGGTTGTAGTAGCAAAATGTCTGCTAAATGATGTCTTCCCACGATTTGGCTTACCACTCAAATTGGTGACAGATCAAGGTACTCACTTCGTAAATCAATTAATGAAGGTACTCACCCAATCATTCCAGGTGACACATAAACTCAGCTCTCCATATTACCCTCGCGCCAATGGTTTGGCCGAAAGACCAAACAAATCACTATTGAATATCCTCCGGAAACTGATCATGGAAGCACCGGAAAGATGGGATCAACTACTACCTGCAGTATTATGGGCATACCGAACTACATATAAGATAACAACAGGCTTGACACCTTTCAAACTAGCTTATGGCTTAGAAGCAATAGCACCCATGGAAGTAGTCATCCCAAGTCTGCGTGTAGCAATCACTCAGAAGATGCTACCGGAAGATTCGCTGACAGCACGAATGGAAGCACTTAGAGAACTTGATGAGCACCGATGGCTCAGCTTTTTAACCATACGCGAAGTACAACTAAGGCAAGCCAAGACACACGATCGATATTTGAAGACTCCAATCTTTTCGGTAGGTCAGCTTGTACTCTTCTATAACGCAAAATCCGATAGAGCAGCAGGAAAGTTCAAATTACGATGGTTCGGCCCTTTTAAGATCTCAGAGCAAGTCGGTCCGACAACTTTTTGGTTGACTACGTTGACCGGAATTCCACTCCCAAAAGTAATCAATGGGTCGAAGTTGCGGCCATATCATCACGCCACTAGCCCGCATTAAATTTTTCAGCGATGGACCGCGTTTTGTTTAATCTTTCCCTTTTTTTTCTTTCTTCTTTTTATAAATAGCCGTGTTTTGTACAATCTTTATGTGACCAGCCGCCCCCCCTTTACCAGTCACTCGAGTACGCACACCTGCATGAAAACAAGCATCATTCTCGCACTGCACAATGATACCCACCCTTTTTCCTCCCCACCGTGTTGTTCCTACTTAACTCTATCGACAGCGCCGAACATGCTATTGTGTTGTATGTTAGTATTCTGAGCCCTCGTGCATTCTGCATCCGTGTTCATTATCTGTCTCAGTAAACACCATGGAAGCAATAGCCAACTATGCTGCCTTCTGCGATGGTATCCCTACCGAGGTAGGTGAATACCTGCGTTGTAGAGGGTTGGCCAACTTCGCTGAGTTGCCTTGGCACTCAGTGGAAGCCCATCCTTTCTTCACGCAAATCCTCACCGCCATTGCTCAGTCCCCCGCCACCGAACGCCAATGGGTCTTCCTCTCGCTCCCTTCGCGAACAGTCATCACCTTCCAAGCCTTCGCTAAAGCCTATCGCCTCAACCCGCAAGGCCATGAAAATGGCCCTAGTATTCCCATCGCCCGCATGACTGAACTATTCCCCCGCTCTTCGTCCAACGAATACGCCATTCTCTGCCGCCCCGAACCCGAACGATCCGCCCTGCAATTCTTAGTCGCTATACTCAACCTGCAGAAGCGCACCTACGGCATCTCACGACCATTCTATTCTGCTTTAGATTTAGCTGCCCAAGAATCCGTGAACTTCGCATCATACTTTTTCCTTAGAATCCATAAAGAATGTGTAGCTATAGTGAAGCAACTCCAAAAGGGTACCACCCCGCGCTCTTGCCTTCCCCACATCATCTCATTCCTTTTCCCAGCCATCCTTGCCGCACAACCACCACCCCAAGGTCCCATACTTAGGCACGAAGAATCAGTTCAACCACTCGACGACGAGGAAGAAGAAGATGAGGAGATCAACCAGCTCTTCCGCAATAAGAGAATTTGAATCAGCTCCTCAGAAAGCGAAGTACAAGGATCCACCGGAAAGAATCAGGACACTCGAAATGAAGAACAAGAAGAGACCTTCCACGACACAGCCACTTCCATCCACAACAAATCATCGGCCGACCACCTCGACCAGTAGAATCACACAGAAACAGAACCCGTCTCAACCGAAGAAGCATCAGCACGACGAGAAGACGAACAGCAAGTGATCGACAGCGCACTCGACACCCTACTGAACGCCGTAGAATCCACCATCGCCCACAATACAGGTGAACACCAACCCATCCATCAAGTAACTCACACTGCATCCCCTGGTCCTCAATCCCCACCAGTCACCCCTTTCCCCCCGCCAATTTCCGAATCTTCTTCATCCTCCCCCAATTATTCACCCCTGACATCCCCCCAAATCCATACCCAAACCTCTGCACCATCACAACAACCGCTCCTCCTTCCCTCTGTTCCGATCTTTTCTGAACTGGCTGCCATGGGCCAAATGCTCATTACCCTCTCACAACAACTTCTGGTACGGATGAGTGAGGTCGCAAATACCATTCGGCACGACCTACAGCATAAAGTCGACCTCCTGGAAGCCGACATCAGCCCACTCCAAGAAGAAGTCAACGCCGTAAAAGCAGAAAATCATCAATTACAGACACAATTAGCAGACCTCCAAGCGCAATTTTCGGAACAACAGGCCTTGATACAGCAAAGGGATGCAGCACTAGAACAGCTTGCCGCCAAGGACCAGCTATTACACGAAGCACACGAAGAAATCCGGGAATTAAAGACCGCACTCCAAGAAAAAGAAGACATCAGCTCATCCCTAGAAGAATTGGTCGAAGAAACGAAGGCCCAGTTACAGGAAACCATCCAGAAGAATCAAGACCAACAGAGAGAAGCAGAACAAGTCCAAGACGAGCTACGAAGAGCCCACGAATGTTTGGACGAGGTAAACAAAATGCTGAGACGCCAATTAACCAGGGAAGAAAAAGACCAAAAAGATCTGGCAGATGCTCGAAGAGAACGAGATGCATATTCCAAAACAATTGAATTTCAGAACCAGCAATGCGAGCGACTCGACAACCAATTGCGAAATCAGAAGGATCGAGTCAGGGATATGCAGCAGAAAGTCACCGAAATGAAGACATTCTGGGACGCTGCATTATCCAACGAATTCTATTTAAAAGAGGCCTTCTTACAGACCCAGGCCGAAATTTTGTTAACCCAAGCCATAGCCATTAGCTCCGTTAGAACCGACGCTCAGTTGTTAGAACCCAATACTTTATTTCAGATGATAGAAACCATTAAAAAGAAAATCACCCGAACATTTAGGCTCGCCCGCAATATGTATTTAGAAGGACTTGTAGCAGAACCATAGGAACCTGCGGGTTCGAGTCCACCGTGCGTGCCAGTGCTAACCGCCGCCGAACAAGGACAAATGTACTAGGACAGGTGTCTTAAATGTAAAAGAACCTTTCGAGAAACGCGCAGGTAACTAAAGATTCGCGCACCCTTGTAAAAAAATCCTCTATATAAGGCAATGAGAAAAGAGTGGCCGAGCGCCCCATTTTTGGGAATTGCAGTGTATTGTTTGAGTGAGCCCGTTTTTGGGGAATTGTAAGTGTACTGGTTGTAGTTTGTAGAGCATTGAGAAGAGTGGACGCTACTCGGTTCTGTTCTGTCTGTCTGTGCTCCGTCTAGTCGTTTATCTGCACCATAGTGCAGAGTGCGAATTAGTAATCTCGTGTTACGAATCTGCTCGGTAATGGTTGAATGTGCCTCTGAGTGCTAATAAGTTGCGGTGTGTTACTTGTCAGTAGTATGCTGAACAAGGAGTGTGGAAGTGTGGAAAGTAGTCCCGAACTGTTCGCGTGTTAACATTTTTTTGTAAGTGACCAAGATTGATGCATTAGTCTAAGTTCACTATTGATTCCGATCACATGACGACTAGTATCTGTAATGGTTGCAGTGCGAGTAGGTCATTGTTAAGTCTGTAACGAGTCGATTGTTGTCAAGACATTTGTTGCTCGTAGTTGGTATACGATGAGTTCTAATTCCAGTACATATATATATGTATGTGTTTGGTATACCTGTCTGTTTTGAAGAAGTAAGTATTAGGTGATCTCCGTTCACTGAAGTAGAGTATTCTACTGGACATAAATCACCGGACTACTGCTCAGATCATCATAGCAGTACTAGTTCGGAAATTCTAAGTCCAGTACAACGAACAGTCATCGGTTGTGAAGAACTATGCATGGAGCTAAGACGCTAGAAGTAATTATAATTATGTAATAATTTGGGAAAATAGTACACGGCCTCTGTCTAACAGACCCCTACCACTCCCAAGGACCCACGTGGCTCAGAGGTAATTTACGGTTAGGAAAGATTCGGAAACGGCTGAACTCGAAGTATTTTGAGCCTGAAGTCGGAAGTTAACGATTAACGTTTAACAATGTATATGTGTATATGTAGGTATATGCATGTGTGTGTGCATGTGTATATGTGTTTATAATTCATTCATATGTGTGTACCTAAGAGTATATGTATGTGTGTGTATATGTATGTATGTGCATGCGTATGTGTGTGTATATGTATGTATGTGCATGTGCATGTATAAATGTATATGTGTGTATGAGTATGTGCATGTTCTTGTGTATGTGTGTGTATATGTATATGCATGTATATGTATGTGTGTGTACATGTATATGCATGTATATGTATATGTGTGTATATGTATATGTATATGTATATGTATATGTGTATATGTATATGCATGTGTATGTGGATGTGCATATACATGTATTTGCATATATGTTAATGTGTGTATGTGTATATATATATATATATATATATATATATATATATATATATATATATATATATATATATATATATATATATATATATATATATATATATATATATATATATATATATATATAATAATGTATGCATGGACGTCTTTTTATGTGGTTGTAGGAATGTTTGTGCATATGCATGTGTATATGTGTGTATGTCTAAGTGTATGTGCACATGTATCTATGTGTATATATGTGTGTGTATGTGCATGTGTATATATGTATATGTGTGAAAGTGCATCTTCATCATTTATAAGTCTATGAGTGCATATCAATAAGTGTGAGTATGCTATGTAATGAAAATAACACAATTCAAATGATCTACAAAGAATAGAAATTGTACTTACAATTGTTAGCCATACTTTTTGCTTGGTTAGTTTCTTGAATAACCTGCAATAAACAGAGAAAGAAAAGAGAGAGAGAGAGAGAGAGAGAGAGAGAGAGCGAGAGAGAGAGAGAGATCTAGAGAGAGAGAGAGAGAGATCTAGAGAGAGAGAGAGATCTAGAGAGAGAGAGAGATCTAGAGAGAGAGAGATCTAGAGAGAGAGATCTAGAGAGAGAGAGAATTCAAAGAGAGAAAGATGTAGAAAGAGAGAAACAAAGACAGAGGGAGACAATAAGAGAGAGCTTAGGCAAAACAACAATTCTGCATATACTTCCTTCAGCTCGTAAGCGCAGCGCAATTGCGAACGTTGGAGAGCTCTTCGATCGGATGCATGAAAATGCCGATCACAGAGCCTCCAACGTTTTGATTTTTGTTCGTCAACAGATCATCGTGTAAGCGATGCTATTCGTCGTCGAATAGGGGACAATTTTATCGTCGCTTATGCGACGGCAAGTAACATCGCCTACGCGATGCAAGAAAGCGTCGCTTATGCGATGTTTTTAAATTGAGTCATTTTAGTGACGTTTTATGGGAACGTCGCAATCTCGTCACGTCACAAGTCGCAAATACCATCGTTTTCTACGTCGTTTAATCAACACTCGGTGCGCGACGCTAATTACGATGCAAGTTGCAATTTTATAGCGACGAAATTCTGTCGCCTTAACCGTCGCTATACGCCCGTATTTCTTGTAGTGATTGGATGTGGTGGTGTTGATGGGTGAGGAGATCTTGGAGGGGTATCTGTTACATGGCTGGAGTGTTGACCTATAATACACTGTTTGGGTACCCATATTTGCGGGGGTGTGGGTCGATTTGTAAGGTACTTCTTGGCAATCCAAATCTGTCGACTGTTCGTACTTGTAGAAGAAGGTCGAGGGGATGCTAAATATTGCATCTGATGCTACCTTAACTTCTTCTTATCGGTGTCTGCATTGTTGATATCTATTAGTGTTGTCTGTCATTTTGGCACCCATATTTGTCTCATGCCTCTCGCTTTGTGATGTTGATACTGTTGCTTTCTTTGCATAGTCTGGTAGTCTAGTCGGTTTGGGTTCCTCTGTTGTGGGTGAGTCCTTGGTGGTTGAGGTTGAGAGGTCGGATGGACACTCTGCTTTGGAAAAGAAGGGAGGTCCAACACTTGCGAAACTTGCCCATTAGGACGTACAACCCTTTGCACAGTTATTCTAGGCCGGTCTGCAGTAAGTGTGGAAGGATGGGCACTACAGGGTGTTATGCCCATGTGGCTGCTGATGCAGTCCACCTAACCGCTGATGAAACCCACTTGACCACTGCTAGAAGATTGGGGGAAAATCTTCTGACATCCTTTTGTCTCACAACTATCCATCGCCAAGATCTCATGGGTTGACTTTGGAATGAGCGTGCTTAGCCAAGGGATCTGGCCAAAGATCTTCCGGTCCTCCATCGCTTGCGTTTCATATGGTCTAGGGTTACATACCTCAAGCAGAGTGTTGTTAGGGAAGTCAAGCGGTATCACTCGCCACTGATCTAAGGTTCCAATCTGCAAGGAGCCTTGCCCAAGATTTAGGTCCACTAAGTGATCGTATAGCCAATCTTGGCCAAGGATTAGGGGTTCTATTAGGTCATCATCATGGCGCACTAGTAGCTTCGCTATCATGGTCACATCGTGTATGAGGATAGGAAGGTCCACCTCACCCATGCAAGGGGTTTCGATGCCTCCTAGCCTTATGACGTATGCCTCAATTGGCCTCATTTCTATTCTTGAGTCATTATAGTGGGACCATCTAATTGCACTAGTCGTAGCACCTGAGTCAATTAAAGCCCTGAGCTCTTGGCAAGGGTTGCCATGCTCTAGCCTGACTGTAATGAATGGTCTCCTATCCACTATGCTAGGATGAGTAAGTGACTTTGCTTGACACATGGCCATGGGGTATCTGGGTGTTGTTTCCAGATGGTTATAATGTTCTCTCCCTAGTCTTTGTCTTCTTAACTTCATGTGCTTAATGCGTTCTATAGCTTCTGCCTGAGCTTCAGCTTGTATTCTATTTTCTTCCTCCTTACGCTTCTTTGCCAACGTGAGTCGTCTAAGCATATCCTTAGTAAGAGGTTCCTGGTAAAGCTTGAATCTACAGCCACTAATGTAATTAGGCATTATGTCTCCTTCTAGGGTGGCTAATTGTACTGCTCCACTTGTTGAGAGTCTGTTAATGATCATAGGTCCATAACCTCACTTTTCTAGTTTCCGTGCGTGTTGTTTCAGCGTATACACTAGGAATAAATCTCCTTATTTCAAGCCTTTATCTTTCACATGTGCATCAAAATAGGTTTCCTGTCACTTCTTTTCTGCATATATACCTGCTGCTGCTTTCAGCTTAGTTTGTCCTAATGGCTCCAAGTCCATTATTCTTGCTGATAATTCATGGCCAGTCTACTGATATTCATGTGCTACCTTAAGGTTCGGTATCAAGAATTCCAAAGGAAGTACAACATTCTGACCAGAAACCACCTGAAAGGGAGTTGCATTGAGTACGGTCCTGTAGGCCACTCGATATGCCGAAACAGCGTGGTGTAATTGTTTGTCCCAATTTGAACATTTATTGTTCACGAGTTTTGTCAGTACGTTACAAAGGATCTTGTTAGTGCTTTCTGCTTGACCATTGGCCTGAGGATGATATGGTGCGGATTTCTTATGAATCACCATAAAATCTTGTAACAAATATTCAAGGACCTGATTTAGAAAGTGAGTTCCTCGATCACTCACTAACTCTATAGGCAGTCCATATCTTGTAAAGACATTTTCAAATAAGAATTTTGCAGTCGTGTGCGCATCATTCTTTTTCGTGGCCTTAGCATCTACCCATTTGGTAAGATAATCTATTGCAACTATGATGTATTCAGCCTGTTTTCCTTTTGCAAGGGGGTTAATGGGTCCTACAAAGTCTATACCCCACTTAGAAAATGCATGTCCTCCCATCATGGGTTTCAATGGCATTTCATCACTACGAGTAGGAAACTGAGTTCTCTGGCACACATCACATCTCTTAACATAGGTATGTGCATCCAAGTGAAGAGTGGGCCACCATAATCCTACAAAGAGGATGGTTTTGATTATCCTATCGGGGCCAAAATGTCCTATTGCAACACCTTGGTGTGCAGTCTCTAGTATGCTCAAATAATCGTTCTCATGAACACACTGTCTTAAGTATCCGTCTCGTCCTCATTTGTATAAATTTTCACCAATAAGTGAATAGTCTTGAGCTTCCTGCTCTAGACTGCATTGTCGTGCTAAGGTCATTCCTTGAGGGAATGTGTTCGTCCTCAAGTACATCACTAAACGTTCACTCCAATCTGGTGTGAGAGACATATGATATAACGTAGCATGTTCTACTGGTGATCTTTCACAACAAACAAGGCATTCTCTACACAGCTTGTAGAAGGCCAATATACTCCTAGTCTTTGCAGAGTTTGCAACGTACGATGTTTTGAATGATGTTGCTTTAATGCACCTACATGTGCTAATTGCAACCAATTCGAATGTTCTGATTCATCTACACAACACGCAAGAATCTTTTGATTATCCTGTTTATATATACCTCCTTCTATTATTTGATATCTTTGTGACTTGGTAATCTCTCCTTCTTTGATCCTTATCCTAGGATTCTTGGGTCCATATGTGAGAATAGGGACAATAGGTTTAGCCCATTCTGGTACTATCTCAAGGTTAAACAAATATGCATCCGATAATTCATCCGCTATTCCTTGAGGAGCTTCTCCTGTGGTTAATCTTGAGAGGTGGTGTAGCTCAGTGATGAGTAGCACCTCCTTTAATGTCAATCCGGGAAGACGTGAGGATGGTATGAAGACCTCGAGCAAGTGGCGGCACAAGTGCGTGAGTGAGAAGCACACAAGCATGCACACACATACACACACAAGCGCACACACGGCAAGACAAAGAGGGAGAATCAATGGAGTTTTTTAGATTACTTCCAAAAGCTCTTACAAGTTTGTTTCAATTACAATCTAACCTCAAAAATGAGCTCTCTAGCTCCTTTTATAGTTTTTGACTAGCTTTGGCCCTGTCCAGACCTAGTGTCCGGCCTAGTTAAAAATTAGGTTCCAGGGCTTATTTGGGGGCTCAAACAAGATCTAAAAAATACGAAAATTGGTACGCAACTACTTCTAAGGCTCCTCAAGCTCAAGGACTCCTTGGCTTGCACAAAATGGAGCTACAAAAATGTGAAATGATATTTACAATGATTGTTAGTGATAAAAATCACTGTTGTTGTAGGGGTTTCTTCTAGTGATCTGCCATACATATCTTCGAGCTCCCTACTTGCTCTTCCTCCCTGCATGTCCATCTCTTTGATCTGCATTAGTGTCTCGAAAAAATATTGGCCTACTTGCCAGATCTTCTTTGAGTGCCCTGTTTGCTTGTGCTGTCCCTTCGCTCTGACTCCCTTCTTTGACTTTCACGTCTTGTAAGTCCTGGTGTACCAAGACTACTGCCAACACCCCCCCCCACTCTCGCGTCTGTCGCCCCTGACAGACCCTTGTCTAGCTGCTTTTTGGACGTAATATTGGACAACATCGGCGGCGAGGTGGTGTTCTTCTAACCTGAGTCCCCTTGCTAGATCTGTCAGCAATGCATCCCAATTGACTGGCCCTGGGACATCTGGATGTGGCACCCGTAATTGTTCTGAGTGAATGGTTCGCTCCACAGCAAATAAATGGAGGAGATGTGAGGGTCTGGGTACAAATATTTCTGAGTGGTATTCCCAGAACCCTGTTATGAACATCTCCTCGAATGTTTGTTTAAAGCAGGCTGGGAGGTATTTTATTCTGGCGTGCCAAGCATATACCACCTCTATGGAAGGAGTGGTACTCATGTCATAAACTAAATCCTGGTTTCCTGTAAGGAATCCGACACCTGAGAAGTGTGGGTCCTTGATATTCTTGAATGTCCTGAATGTAATAAGCATTAATTCAAAAATTTTCATGCACATCTGGGCCATCACATCAGGTGTATTCCTTAATCGGGTGCTCCAGTGCCGTATGGTGGAAATCATGTAATTGACGGTGGGAGGTCCTTGAGGGGGTGCTAGATAGACGTAGTTTAACCATTTGGCGCAGCCTTTGATATTCTTGACTGCAAGGGTAAACTCTGGCCATGTGCGTCTGCGGAAGACAGGAACGTAACAAGGGTTATATTTAATAAAAAGAGGCATATTCGTCCAGGTGCGAACCATCTCCGGGTAGGTTTCAAGGAGTCGGATCCTCCAGGTGGGTTGATGAATGGATCCTTTTTGAGCGCTCTCTGGGATGTCATTTGGCCCGAACTGTGTAGCAAACGTTGGAGGTTTGCCACATCTTTGTTGGATATCTGCATTGTAGTCCGCCAGGAGTATACAATATGGCACGTATTGATCATCATTGGTTCCGATCCATCTATGGTGGGACATGCTGCGGAAGTATTCTGATTTAATAATAGTGTCCTCTATCTTTGCCATAGATTGGATTTGAACTGCCACTCGATCTTCATGAGTTGATGCTGTTTTCTCTAGTGTCTGGAGCCACTCAGGTACTTCAATTTCTAACGTATCCATTCCTTCTGCGGTTTGCTCACCACCTGGCATTGGCATAGGAACGTATGGTTCCTCATACGTCTCATCTACCTCGATGGGTACCAAATCCTCGGGTTCTGGTTCGACAACTGGAGAGGGCTGCCTTTCGTGTGTGAGTAATCTTTCCTGTAATTCGGCCACCTGCTCTTTCAATGTCTTGACTTCCTCTGAAGTCGTGGTCGTTTCTGTGACTCTGGGTGCTGTCTGTTGCTCTTGGAGCTGATTGCGCAGCTCATCACGTTCCCTTTCCAAGTCATCATGAGCATCTAATAGATCTGCATAGCTTTCCAAGATGGTCTTCATTGTCTCTGAGGGTACGGCTTTAAACTGCTCTGGATCAATTTCGTGGGGAGAGCCTTCCATTGCTGCTTCTAGATTTGCTTCATTTTGTTGCTGGAGTCTCTTGTTCTCTTCAAGGGCGGCCGCCATGTGTTTTCTGAGGAGTGCCAGGTTACGTCTGACTCGCAGGTTATCGGTCTGGTATACTTCGAGCAAAGCTTCTAGTTGTTTGACACCTGATTTTGTCGATGGTTGGGGTGCCTCCAATAATGTTTGGTGAGCCTGCTCAAGCGTTGTGTAGCGTTGATTCAGTTCTGCATTTTCTGTTTGTAGAATGTGAAATTGTCTTTGTAAGTTCTGATGGTGCGTTGTCAGTTGTTGATACCGGTCGTCCAGAGCTCTGTACTCATTCTGGAGCTGGTATACACATTGATTTAATGCTAAAAATATGTTATTTACATTAAATAATGCTGGGAGGGGTGAAGATGCAGGGGGAATGGGGGCGGGAATGGGAGATGTGAATGATGTGGATGCAAGCGGTGATGTGGGTGGAGGGGGCATGGGAGATGAAGGTGGCATGGGGGGAGGGAGCGGTGCTGTGGCAGGTGATGTTTCCATCGTGTCAATTGTTTGAGTGACAGTGTAGATGGGGATCGTGGGTGGAGTGGATGTGACGTCAGTGAACAGAGTGGTGAAAGTGGGCATGGTGACTCCCCCGAATTGGATTCCCGGAGAGAGTGGGATGCCCATGACAATGGTAGTGGTAGTGGACGTGGTAGTGCTAGTGTCATGTGGTGGAGTGAATTGTGTAGTGCGAGGTGGGGATGGTGGTGACAGTGGTGCTTCCTGATGTTCTTCTTCTTGCGTTGTCTCTCCTGGTGCCGATACATTGATGTGAATTTGTTTCCCGGACCTCCGGGGACGAACGGGAACCCTTTTCTCAAATTTGTGAATGTAGGCCATTGCCTCATGTATGGCCTCATCCAATCCTACTGCGTCGGCATGAAGGTTTATGGACTCAATGAACAACTCGTCCACACCTTCCTCAGCTAGCAAGTCGTTCATGAGTCTCTTGCCTGCTTCAAGTGACATTTTATGCTGTTCTTGAACTAGTTTCATGGTTCGATACAGTCTTTTTATTTGTGCCGAATACGCTGGGGCACTTGCTAACTCGGAGAGTTCGTCATATTCTTGATGTTGTTCTTCGTCGGCTTCTTCTTCGTCTCCTCCTGCCTCTTGTTCATCTACATCGACTTCTACAACTTGTGGTTGGGTGGGGGCCGATGTTGTTATTTGGGGTTGTGATTCCTGAGCTCGCTCTGCTTCAGTTTCGAGATTAGAGTCATAGATTAACCTCGCAATTTCTTCATCCGTGAGGTCTTCAAGAGTAAATCCCTGTGGAAATTCCAAATCTGATGGAATGGGTGGAAACACCAGATTGGGTCCCTCTGTACTTGGTCTTGGTAGCCGGATAGTGAATGGCCTAACGCGTCTTGTCTGGGGAGGGGTAATTTCTGGTGTAGTGGTGGCTCCCCTTGGTTGAGCGCAGGGTAGTTGGACTCCCCCCCTCATCTTCTTTGATGGGGGACCTGCTGCTGATAGTCTTCTCTGGAATTCTTGGGCCCGGGACCATACAAGTGCCCGCTGAACAGGCACGTCATAAGCCAAGCATCTATAGATTATTCTGGTCAGAGCACAACACCCGTGGAGCACATTTTTCTGCTTCTTGTTCCACCTTTGATGGGCTAGGTGGATCTGATCTATGATCCAGTGTGGCACATTGATGGGAAGGCTTTCTGTCTCTGCTAGATACAAGCTGAACCATATTTTCTTCGGGGGCATTGTGAATCGTTCCTGGGCGGGGAAAGCAAAATGTTGCATGAGGGTCCGCAGGTGAAGCGCAATGGTAGGTGTCATCGCTACCATATCCTTCAACTTATTAAGATCTTTGTGTTTCATTCGGCCTGGAACCATGGTTTCCTTTTCTGTTGGGATGTGCATGCCATACATACCCAATGCTTCTCTTACCAGATTGAGGGTCAACTTGAATCTTTTAAGCTCATGACCCGGCAGCAGTGATGGCAACACAAAGGTGCTGTCGCCTCCCTTGGCCCTGCTTGGCGTGATGGTACTGATTAGATATGAACATCGTAAAAAATCCGGCTTTGGTAAGTGGGCCCTGAAATAACTATCCACACCTGCTTTGATCCAAACTGATCTCATGACTTCGGCGTTTTGATAGCTTTCAAACTCGCGCGTGAAAAAGTGGTATCGACCCCATTTGCCATTAAATTCCAATTCTGCTTCCCAGAAATAGGTTCCATCGCCCAGTGGTCCAGCAACATCACTGAACCAATGCGCATGCTTACCTACTTGAGAAGTGTGCCCTTGAGGAGGATCCTGAATGGGGAGCACATGCACGGCTTGAAGTTCTTGCGGCCTTGCGGTGAGATGTGGCTCGAGGAGAAGTGTTTCTATGTCCACAATCTGGGCACTCGATCCGGCTTGAGAACTGGCACCTGCTTCTGCCATGGCCCTGTTTGCTGGTTGGTTCTGTGAGAAGTTAACATCGTAATGGACAGAATAAATCCGTTGTTGTCCCCGTTACAACATTAACATGAGGTAGATGGTGAGTTAGTGGTTAGTAAGTGCACGAAGACAGTGTGTGTAGTTAGTGCTTGGGTTGTCCTAGGAGACTAATGCAGTTAGTGAGTAGGTATGAGTTTACAAATTGGGGTCGGGGGGTTTATTACACGTCCTAGGCTGCCAAATGTAGTGGATGGGCTTTGTTTTCGGTTTCGGAGAGACTCTAGAGAGCTTTCTTGGTGTTGCGGTTTGGAAATGAGGCCTTTTAGGGACCCATTTACAATTGATTACATGCACGCTCTTGGGTCTTGGTGTGTTCTTGAGCGTTGAGAACGAGTGAATACTGGCAGTATGCGTAGCTGCGTTATGCTGTTTAGGTTGTGGCCTCGGCGTAGCTACTTGTGCCCTCAAGCAAGCCTTAGGCACCCAAATTTGTCTTGATTGTGGGCTAGCCTTCATCAACTTCTTGGGCACCCAAATAGATTTCACATTAGCAGGAGAATTTCTGCAATACTTCTTATTAATGTCATGTTGTCGGTTATTAATAAGAAACTTCGTCCGTGTAGTTGACGGTGGTGCAACCGGTTGTTCGCCTTTCCGCACCCACACATGGTTTATTTTCTGAGACATTCTGCTGAGCAGGTACTTTTGATCTCAGACATAGGTAGTACTCTGCTTCTTCTGCCTTTGATCCACCTTGGGTTGCTGCCTCCTTCTGGCCTTTGGAAAAGAAAGGAGTTCCGTCGCATTCCTGACTCCTTTTTTGCGAATATCATTCCTCTGCAACACATAGTTTTGGACAAGAACAGCATGGTCATCTTCATGTGTACCCCTGGAAGGACCAGGAGTCTGTGCCTTTCCTAGTTCCTTGAGTGCTCCATTGTCTAATTCTACTGTAACTCGACTATGATTGATCCAAACCTGGAGAAGTCCACTTCTTAGGTTTAAATTGACTGCTTGGTCATAGATCCAATCTTGACCCAAGACTAGAGGTTCAGTGAGATCCTCATCTTGGCACACCAGTACTTTAACTATCATTCTCTCATCATGAATGTAGAGGGGAAGTTCCACCTCGCCCATGCAAGGGGTTTCCACGCCTCCCAATCCTATGAGATATGCTTCCACAGGATTGATATGTAACTTTAACTCTTGACAGTAAGACAACTTAACAGCACTAGTGGCTGCACCTGAGTCAATCAAGGCTCTTACGGTCCTTGCACTCTTTCCTTGTCCTATATCTAGGGTTATGGAAGGACGTCTATCAATTATTCTATGCGAGCTTGTTCCTGCAACTTCACACATGGCCATGGGATATCCTTGACCTGCATAGTCATTCGCTCTAGGCTGATCTCTACCTTGCCTTCGTAACTTCATCCTTCTGATGCGTTCTAAAGCTTCTGCTTGAGCTTCTTCTCTAATTCGCTTTTCTTCCTCTTTGCGTTTCTTAGCAGTGTTGAGTCGGCTAAGCATTTCCTCCGTGAGGGGTTCCTGATACAACTTGACTCTGCAACCGCTAATATAATTTGGGAGAAGATCACCCTCTAATGTGGCCAATTGTATTGCTCCACTCGTGGAGATCCTATTGATGATCATAGGTCCGTGGCCTCTCTTTTCTAGCTTCCTCGCGTGTTGTTTTAGTGTATAGACTAAGACTAGATCTCCTGCTTTCAAACCCTTATCCTTCACATGGGCATCGAAGTATGCCTTCTGTCTCTTCTTGGCTGCATATATTCCTGCAGCTGCTCTCAGTCTTGTTTCTCCTAATCGTTCAAGGTCAAAGATCCTAGAGGAGAGCTCATGACCTGTCCATTCATACTCTTGTGCTACTCTCAATGTAGGGATCAAGAAGTCCAAGGGTAGCACAGCGTTTTGGCCAAATACCATCTGAAAGGGGGTGGCTTGGAGTACCGTTTTGTAGGCAACTCGATATGCCCAAACAGCATGGTGTAGCTGTTTGTCCCAATCAGAGCGTTTAGTGTTCACTAATTTCGTCAGTACATTGCACAAGATCTTATTAGTGCTCTCAGCTTGCCCATTAGCTTGAGGGTGATAAGGGGCAGACTTCTTGTGTATTACCAAGAATTCTTGGAGTAGATTTTCAATTACTTCGTTCAAGAAATGAGTGCCTCTATCACTTACAAGCTCTATAGGTAGCCCGTATCTTGTGAATACATTCTCAAACAAGAATTTGGCAGTTGTTTGAGCATCGTTCTTTGTCGTAGCCTTTACCTCTACCCACTTGGTGAGATAATCTGTCGCAACAATGATGTATTCCGCATGAGAACCTTTAGCTGGGGGATTAATAGGACCTACGAAGTCTATTCCCCACTTAGAGAATGCACGTCCACCCATCATAGGTTTCAGTGGCATCTCATCTTTGCGTATAGGATACTGAGTTCTCTGACAGACATCACACCGTTTCACATAGGTATGTGCATCCATGTGAAGGGTAGGCCACCAAAAGCCCGCAAATAGGACTGCCTTGATCACCCGATCCGGTCCAAAGTGTCCTCCTGCTACACCTTGGTGAGCAGTTTCCAAGATCTTCAGATATTCACTTTCGTGGACACATAGCCTCAGGTAACCATCTTTACCACGCTTATATAGATTATCACCAATGAGTGAATACTCCTGGGCTTCTTGTTCTAAACTCCTTTTCCTAGCTAGAGTCATGTCTGGAGGGAATGTGTTTGTCCTCAAGAATGATACTAGAGGTTCACTCCAATCTGGCACTATGGATACTTGATAAAGAGTAGCGTGTTCCACAGGTGGTTTAGTGCAACAGATTGGGCATTCATTGCACAACTTTTGGACATCCGCTTCCATAGTTGGCCAATGCACTCCGAATCTCTTTAGAGTCTGTAAAGTTCGTTGCTTTGAATGGTGTTGCTCTAATGCACCTACATGTGCTAATTGCAACCATTTAGCGTACTCATCCTCTTCTACGCAACAAGCCAAGATCCCTTGATCGGTGTGCTTGTACATGCTTCCTGCCATGATGTGGTACTTTTGGGCTTTTACAACCTCTCTATTCCGTGTGTTTACCACTGGATGGTTAGGCCCGTATGTCAATACTGGTACCGATGGCTTAGCCCATTGCGGCACCACCTCCAAATTAAATAGGTAAGCATCAGGAAGGTCATCTGATACTCCTTGTGGGGCTTCTCCAGACGTGAGTCTAGAGAGATGGTCTGCTCGTAAGTGAGTCCTACCTTTCCTTACCACAACCTCGAAGTCGTATTCCATTAGTAAGAGAAACCATCTTACTAATCTTCCTGTATTGCATGGCTTGTTTACGAGATATAACAATGCCTGATGATCAGTAAAAAATTTAAACTTATTTGCAAGCAAATAGTGTCTAAATTTCTTAACTGCATATACCATGCCTAATCCTTCTCGCTCTGTAGTGGTGTAATTCCATTCAGCCGCATTCAACTGTCTACTGGCATAGGCAATTGGAAGATCCATATTACCTTCACCAGTAGGCTGTGCAAGAACACATCCAATAGCATAATTGGATGCATCCACGTGAACATGGAATGGCTTATTCCAATCTGGCGTGGTCAAGATTGGTGCTGAACATAATCTTCGTTTAAGTTCTTGGAAGGAATTCTCACATTCATCCGTCCACTCAAAGTTAGTCAGAAGTCCGTACATGGGCTTTGCAATGACAGCATACATGTGTATAAATCGTCGATAATAACCACAGTGCCCCATGAAAGCTTGTACTTCTTTGACATTCTTTGGCCTAGGTAGCTCTGCTATGGCTCTCACTTTTTCTTCGTCAGTAGATATGCCATTCTTTGACACTATGTGTCCTAGAATCTTGCCTTGCCTGACCATAAAAACGCATTTTTCTGGGTTCAGGCAGACTTGATATTCTCTACATTTGTCAAAGATTTGTCTGAGTTCAGGAATATGGGTTTGTCTAACATTGGAATGAGCACAAAGGTCATCAACATAGACTTCTAAGCTCTTCCTCAAGAACTCCTTAAACACATGGCACATCAACCTCTGGAAGGTAGCTGGTGCATTGGTAAGCCCAAATGGCATTACTCTAAAAGCAAAAATGCCCCATTCTGTGGCAAAGGCTGTCTTATGCTGATCCTCTGGAGCTATGGCTACTTGATTGTAGCCCAAAAATCCATCAAGGAAGCTATACACTTCCTTGCCTGCCACTCTTTCTAAGAGATGTTCTGTGATGGGAAGTGGATAGTTATCTCGAATTGTGGCTGCATTAACCTTTTTCAAGTTAATGCACACGTGCAGTTTGCCATTCTTCTTGGGCACCACTACGATGGGTGATACCCACTCAGTGTGCTCAATTTCATAGATAAATCCAGCTTCGACCAGTCTATCTATCTCTTCCTTGATTTTAGCAGCGTAATTATCGTTATATGTATAAGGCTTTTGCTTAGAGGGTTTGGCATCTGAGGTCATGGGGATAGTGTGTGAGCATATGTCAGGGTCAACACCTTTCAAGTCCTTGTAACTCCAAGCGAATACATCTCTGTATTCTCTTAGCAAGGCAATCAATTCGTGCTCTTCTTCTTCTATTAGGTCATGGCCTATGTACGTGCATCTCTCCTCTCCTTCTTCTATGGCCACTACTATTTTCTTGGTAGTTTCTTTGTTATCATAGGCCTCTCCTGATTGTGCCTCTCGTTTGGGCATTCTAATCATGACCCTCCTGTCATCTATCTCATACTTCTTAAAATTTTCTGGGACCTCAAACAAAGATTCTTCCTCTTCTGGTAAGGCTTCTCTCTTCTTTCGTTTCTTTCCTTCTTCCTTCGGGGTCACATGTGTTGCTAATCTTACATTAGTTGTATCCTCTCCATGCCTCTGGGGTTGAAATTCTACTTCATGGAAGTATTCTTCATCTGATGCAAATGGTGGGTCCATAATGATTGACTCTAGATCGGAGTCACTTGCATCCTCAAATGCATCAGGGCTAGGTTCGCATTCTTCTAAAACTGCCTCTCCCATGATTGGCTCTATGGAGAAGACTGAAATGTCATAGCCATCCTCATCACAGTGAGGTGTCCATTGTTCTTCATTGATGGCTACGTCCATGGTTGCTAAAATTTCCGCCCAGCCATGGGGTTCGAATTCCTCGTCTGGGAAAACTACAGGTGCATAGGCTGGGTCTTGAATGGGTCTATGAGTTTCTTTCGCACCTACCTCTCTGGCTTTCTCTCTCTTCTCTTCTTCTACTGCTACCTTGCACATCCATAAGTGAGTGTCTTCATGCATCCATGAGGATCCAGACCCTATGGAATGCACCGATTCTGTATCCTCTTTGGCTCTATGGATGGGATTCCATTGGATAGGAGGGACATCTCTATGAGAATAATCCATGAGATTGACTTTGGTCGTGACACCTAAGTGTTGCAGGTACAAAGAATTGGTCCCCCAATCCTGCACCACTTGCAACTGTCGCATAAATGGTCTTCCCAAAATCATCTCATAGGCATGATTTTTGCTGAAGTCACATATAGCAAAACTATGTTCAAACTCGACACCACAAGTGGTGAGAGTTATTCCTTCTAGCAATCCTAGGGGTTTTTCTATGTGACCATCGGCCATTTGCAATTTCATTCTCGTTGGCCTGAGTGCCGGCTTGCCCCAACGCTTCCATAAGGAGGTGGTGGCAATCGCAACTCCTGCACCTGAGTCCAAAATTGCCTTGGTGGTGTACTCCTGGTAGGTGATGGGCAGATAGGTGTTCCCTTCTTCACCTTCACACATATCTCCTATCTTATCCAAGGGAATTTCTGGCACTGTCCTATGGGATCCTGCCTGGGAACGGGGTTTTGCTATCTCTGGTACTTGTTTGGCTACATGTTTCCATAATTCAGGTCTAACCTTGAGCAGCTCTTCTAACTTGAGATTACACTGCACGTTAGTGTTCTTCACTACCTCGGTGTTCCTAGGTATGACTGAGTCGTCGTTCCTTACCATGATTGTGGGTGCTCTCATACATGTGGATTTTGCCTCCCATGGTCCTGTGAAGTGGGGTAACTCTTGTATGGAATTAGACTCAAAGTCCAATCTCTCGTGAGACTGAGCACTCTCATGTTCCCCGTAAATAGATGGGATGTCTTGTGGGAATTGGTCGTGTGCATCGTCCACAAGTTCAAAAGGAGGGGCGACCTCGCTTTCGTTATCCCATTTGTCTTCTTGAATCTCTCGTAGGAAGTCTGGTGCAAACCGATTCATAGAAGAAGAAGTGTCTGGCTCCGTAGAATTGGGTGCATAAGCAACCTGGGAAGGAGGGCTTATTCTATTGTGGGCTCTTTCCTCGTTCTCATAGATAGCTGGAGCACAAGCTCCCTGGAGAGGGTTACTTATTCTATTACTTTTCCAAACAGGCTCATACGCTCCCTGAGAAGGAATGTAGGCAACCTGTGGAGGTACACAAGCTTCCGAGAGAGGCTCTTGTGCCTTTTGGGGGGGAAGATAAGCTTCTTGAGGAGGCACATGGGCTTCCTGAAGAGGCTTGCTTATCCGTTCTCTTGCCCTTTCCTTTCTTTGAGGGGCAGGTTCCTTTTCTGATTGTGCCACTAACCTCTCTATTCGTTCTAGGGAGGGGGAATTGTCTGGTTCCATGGAATTTGGCACATAAGCTTCCGATGGGGGATGGTTCATGTTTTTGCTTGCTTTATCTTTTTCTTGATTTTTTTCTTCCTTGGCAGATCTTGCAATTATTCCCTCTAACTTCTCTAGGAATCCATCCAAGTGTAATTGCGTTTTGGCTGAGCCCGAGTAATTGAAAAGGCGACTGGCTTCAAACATAGTCTGAGCCAGTGCGACCATTTTCGCGCACAGTTTGGTTCTTTCTATCTCTAGGTCAGCTCTAGGATAGCACTTGTCATGATCCTTGACGTTTGGCCCTTCTTGAATTCTGGCCTGATATGCTTTAAGCATCATGTCTATGTCTTCCGGAATGGGATCAGCTAATACTGATCCTACTCTAGGGGGTGGTGGAATCGTATGACGTGGGTTGGAAGGTGGCGGGTCGGAGGACGATGGGAGTGGTGGTGATGGGATAGTGTGAGAGGGGGTTTGAGAGGTGATTTCAGTTATCCTAGCTTTGGTTTCTCTTATGCTTTCCTCAAGTTCACTCATCTTTTTAGCCCATTGTCTTTTCATTCTTTCCCGACTATCTTTCCATGCTCTAGTCCTTTTCTTTGTTACGCTCTCGGTTTCACTAACCTCTGAATTCTTATCCTGGTTTATTCCTTGATTCTGCTGCAAGGCTTGAGCGCGAGTGACTACCTGTACGGGAGCAGTGGAAGTGACACTTCCTGTGGAATCTACCACTAACCCAATAACGTTGATCGGAGTGATTTTTGGCATATTATTAGGATTCTTAGGGCAATCTCGTAAGAGATGTTCTTTTCCACAATCTTGGCAAAAACCTTGGATCGTTACTGACTGGGGTTGTGTAGGTGGAGGCAAGGGGCAATCACGAATGAGGTGATCTCCTTGGCATCTGTAGCACGGTCCTCTTGGGAATGGAGGTCTTACTTGCCTAGATTGAGGCCTAGGATTGGGGTTTGCATACATGACGTTCGTGTAATCTGACTCCCAACTAGGTTCACTCAGTTCTTCACTATAATAGGACTCACCATGTTCTGGAGACTGCATGTAGTAAGCCTGGGGACTATCGACATGTGTAGAATCAAAGCTATGGTCACTCGGGTCACTTTCTGAGATCAATGGGGTTACTGTTACTATGGCCCTATTCAGGTTTTCTTCTGCAACAGCATACTTTACTGGAATCACGTTAGCGGGGTTTGGAGGCTGTTGAGCTAGCACCGGTTGGGGTCTCTGTTGGGCCTGATATTGTGGTTGGTAGGGTTGTTGGGGTCTAGCATATTGTGGTGGGGGAGGATACTGGTTCTGGTATCTGCCTTGTTGGTAGGGCTGAGGGTAGGGTTGCCTAACTGCCTGCTTGTTGTATGGGCAATCTTGCGCAGTGTGGTTTGTGTACTTCCGTTCTATAGTGCAGTACTGGCTACTAGGGTTAACTTGGGGTTGAGCCATAATGGGACAGACGTTCGCCATATGGTCACCACCGCATGTATAGCACCTTTTCACAGGGGCAAACCTTGGGATTTGTTTGCTAGTTACACCTAATTTCTGAGCTACCTTTTCGGCAAGTTCCTCAATTGATGTGGATTGCGCGGAAGAGTGGCTAGATGCACTATCTGAATCTTTGTAGATTTTGGAAAGCTCTAGCTCTTCTCCTAGGTTATCTTCAATGTCAATGCACATGCGTACACATTCTTCTATGGTCCTAGGGTCCTTTAGATACACATAGGATCTCAATTTCGTACTCAGCAATCCATCAAGGAATAAGGCTACTTGTTTAGCAGATGTGGGTAGCTCCGAAATAGGGCACCTTTCAAGATATTGTCTAAATCTTCTTCCGGCCAATCTGACAGTCTCTTGGGGGGTCTGTTTGAAGCTGTGAATCAATGAGGAGGTATTGTGTCTTATGCCGCTCTTAGAGAACTCTACAATAAATGCCTCTAGGAGTTGGTCTATGCTCCTGAACTGACGCTCATCTAATGGCTGAAACCATGTAAGTGCTGTGTTCCTAAGGGTTAGACCGAAGGCATTGTACTGCGTGAACAGATCTTCCACTTGTTCAGCTCTCAAGACTTGCTTGAACTCCGCCACATGATCATAGGGATCTCTTGTGCCGTCAAAGTAATTCTTCATGGACTTAACTAGCTGGGTGGGTCTCAAAGTTCTTGTGTGCTCTCTAGGCCTCGGCAGAGGGAATCCATCTACATTTCTTTGGTTCCTGTGGGCTCTAAGCATCTCAGGTTCTACCCTATTCGTCTCCGTTCTCGTTCTTTCTCTGCCCACTGGGTTGGCAAAACTTACTTCTGGTCTCTCTCTACTTCTGTCTCTTTGCGTACCATGAGCTTGGGAAGTTCCAGCCCCAGGGTGACCATAGGATACATTTGATCTTGGTTGGGGGAAAATAAATTCACCCTTCCAAGTGTAGGCATGCCTATCATTTTCTGTCACCACAAAGATCCGTTCCGAAGTGTGATCTAAGTAGGTCACTCTACCTGGGCTATCTGGATCCTTAAACTCATAGATCATGATATTTCCTATATCAGTTGGCTGATTGGATTTATACCTCCAAAAGGCTTCATCAGTTTCTCGATTGATAAGCAACTCTATGCTCTTGTTGTCTTGGGGTACCCACTCAGGCGTGATAATCCTAGTGAGAACTGATTTACCTCGAGGGGTTCTAGGTTCCGCACCCATGTTCCCTTGTTCCAGGTCACCTAGGTCCGCTTCTGAGATTACATTCCCAAAGTCATCTGTCCTATCCGGGTGACTAGTGACTACATATATAGTTCCTTCCTTGTCCAGGTATGCACCGTTTTCAAACTTGACAGCTGGGTGCTCTAGTCCTATGGATTGGTCAGGGTTTTTAATCTGGACCACGGATCTTCCTAGGCCGTCCTCATAGATGCTAGCACCTAGTCGGTTGGTCCTAAGATATTCCAGCTGTGTTTTGTAAGGGCCTTCCACCCTGTACAAGTAAGGCACTCCTGAACTTCCCGTAGGTCTGTCCATGCCTTGAGACATCTCTGACTCACTGGTCTCAGAGCTAGGGTAGTTCGAGTGGTGGCTCAACTGCTGGGCCCAGGACCTAGCAGTGTGGTTGACACTAGCCTCTGAAGATCTAAGGCTTTGTCTCTCCCTTGTTAAATGTCGTCCTGATCTAAGGTTCATATGCCTAACTAAGGAGCCCAATTCTTGCCCAGAGTACAACTTCGTTGCCGATCAATTGGTATCAGTCACTTGATTCTTTTTAGTTAATTATTGTGTTTACGGTCTTGTCTGATATCACGTCGTCAGGAACACTTGAATGTTTTCCGTACTTTAGGTTGATCGTTCCACGTTAGGTTCTTTTCCTTTATGTTATCGACAGTGCAGAGATTAAGTTTTTAGCTTGAACTTGAGTTTTTAGGTACTCTTCAACTTGATAACTGCCTACCGTCGCTCTGACTTACTCCTACCTCTCGTCGTTCTTAGCCTAAGCTATGAATTGACAGAGGGGGTTAAAAGTGTCCAACCTTACTTGTTGATCCCTTGCTTTATGGTGCTCAAGAACCCGGTTCTCAAGCTTGCAAAGAACCCTTGCTTTGTATGCTCTCAGTTGCTTCTCAATGGACCTATAAAAGTCCCACAGTTAGCTCAATGCTTAGATTCAAAGGACAAAACCAACCACTTTCATTCATGTAACATAAACACATATTTGCATTGTGACTTTTAAGAAAATAATTCTAAAGACCCCTAACTTTGATCCCCCTGGGTATGGTCAACTTCAAAATACCCTCTCTGAAAATCAACGCATTATCTTTATAAAAAACAGTTGAGGGCGTGTAGTATATGCCACGAGCTTTCCAACAAGCCCAAGAGCTCAAAAATTGGATTTCGTATGAAAAAGTTAGGACTGTTCAGGGTTTAGCGGGTTAAATCAGGATTCAATACAAGCTAACAGTCAAACAGGAATACTCGAGTAGCTTGTGGCACGGCCTTACGATGCAATACTACACCCTAGTGTTTGTCCCACACTTAGTCAAAATTTAGACCAATAATTTTGCCTTGAAAATTTGACCTAATTTGCCCTTCTAACGCGTTCGCAAAGTCTGTCGGTCGCGATTGACAGGTCAGTCGCGATCGACGTGTCGATCGCGATTGACAGGTCCGTCGTGGCTGTCAGTCACGATTGACTGGTCAGTCGCGATTGACAGGGGTTACGAAAAGTCAATCAGTCGTGGTCAAAGGGTCGTTGACTCTGTCAGTCGCGATTGATGAGTCGATCGCGATTGACAGGTCGGTCGCAAGGGTCTGTCGATCGTGGTCAATCAGTCGTTGACTGTGTCGATCGCGATTGACAGAGCCGTCGTGGTCTGTCCGTCGTGGTCAAACAGTCGTTGACTGCGTCGGTCGCGATTGATGAGTCGATCGCGATTGATGACTCGATCGCGATTGACACGTGTCGCGCGTATGATCCGTCAGTCGTGGTCAATCGGTCGTTGACTCTGTCGGTCGCGATTGACAGAGCCGTCGTGGGCTGTCGGTCGCGATTGACGTGTCGATCGCGATTGACAGGTCTGTCCGTCGTGGTTTGTCGATCGCGATTGACAGAGCGATCGCGATTGACAGAAATCTGTGGAATTTCAAAAAACTAAACACATTTTTGGGAAGCTCTAGGCCTGTAGGTCATGGATATGCACTTTGTTTAGCAATTAGAGCAATTTTTCTATCGGTCGCGATTGACAGAGCTCGGCGACACACAGACAGTTACTCAGATTTCCGTACCTGCGCGGAGTGCTGGGGATGATGATGCAGCCTGTACCTGCAATACAGCTCAGAAAACATGCAAAAACAGCACATGCAAATTCGCTCTCTCGCCCTCTCTCACAAGTGAAATGAGGGAAATGAGGTGGAGATGGGGATATAGTCAAAAAACTGAAATTTTCGCGATGATGGAGATGGAGGTGGGAGATGGTGATGATGAGGATGGAAATGAAGATGGTAAAGAAAGTAAAAGAAAATCGATGAGAGTGAAGAAAATACCTACAACTCCAACGCGTCAACTCTACGTCTTACCATCACACGCTCGTCCTCAAAGCTCGATCCCCGGCAACGGCGCCAAAATTTGGTGTAGCTCAGTGATGAGTAGCACCTCCTTTAATGTCAATCCGGGAAGACGTGAGGATGGTATGAAGACCTCGAGCAAGTGGCGGCACAAGTGCGTGAGTGAGAAGCACACAAGCATGCACACACATACACACACAAGCGCACACACGGCAAGACAAAGAGGGAGAATCAATGGAGTTTTTTAGATTACTTCCAAAAGCTCTTACAAGTTTGTTTCAATTACAATCTAACCTCAAAAATGAGCTCTCTAGCTCCTTTTATAGTTTTTGACTAGCTTTGGCCCTGTCCAGACCTAGTGTCCGGCCTAGTTAAAAATTAGGTTCCAGGGCTTATTTGGGGGCTCAAACAAGATCTAAAAAATACGAAAATTGGTACGCAACTACTTCTAAGGCTCCTCAAGCTCAAGGACTCCTTGGCTTGCACAAAATGGAGCTACAAAAATGTGAAATGATATTTACAATGATTGTTAGTGATAAAAATCACTGTTGTTGTAGGGGTTTCTTCTAGTGATCTGCCATACATATCTTCGAGCTCCCTACTTGCTCTTCCTCCCTGCATGTCCATCTCTTTGTGTCTCGAAAAAATATTGGCCTACTTGCCAGATCTTCTTTGACTGCCCTGTTTGCTTGTGCTGTCCCTTCGCTCTGACTCCCTTCTTTGACTTTCACGTCTTGTAAGTCCTGGTGTACCAAGACTACTGCCAATAGGTGGTCAGCTCTAAGGTGGGTCTTTCCTTTCCTGACTACGACTTCAAAGTCATACTCCATGAGTAATAGAAACCATCGTATCAATCGTCCTGTGTTACAAGGTTTATTGACTAGGTACAATAATGCTTGGTGATCCATAAAGAACTTGAACTTATTTGCCAACAAATAATGCCTGAATTTCTTTACTGCATAGCTCATTCCTAATCCTTCTCGTTCCGTAGTGGTGTAATTTCTTTCCACTGCGTTCAACTGTCTGCTCGCGTATGCTATAGGGAGGTCTATATTACCTTCATTTGTGGGTTGTGCCAACACACATCCTATGGCATAGTTGGATGCATCCACATGTACATGAAATGGCTTAGTCCAATCTGGGGTTGTTAATATAGGTGCTGAGCACAAACATCGTTTAAGTTCATTGAATGAATTTTTACACTCATCTGTCCATTCAAACTTGGTCAAAAGAGAGTACAAAGGCTTGGGTATGATTGCATACATGTGTATGAATCGTCTATAATATCCACAATGACCCATAAATGGTTGTAGCTCTTTTACATTATTTGGCCTAGGTAGATCGGCAATTACTTTCACCTTTTCTTCATCTGTAGAGATTCCATTCTTTGACACAATGTGTGCTAGAATTTTGCCTTGTCTAACCATGAAAACACACTTTTCTGGGTTCAAACAAACTTGATATTTTCGACATTTGTCAAACACTTGCCTTAGCTCTGGGATATGTGTGTGCCTCATATTCAAATGTGCACATATGTCATTGACATAAACTTCCAAATTCTTGTGTAAGAATTCCTTAAAAACATGACATATGAGTCGTTGGAAAGTAGCGGGTGCATTTTTTAGCCCAAAAGGCATCACGCGAAATGCAAATATGCCCCATTCTGTGGCGAAAGCCATCTTATGTTGATCTTCTGGAGCAATGGCTACTTGATTATAACCTGAAAAACCATCAAGAAAGCTGTAAACTTCCTTGCCTGCAAGTCTTTCCAATAAATGTTCCGTAATAGGAAGAGGATAACTGTCTCTAATCGTGGTGGCATTAACTTTTTTAAGGTTAATACACACGTGCAATTTTCCATTCTTTTTGGGCACAACCACAATGGGGGATACCCATTCGGTATGCTTAATTTCATAAATGAATACTGCTTCTATCAAACGATCTATTTCTTCTTTAATCTTCGCAACACAGTTATCATTGTACATGTATGGTTTCTGTTTTGTAGGTTTTGCATATGGAGTCATAGGGATTCTATGGGAGCATATATCTGGGTCTACTCGTTTCAAGTCTTTGTAACTCCAAGCAAACACATCTCTATATTCTCACAATAGGCAATTAACTCTTGTTCTTCTTCATTCATCAAATCATGCCTAATGTATGTACATTTTTCTTCTTCTCCTTCTATGGTGACTATGTTTTTTTTGGTTTTCTCTCGGTTATCATATACTTCTCCAACATCAGCTTTTCTTTTAGGCATTCGTACCATGATTTTTCTATCTTCTATATACTTCTTGAAGTTCTTCGGTACTTCCATGAGTGGTTCTTCTTCTTCTTCTGTTTTAGGTGATTTCTTTCTCTTCTTTGGCTTTCTCTCTGTATCTCTCATGGATGGTCGAAGTTGTTCCATTTGGCTTTCCTTTTCCTCTTCAAGGGTTTTGGCTTCTACGAAATAAAGATATTCCTCTTCTGTGGAACTGAAGGGTTCCATGGTGATGGTTTCTAGGTCCTCATTATCACTACTCTCGTCTTGGTCTTGGGTCACTTCTGTCCATTCTTCTAAGACAAAGTGTTCCTCAACCGGTTCAATCATGAAAATGGAAATATCATACCCGTCCTCATCACACTGAGGGGTCCATTGTTCTTCATTCACTGCTATGTCCATCGTTGCTAAGATTTCTACCCAACCATGAGGCTCGAATTCCTCGTCTGGAAATACTATAGGTGCATAAGCTGGGTCTTAAAGGGTTCGTGGATGTTGTTCTGAACCCAAAGTATTGGCTACTAATCGTTCTTCCTCTTGTTTTTCTACCTTACACATCCATAGATGAGTATCCTCGTGCAACCATGAGGAGTCTGATTCCAATGAGTGTATTGATTCTATTTCTTCTTGTGTCTTATGGATGGTATTCCATTGTATTGGGGGTACATCTCGATGAGAATAGTCTTTAAGATTGACTTTAATAGTCACTCCTAAATATTGCAAGTACAATGAATTAGATCCCCAATCTTGTACGATTTGCAACTGATGCATGAATGGTCATCCTAAAATCATTTCGTAAGCATGGTTTTTCCCAAAATCACAAATGGCAAAAGTATGCTCAAACTCCACACCACAAGTGGTGAGAGATATGCCTTCTAGTAAGCCCAATGGTTTCTCTATGTGTCCATCGGCCATTTGTAGCTTCATCTTGGTGGGTCTTAATGCTGGCTTACCCCAACGTTTCCATAAGGCAGTGGTAGCGATGGCCACTTCGGCTCTTGAATCTAAGATGGCTGTGGTGGTGTAGCACTGATGGGTTATTGGAAGATAAGTACCTTCCTCTCCTTCACTTACATCTTCAATTCTTTCTACGGGTATCTCTGGTACCTTCTTGTGTGATCCTATTTGTGAGGAAGCAATAGCAAGCTCAGGGAATTGATTTGCTACATGTTTCCACAATTCTGGTTTAATCTTCAACAATTCCTCTAGAGTAAGATGACACTGTACTTTGGTGTTCTTTATCACTTTCATGTTCCTAGGGATTAGTGATTCTTCATTCCTCACTATTATCATGGGTGCTCTCATGCTAATAGACTTAGCTTCCCAAGGTCCTGTGAACAGAGGTAATTCTTGCAAACAATTGGATTCAAAATCTGTGTGTTCACTCAGTTGTTCTTCCTCTACCTCATCGTAGATAGAGGGGATGTCTTGGGGAAATTGCTCTTGCAAGTCGTCTATTTCTTGAATAGGAGGATGGGTTCCTTGTTCTTTTCTCCACTTCTCTTCTTGGATTTCTCTTAAGAATTCATGTGAGTACTTATGTATGGAAGACAAGTTGTCTCCATCTTCTGTATTTGGTACTTGAGACAAGGATGGTGCATTCCTTTCCTGTGTCTCTGAGACAATAGGGTTCCTATGCTGATTCTTTTTCTCCTTGCTATCGATCAAGTATTCTAACCTCTCCAATAGTCCTTGAAAGTGTAACTCTGGTTCTTCCATGTTATTCCAATTAAGATAACGAGAGGCTTCGAACATAGTTTGTGTTAATTCTACCATCTTCATGCAAAGTTTAGTTCTCTCAATTTCTAAATCCACTCTCAGATAGTTCTTACTCATTTCTGCTATCTGGGGTCCTTCTTTCAATCTTGCTTGATATGCACGAAGCATCATGTCCAGGTTTTCTAGTATGGGTTCCGCTAGAACTGATCCTGATCTCTAAGCTAGGTTCTCCTGATTTGATTCTTGAGAAGTCAATTCTAGGATTTTAGCTCTAGATTCCTTGAGATTTCCTTCCAACTCAGTTATCTTTTTACTCCACTTTCTCTTAATTCTTTCTCTAGAATCTTTCCAAGATTTCATCTTTTTGTTACTAGATTCTCCAACTTTGCTAGTTTCGGCTATTTTTTCAGGGTTAAGCTATTGGTTTTATAAGAGCGCTTGTGCTCTTGTTATAGCTTGGATATGCACGTATGTAGGGTTGGATCCATCTGCATTGTGTACAATACCTATCACGTTGATCGGTGTCACTTTTGAAGCATTAACAAGGTTCTTGGGACAATCTTTTATGACATGCTCTTTACCACACTCGACACAAAAGCCTTGTATGTTATAGTATTTAGACTATCCTGCTATCAGAGGATGTGGAAAATCCTTTATGAAATGATCTCCTTGGCACCTAAAGCATGGTCCTCTAGGGCCCTATGGTCTTTGCTGTCTTAATTGGGGCCGCAGATTAGGGTTGGCATACATCACATTAGCATAATCGGCCTCCCAACTAGGTTCCAATGGTGGACTATCATACTGATATGTTTCCACATGTTCTGGTGACTCTGTGTAATATGTGGGTGGGCTATCCACATGAGCAGAGTCAAAACTATTGGAGTTAGGGTCACTTTCTATGATCAAGGGTGATGAAGGCACTAAAGCCCTATTGAGGTTGTCTTCTGCAACAGCATACTTAACTAGGATGACATTAGCTGGTGGGGGTGGCTACTGAGCTAACACAAGTTGTGGTCTCTGTTGAGCCTGATAAGAATAGTTTTGAGGAGGCCTATAGTAATGAGACTAAGCATTGTATTGGCATTGATACCTACTTGGTTGTGGGTATGCTTGCGGGCAGTTCTATCATACTACTTGTTTGTTGTATGGGCAGTCTTGAGCCGTGTGATTCGTGTATCGTCTCTCAATCATGCAGTATTGGCCACTAGGGTTGGCTTGTGGTTGTGTTGCATTGGGACACACATTTGCCATATGATCACCACCACAAGTGTAACAACGCTTGTTAGTTGTTAACCTAAGCATCTGATTGCTAGAAACTCCTAGTTTCTAGGCCACTTTTTCTACTAGGTCTTCTATCGAGCTAGATAGTTTTGAGGATGCTAGAGATGAACAATCTGAGTCCTTATAAACCTTTGAGAGTTCCAACTCATCTCCAAGGTTGTCCTCAATGTCTATACAAATTCTTACACATTGCTCTAGTGTTTTGGGTTCCTTCAAGTATACATAGGAGCGTAGTTTAGAGCTCAAGAGGCCATCTAAAAACAATGACACTTACTTGGCCTGTGAGGGTAACTCTTGCATTGGATATCTCTCAACATATTGCCTAAGCCTACATCCTGCAAATCTAACTGTTCCCTGGGGGGTTTGTTTGAAGCTATGAATCAACGAAGATGTATCATGCTTGATTCCACTTTTAGATAATTCTATGATGAATGACTCTAACAAGTGATGGATATCACTAAATTTCCTTTGTTGCAATGGTTGGAACCAAGTTAAATCCCTGTTCTTTAACGTTAGTCCAAAAGCATTGTATTGCGTAAACATGTCTTCTACTTGCTCTGCTCATAGCACTTGCTTAAATTCCGCAACATGGTCGTAGGGATCTCCTATCCCATCAAAATAATTTTTCATTGAGTTTACTAATTGAGTGGGTCTCAGTATCCTTGGGTGTTCCCTTGGTCTAGGTAGAGGAAAATCATCTCTACCACCTGGAATTCTAGGTTCTCTTTTTCTTTCCACTCTATCGATGTCCATGGTTGGTCTATCTCTCCCTATGGGATGAGGGAAACTTACTTCTGCTCTCTCTTTGTTCTTCTCTCTTTGAGTACCATGGGCTGAGGATGTTCTAGCACCCTGATGGCTTGTGTTTACATTTGCTCGAGATGGAGGGAATGCTAAATCACCTCTCCATGTGTAGGTATTTCTCGCGTGGTTTGGTACTACAAATACTCGTTTTGAAGTGTCATCCAGGTATACAACCTTTCTAGGAGTATCGGGGTCCTTGAATTCATATATCATGATGGAGCCTACCTCACTAGGTTGTTCCATTCTGTACCTCCAAAACACTTCATCGATTTCCTTATTAAAAAACAACTCTATGATTCTATTGCCCTGAGGGATCCAATCTAGGATTAGAACTCTTGTCAGTATAGATTTCCCTCTAGGTGTCCTAGGTTCTTCTCCTAGTGGTTCTTTTCCTTGAGCTCTTGCCTCTATATCTGGCTGAAATACACCAAACTCATTGGTCTAATTTGGCTGAGTACTTATGATGTACATCGTTCCTTCTTTGTCTATGTACGTGTCTCTCTCAAATTTCACCACTGGACGATCCAATCCAATGGGTTGATCAGGATTGTGCATTGGCACCATGGATCTTTGCAAACCATCCTCATAGATGCGAGCACCTAAGTGGTTGGTGCGGACATATTCTAATTGAGTTCTGTATTGTCCTTCAGGTCTTTCTAGAAATGCTATGTTTACCCCTCCTTCTGGTCTTTCTGTGCTAAAATCCATTTTCGATTCACTCGTATCTGAGCCCAACTCGTAAGGGTAGCTATTCAATTGTTGAGCCCACGAACGTGCAGTAGTTCCTACACTTGCTTCTGATGATCTAAGGCTACGTCGGTCTGACTTACCTATATGCTTGCCCGATCTAAGGTTCATGAATTTACTTCGTGGCACTCTCTGATCATCAATGGTTCTTTGTTCTTTTGTTGCTTGTTTCTTTTTAAATTCCTTTAAGGTCTTGTCTTATCTTACTATATTTATGTCAGGAGTCGACTTTTTGTTGTGGTTTTGAGTTCTCGTTCCATCAGACTTAAGTTCTTTCCTTTAGGTTTTCATATCGCACACCTTTACTTTAGTCTTCGACTTGAAAATTTAAGTCTCTTGAACTTGATGTGTTCCTATTGTCTTTCTAATTTAATCCACAATGCTACCGTTTAGCCTAAGCTAGTAATTAAGTGAGGGGGTTGAGTATTCTTCCAACCTCAAGTCAACTCCTTTGATTGCTCTAATGCCCAAGAAGTCGCACTTCCCAAGCCTCGCGGTCTTCACTGCCTTGCTTTGATTGTCCTGGATAGCTCTTACCAGACCTCAAATTCCGAGTTTGGCAGACCATCACGATGGTCAGACACACACGATAGATTCTGATAGAAAGTGGTTTTTTTTCCTTTTGGAAGCTTTCCAGCTGCTCTGGAGCACTGTACCTGCAAGAAAACTCAAAAACACACAAGCACATACAAGCACAAAAGATCTCTCTCTCTCTCTCGCATGCACAAATGAGGGGAAATGAGGAGAATGGGTGGATATGGTGAATTTTTTTATTTTTTCGGAGTGGAAGAAGATGATGCGGTGGTGAAGAAGGAGTGTAGGGGAGATGAAAAACACAAGAAAATAATTAAAAACACAACAAAAACTGAAATTTTTTCCTTCCAATGCCACTTCTTGCTCTACTCTTACCATCACACATTCGTTCTAGACTCGATCCCCGGCAACGGCGCCAAATTTGGTGTTGCTATAGCACAATGGTAAGTACCATGTTAAGAAGATCCACCTCCTTAATGTCAATCCGCAGAAGAGATAGGAGTGATATGAAGATCATGAAGATGAGATGGAGTGAGAGTGAAGGTGAGAAGCATAGAGATGCACACACACATACACACACACACACACATGTAAGAGACAAGCAAGACACAATGGAAGGTAGGAAAATAGACTCTATTACTCAAGATCTCAATTACAAGCTCAATCTCACACTAGCTCATACAAGTCTACACTAGCTAACCTCAAGAATGAGCTCTCTAGCTCTTTTTATAGATTCTAGACTAGTTTTGACCGGTTTCACATCTAGTGACCGGCATAGTTAAAAAATAGGTTCTAAGTGCTATTTGAAAGGGTAAACGAGGTCCAAAACTAGCCAAAATTGGTAGGCTCATTCTACCTAAGCTCCTCAAGCTTGAGGACTCCTTGACTTGCACAAAATGGAGGTATGAATTACAAAAGTGGTTGTTCTATGTTACATATGGTACAAGAGTGATGAAAATCAATGTTGAGGGTTTTTGAAAAGTATTTATAAAACATATTTGTTTGAAAAAATAATCCGACTGGCTCCCCACTACTTCATTGTGCTCTGTCTTCACATACTTCCTCGACGTCTGTGCCTCTGGCTACTGCCAACAACCTACACACACATGCACATCAATTTTTTGGACTCCAAGATAAGTTTTCTTGTCAATTTATATACATTCTTTCTCTTTTCATGCATCATTGTGCATGTAGAACAAGCATAATGCATGACATATGTAGTATATGGTTGATTAGAAGCTTTTTTAGCTCTATATTTTGCATGAAAGTAGTATGTTAGTGTTTGATCTTGCAGGTACAACCAAGAAATTATAAGAACTCTCAGTTTTCTTATTGATTATATCGTGCTACAAGCACAAGGTTTTCTAGAAGGGCATGTAGTGCACTTTGGTTTCATTGTGTGTATATTGTGCCTCCTAGAAAAATTTGGTTTGGAAAGTGCATGTTGTGCACTTAGTTTCTTTTTCCAATTTCTATTTTTTTGCAGAAATGCTGCCAAAATTTTTAAAATTTAGCATGCATATGGATAAAAAGGTAAGAAAAGCATATTAAAAGTTTCTTTTTCTATCATTTCTTTATGCAAAGGCTTGTGATTACTTCATTTTTGCTACTAGTTTGTTATCTTAGGTGTATATAAAACACACAGACTAAAAAAAACATAAAACCATAAAACATAAAAATAGATCTTCACTTTATCCTAGTATGGAATCAAGACCCTTTTCACTAGTTAGGACTGATACACTTATGGATGAGCACACCTCAGATCCAATACAAACAATGAGTGCTAGGATGGCACACTTAGAGCGCGCACTTCATGAAATCTTGGAGCACGTGCATGGATCCAAGAAATAGGAAGTTGTGCCTGAGATCGATATGCCAAGGATGGAGATTCATAGAGAGAGCATACTAGTTAGAGAGTCCTAATGGCAGCTTAAGGACCTTAAGTTGCCTAGATATCACAGCTCGACTAGTGCTAGGACTACTGATGCTGTTGAGTAGTGGCTCAAAAAGTAGGAGCAATCCTTTTCTTTCTGCCTTATTGTGGACGATAGGCATAAACTTTATTAGGCCACATATAATCTCATGGATGTCACCCACAGGTGGTGGGATAAGATAGTACAAGACAAGAAAGAGCCCATGACTTCGGAGCTATTTAAAGTCTTGTTCTACAATGAATTTGTACCACCTGACAAGAGGTCTAGAGTGCTAAACACTTTGTTTTTCATCACTAAGAAAAACCAAACTATTTAGGAATACTTAGATAAGTATAGAGAGGTACTTCTCAAGGTACTTGACTCTATCCTAGAGTTTCTCCACATCCACAAGTTTGTCTTTGGACTCAGAGAAACTATCTAACATTTAGTGAGGAAGGAGAGGTGTCACTTCTTGGCACAGACCATGGAGATGGATCTAGTTTATGAAGATGTTCACAAGGGCATATGCTTCTAGGGTTAGAGGTCCTCATGGACTAAGATGAGTCGGCCCTTTTTTGCATCCACTCCTGGCTCGATCAGTGCACAACCTAAACATGAGGCTAAGTAGGTGCACATGATTAAGACAATTTCAAGAGGAAAAAGAAATGTTTCTACTCTGGGTAAGAGGGCATACAATAAGCTTATCCTTACCCCTCACAGAAAGAGAAGGTGATGAAGGAAGGATTGTGTTATGGATGTCTAGGGCATCACCTCTTCAAGGACTGTCCTAAGAAGAAGAAAATCAAAGCTTCCATTGTCATCAATCCTACATAAGCAAGGAGTGATGGAGATGAGGATTTTGGTGATTCCCCATCCTAGATATCATCTCCCATAGTGGCCATGATGGTCACTTAGAAGGTTCCTACTATGCTAGATGGTGCACTTTTGCCAGTGGCATAGAAAGGATATCAGTTCCTAGACATAGAGTTCATTGTCATGATAGGATTCATAGTAGGACAACCTGTCAAGGTACTCTTTGACACTAGGTCTACACAGAATGTTATTAGTTCCTACTAGTCAAGAGGCTACACTTAGAGACTGTGCAGTCAGAGTATGGAATCAATGAGTGGTAGGTTTACCCATTCATATCCAGACCTATGAGGACATATTAGACTTGGGATAGCACAACACGCACGTTTTGATGTAGTCCTAAGTAAAATGTGGCATGCTATGAAACGACTAGTCATAGACTTTTCTTCGTATATTTATCAATTCGAGCATGAGTGGAGGCAACTACTGATCCATGGAGAGCCAAATCTGTAAGAGACATGATTGGTAACTGCTACCAAGTTGCTCAAGATTGCTTGTAAGTATATTTACTTTCTTTATTTTGCATATTCATCATGTCTAGTGATGGATTCATACAATCATGGAAACTCTACTTGGAATGCTCAAGTACTTTCAGATAAAGTAAGAGCTGAATTTCAAGAGTTGTTTTTGAAAGAATTACCTTCGAGTTTACCTCCTTGCATGAACATTGAGCATAGAATTGAATTGGTAATAGGAGCAATTTTGAATGCTCAAACACCATTCTGAATGAGCTTATAGGAGGAGAATAGAGTCCGCAAGGTCATGGATGAGTACTTGTAGAAAGGGCTGATCAGACCCAGCTATTTGCCCTTCGCAGCACTAGTTCTCTCGTGAAGAAGAGAGATGGATCTTATAGGATGTGTGTCGACTATAGAGCACTCAATAAGATTACCATCAACCACATATATCCCATGCCCATATGATCTTTTAGATGCTCTAGGTGGATCCATTGTATATATTAAAATAGATTTAAAAAGTGGCCACCATCAGATTAGAGCAAAAGATCAAGATGTATATAAACCAACTTTCGAGACCTGTTTTGGGCATTATGAGTATTTAGTTATGAAATTTGGTTTTACTAATGCACCTGCTACTTTCATGATATTATTGAAGATATTTAATGACCACTCATTGAAAACTGTGTTGTAGATTTTGTTGATGACTTGTTAGTATATAGTAGGTTTATACATGAGCATGAAAGTCATTTGAGACTGGTATTAAGTAAAAAAAAAGTAAATCAATTGTTTGTAAATCCAAATAAGACTCAATTGTTCCTTCTAGAGATAGAATATTTAGAGCATGTGCTATCGGCCAATGGGGTCCAGATGGATCCCAAGAAGGTCTCAATTATTGTAGCTTGGTTACTTCTCAGGATGAGGGGCAATTACAGGCATTTCTAGGACTTTCTAGTTTTTATCAGAAATTCATCTCTTCTTATTCATCAATAGCAGCACCTATGATGAACTTGCTTCAAGGAAAAGTATCATTTGCATGGAAGCAAAAGCAACAAGAAAGTTTGATACTCCAAAATAATTTGTTTCAGAGGCTCCTATACTCAAAGTGGTAGATCCACAAAAACCATTTGAGTTGGAGATAGATGCTAGTGGCATAGCCATAGGGGTATCTTGAGCCAAGATGGTAGGCCAATAGCTTTTGAAAGAAAAAAGTTGAGTAGTGCACAATGCAATTGGCCAATGCATGAATAGGAGTCGTATGTAGTGATGCATGCTCTTAAAGTCTGGAGACACTATCTTTATGGTGCAAACTTTAAGGTATACATAGATCACCACACACTCAAGTACTTTTGTAGTTAGCTAGATCTTCGAAGTATCCAAGCTCGTTGGGTTGAGACATGTAAGAGTTTCACATGGAAATCCTGTATAGAAGAGGCAAAGAAAATATATTAGTTGATGCACTATCACAAATAGTGTATCAAATGAGCTTTACAATTCTAGAAAGATCATTGCTTCAAGATATTAAGGAAGCATAGGTGCAAGATCCACATTCGTTACACATCACTAGAGCCATCATTGATGACTCTATCATAGGAGGCAAGGTAGTTCTAGCTATTGAGCAAGATGGCTCATTTCATACCCACGTAGGAGACGATAGAAGCTCCATAGGTAGTAGAGTTATTTATCTAGGATGTATTAAAATTGCATGGATTAGCAACATCCATAGTTTCATATAGGGATATCAAATTCACAAGACACTTCTCTAAGTCTGTATTTGACAAACTCAAACACATAGTTTCAGATAGGGATGTCAAATTCATAGAAAGTATATTTCCAAGGAGGATAATCTAGTAGAGGGCATTGTTTCTTTGTAGGAAAGTGATAGCACATATCATTCTCTAGATAGAGTACTAGATTGGAGATAGAAGTGATTGAGAAATCGTGATTTTCATAACTAAAAACCATTGTAGATACCATTTTCCATTTTTGCAACTCCATTTTGTGCAAGCCAAGGAGTCCTCGAGCATGAGGAGTATTAGAACTATCATCCTACCAATTTTCATAATTTCTAAACTCCGTTTGAGCCCCCAAATAAGCCCTGGAACCTAATTTTTAACTAGGTCGGACACTAGGTCTGGACAGGGCCAAAACCACCCAAAAACTATAAAAAGGGCTGGAGAGCTCACTTTTGAGGTTAGCTTGTTGTAGATTTGAGCTTTGTAAGAGATTTCTTTTGTAATCGAAGCTTTCCATTGTTCCACTCTTTGCTCTTACCTTGTTGCGCGTGTGTGTGTATGTGTGTGCATGCTTGTATGCTTTCACTCATGCACTTGTGCCATCACTTGCTCATAGTCTTCATACTAGTCCTCACCTCTCCGGGGATTGACATTTATGAGGTGAAGCTCCTCACGTTGGTACTCACCATTGTGCTAGAGTGACACATGTGCATAAGAATGAATGAATGTATGTACATAAAATGAATTAGAATGAATGAATACGAGTGAATGAGCATAAGTGTGTGCACGAATGTATGTAAGTGCATGAATGTATGCATGTAGATATGAAATAGTATGTTTGCATAAGTATACACATATGAGCAATCTTTATGCGTAATTAATGAGTGTTTTAATTATAAAAATACTTATGTGCTTTCTTTTCTAATGTTTTTTTCAGAGCACTGAAGAGCACTTGATTTTGATGAGCATTAAAAATGGGAAGATAGAGAACAATGCAATATATGCTGATCAAAGCTGTGATCGCTCGAATCCTCCTATCTAGATTTCTCTCATAGATGAAATTTAAATCCAATTATCTTAGAACTTAAAACTCTTAAAGTTTTCGTAAGTTGTATAGGTTCGTTTGTTATATTAGATTTCATTTCACATGAATGTTAATACCTCATCAAAATGAACTTGAAAAATGTCTTAAAAACTCATACTTAAGTTTACATAATTTGTTTAGGGTTATTTTCTTTATATTACCACTTCATCTAAAAAGAAAAAAGTTTTGCATGTAGTCAAATGATGTTTGCCATATGCATAGGCCACTAGAATATAAACAAACACCTTTCACAACACTATTTTCATGTCTTAAATCCCAAAGCACACTAAAAATCACCCCACATGTAGTCACACAATAGGACCCATTGCAAAACTGGAATTGATCCACCCGGTGGTCTTTGTGCACACCCCGATAGTGTCATATTGGGCCAAACATTGTAACTGATTCATGAAATAATACAATAAGAGTTGCATTTGTGTGAGCCCAACACAATGAGTCCGTAGGACCATTCGTGGTAGACAAACACTGTGCAGACAAATTGCATTTACTTATTCTGCTTGATAACATGGTGTTGTTTCTTTGTTAGTCAATTAGTAAACTTTGAGTGTGGTGATTAAGTTAAGTTGTAATAAAGATCGAGTACAGAAGTTAGTTTGGTGAACTGTTGTAGATTGTTTGTGAATTGCTAAACTGATTGTTAAGTTTTATGCATGATATCTGTAAGTGTATACGGTGATGAAGTTATATTATTTAACTGTGAAGTGTGTGGGTACGACTTAGGCAATAATCTCAAAGAATACTGGTAGTAGTATTGCATTTCAATAAATTGGTTTAACAGATTATTGTAGCGGTAGTAGTGGGAAAAATACAAGGATTCTAGCTATAGAATCATGCCATCCCAAGAACCCTGTCAACCCATCCTATCTACTTTAGTCTTACCAGGCAAAGTCGGATTAGGAGAAAAGGTTAAGACTGATGGCATCTATGGAAAGTGGAATTTAGTGTCTGAGAGAAGCTTAGAATACACTTTTTGAGTGGAGATTATTTTTGACATGTGAATAATGTGCTTGAGAGAGATTTACCCAAAGTATCGAAGTGATAAAGAACCCTTGAATGTGAATAGTACACTAGGAATCCCACCGTGGAGTAGTACTGATGGTGTCATGTCTGATGAAAAGGGTGTAGCAAGAAGTAGTGGTTCGATACCATAACATTTTCTTATTTCTGGTTTGCATAATATATCGGAATCCAATCCGGTATCCTCTGGTATTGATTTGGTGTCCGGTGTCAACGCCAAACTCAGTGGTAGTCCGATACTAGCCAAAACAATAGAACTATTGTGGATATTAACAAGCTTACTAAACCTGTTCTGAAGGCAATATGTTGTAGTTTAGGGTGGATTACTCCTATTGAACACCATAGTGAAGTAGAATTTTCAAAGTCTAGAGTGAAAAAAAGGTTTTCCTGCCCAAAGAGTGGAATCCAACTAGAAATTAAATGTCCGACTTCTAGAGAACTTGTTTCTTAACCACAAACAAGAACCAACAAATATTTGATTATGAGAAACTAGTAGAAACACGTGTAGAAACCATGGCAGATGCACAAAATGATAAGCAAGGATGACAACAAGGAGGTTATCGAAGACAACCTATTGGGGGAGTAACCTATGTAAAATTTGGGGGATGAAGTATTTTGATGGCACAGCACAGTGCGCTCTCCTTCTCCAGAGCTCCACAACAATATCCTCGGAGTATAAAACTTAGCTCCTAGGGCCATGCACGATAGTCCGCACATAGGCTCCAGAATATGTAGAAAAACACAACACATAGGGAGCACGAACACAGACTTCATAGGTGTTAGAAATGCGATCGAACTTACAATCTATAACTGACTAGGCCACTATATGTTTTATTAAAGAACATATGCAAAAAAGTGTGCGGTGGCCGTTTGGATTTGCACATGGACACTAACGGTAACAATCTCCCACTAAAGGCCAATATGTCCTAAGTAACTATGGGAGAGAAATAAAGAATGATAAAGAATACCTGAGTGTAAGTATACAAACTATACCTCCCACCTTATGCGCATGTGTTGAAGCTCAAGGTCAAGGACAAAGTACAGGAGCACATCAAAGAGGTGGACACATGAGAAGAAGGAGCACGTAGGGAACTCCAAGAAGTACACGTCAAATTCTCAGAAGAAATCCCTACAAAAATAGTGATTTCCATCACTAAAACCCATTGTAAATACCATTTTCCATTTTTGTAACTCAATTTTTTTCAAGCCGAGGAGTCCTGGAGCTTGAGGAGTATTAGAAGTATCATCCTACCAATTTTCATAATTTTTAGACTTCGTTTGCACCCTCAAATAAGCCCTGGAACATAATTTTTAACTAGGCCGGACACTAGGTCTGGACATGGCCAAAACTAATCAAAAAACTATAAAAAGAGCTAGAGAGCTCATTTTTTAGGTTAGCTTATTAGAGAATGGAGCTTTTGTAAGAGAACTCTTTTGCAATCGAAGCTTTCCATTGTTCCTCTCTTTGATCTTACCCTGTGCGCATGTGTGTGTATGTGTGTGCATGCTTGTATGCTTTCACTCACACACTTGTGCCTTCAGTTGCTCGTGGTCTTCATACGAGTCCTCACATCTCCGCGGATTGACAAGTAAAGGAGGTGGTGCTTATGCTTGAGCTACACCAAATTTTGGCGCTGTTTCCAGGGAGAGAGCTTCGAGGACGAGTGTTGTGATGGTAAGATCGTAGATTTGCGACGTTGGAAGGTAAAAAAAAACTATCATTTTTGTTCATTTTCTGATTTTTCTTCTTCATCTTCATCGTCATCACCATCTCCATCTTCTTCCATCTTCTTCTTCATAGAAATTTCTTGTTTTTTAGTGCATTTTCACCATTTTCATACCATCTTTCATTTATTATTGTGCGAGGAGGAGTTAGGAACTGCAAGAGAGAGCAAGCGCTTGTGTTTTCTCATGATTTTCTGCACATATAGAGCTCGCCATTGCTCGGCAATCAGAAATATGAATTTCCCACCAAAACACACGGTTCTGATAGAAAATCGCGATTTTCATAAAATTCAAATTTTTTCAGAAAAATACTATTTTCTATTTCCCGTCTAAAAGCCTTTTGAAAAGAACACGATTCTGGGGTCATTCTCATAATCGTGATTCTGTGGTTGTGCTCAAAATTGTGATTCTCTAAATTTTTGAAAACCACGATTCTAAGGCAAAATCGTGATTTTCAAGTAAAAAACACGACTTTGATAAAACACAATTTTTAGTGGGCTCAAAATCGCGATTTTCACAAATCACGATTTTTAGCAAAACACGATTTTGGGAAAAACACGATTCTCTGGTTGTGTTCAAAATTGCGATTCTCTAAATTTTTCAAAAACACGATTCTGAGAAGACATGATTTTTAGTGGGCTCAAAATCGCGATTTTCAAAAATCACGATTTCTCAGCAAAAAAACACGATTTTGTGAAAACACGATTCTCTGTGGCTCCAAAATCGTGATTTTCATCCAAGGTACAAAATCGCGATTTTTAGAACACGATTTTCAAAAACACAATTTTCATTCAAGGTACAAAATTGCGATTTTCAGAACACGATTTTCATCCAAGGTACAAAATCGTGATTTTCAGAACACGATTTTCATCCAAGGTACAAAATCGTGATTTTTAGAACATGATTTTTAATCAAAATCGTGATTCTCTGGTCAAAAACATGATTTTTATTCAAAATCGTGATTTTGTGATCATTCTCAAAAATTGCGTTTTTCACGATTCTCACTCAAAATCACGTTTTTCACGATTTTCATTCAAAATCTCCTTTTTTGGGGTTCTTCAGAATCACGATTTTCATCAGTGCTCAGCATCCCGATTTTTATGATTTCACAAAAATGTTATTTTTGTGATTGCTCAGCATCGCGATTTTCATGATCCCTCAGCATCGCGATTTTCATGATCCCTTAGCATCGCGATTTTCATAAGAACTCAGCATCGCGATTTTCATGATCCCTCAGCATCGCGATTTTCATAAGAACTCAGCATCACGATTTTCATAAGAACTCAGCATCGTGATTTTCTGACCTCCCAAAATCGCGATTTTCATACAAAATCGTGATTTTTCCATAAGTGCCTGTTTCCTTGTTTTGACCCCGAGGAGCCTGATTGACATAACTTTTTCATCAAAAGTCCATTTTTTGAGCTCTATAGCTCGTTGGAAATTTGAAGTTGACCCTCAAGTGGGACTAAGAAAACAAGGGCGCTCCAAGGGATTTTGAGCAATACAAAGGGGAATTTTGGGACTTGAAGACAAAGCTTATGAACCTGAGATCTGGTAGACACCTAGGCAAGGATAAATAAGCATTAGATCTTTTGAGGCTAGTGTAAACCATACAGCTAAGTCTTGGGCACAACAACTAAGTGGTTATCCTTACGTACAAAGTTCAGACACAAGTGATTCAGAAATGTCTTTTAGCATGGGGAAACCTGCAGGTGGCTCAGGAACAGCCTATCTATAAACACCCAAAGGTCCATATAAGACACAGTTGGAATATATTTGGACCAACCGATTAGGTGCTCGCATCTATGAGGACGGCCTAAGGCAATCAATTGTCCAACTCAAAAATCCAGATCAACCCTTTGGACTTGAACACCCAGTAGTTAAGTTTGAAGAAGATTCATACATTGATAAGGAAGGAACCATGTATGTGGTCACCAACCTACCAGATAGAACCGATGAGTTTGGAAAAGTCATTCTTGAGAATGAGATAGGAGACCTAGAACAAGGAAATGTAGGACAAGGACCCCAGACTCCTAGAGGTAAGTCAGTTTTGACCAGAGTGATCACTCCAGATTGGATCCCTCAAGACAACAACAACATAGAACTATTCTTGAATAGAGAAACAGAGGAAGCCTTTTGGAGATTCAAGCCACATCAACCTAGCCAATTGGGCATAGTCATCATCTACGAGTTTAAGGATCCAGAGATACCAGGCAAAGTTGTCTACCTAGATAACACATCAGAGAAAATGTTCTTGGTAACAAAACATTGGTTTGACTCTCAAGGGCACTGCCTTAGCTTTGTTTCAACCACTGAGTAGTCGCAACTATCACGATATAGATCAATTGCTAGACGAATTCATTGTAGAATTTTCGAAGAGTGATAGCAAGCATAACACATCATCTTTGATCCACAGCTTCAAGCAGACACCCCAAGAAACAGTGCGACTTGCAGGTAGAAGGTTTAGAGAGTACCTAGAAAGATGTCGTGCTCCAGAGTTACCCACACCAGCCAAACAAGTGGCTTTGTTTTTAGATGGCTTGTTGAGCACCGAGTTAAGATCATATGTGTATTTGAAAGAGCCTAGAAGCATAGAAGAATGTGTGCGGACCTGCATTGACATAGAAGACAACTTGGGCGAGGAGTTAGGACTATCCAAACTCTATAAAGACTCGGATAGTTCTACTAGTCATACATCCAGAGCCTCCACTGAGCTGGATGAGATAGCAGAGCAAGTTGCCAAGAAGCTAGGAGTTCAAAATAGACAAATACCGAGAGTCACCTCATTGAATCGGTGTTATACTTGCGGAGGCGACCACATGGCTAATGTATGCCCATTGCACAACTAGAACATGAGAGAAAAGAATGCTCCATATTGCACTATTGAGAGAAAATACACAAACCATACGGCTCAAGATTGTCCATACAATAGACAGGCAATTAGACAGAATCATCAACAACCTTACCAATAAGGTAGGTATCAGAACCAATACCAACAACCATATTATAGACCACAACAACGGTATCAGGCATCATATAGGCCACAACCAGCCCTAGGAAACCAACCACCAGCGCCTGCTAATGTAATTCCAGTTAAGTATGCAGTGGTAGAAGAGTACCTTAATAGAGCATTGGTGCCAGTGACCCCACTGATCTCAGAGAATGACACTCATACTCATAGTTTAGACTACTCCCATGAAGGTAGTCCACATGCTTATTACACAGAGTCACCTGAGCATAGTGAGATTTACTCGTATCAATATGAGACACCACATATGGAACAAAATTGGGAGTCTAAATACTCGAATGTCATGTATACAAACCCTAAATCGAGGCCCCAATTGAGACAAATGAGACCACAAGCCCCTAGAGGACCTTGTTTCAGATGTCAAGGTGACCATTTCCTTCGTGATTGTCCCCACCCACCATCTCCGAGTCAAGGACATGCTATCACAATACAAGCTTTTTATCCTGAGTGTGGCAAAGACCATCTCCCAAGAGATTGTCCAAGAAACCCCTCTAGTGCACCCAAGGTTACACCCATTAATGTGGTAGGCTTAGTGGTGGATTCAAGTGCAAGTAGTAGTAGTGTGGCTCCTGTACAGGCAATTACTAGGGCACAAGCATTAAAGCAAGATAAACTAGTAGAGCAATTGGAGTCAAGTGAATCAGGAGAGCCTAGTAAGAGGAAAACAAGAACATGGAAGGATACCAGAGAGAAGGCCAATCGCAAGTGGAATAGAAAGTTATCGGAACTCGAAGAAAGCCTGAAAGAAGTAAAAACAAAAATAGATGACATTGCATCTCAAAGTCCCTCGCATGCTGAAACTCCATCCACTCCACCTCATCCCATTTCACCACCCATTGTAAATAGACCACAACGAGGGTCTGTTCTTGCAGATCCTACGCCAGAAGGCTTGGACATGATGTTCAAGGCCTACCAAGCTCGACTTCAAGAAGGGCCAACAGCTGCAAACCTAGACAAGAGTTACCCTAGAGCAGATTTAGAGATTGAACGGATGAAAATGTGCATGAAAATGGTAGAACAAGCTCAAGCTATACTCGAGATTAGTCACAAGTTCAATCAGACAAACTCTATCAAATCGGATTTGCATTTCCAGGGCTTACTAGAAATATTAGAGCAATTCGTAAACAAACCACAAGTTTCTTTACCTCCACAGGCTCAACCAGTTATTGAGAGAAGAAGCTCACCACCAATGGGAGCGTATGTTCCTAATTCCACGGATGTTGGAATACCTCCTTCAATTCAGGAGCACTCTCAAGAGTTCTTGTGGGAAATACAAGAGGAGAAATGGGCCAAGGAGAAGGGTAATTCCCCTCCTATTTGTGAGATTGATGACCTTCATGATCGATTTCCCCAAGACATTCCATCTATTTACGGAGATGAAGTAGAACAACAAGAAGACGAAAGATTAGATTTTGAATCTAATACTTTAGAAGAGCTTCCACAATTCACAGGCCCATGGGAATCTGAATCTCTTCAGATCAGAGCTCCCACAATATTGGTAAGAAATGAAGACTCAGTGGTTCCAAGGAACACTGATGTCGTGAAGAACACTAAGGTTCAGTGCCATCTCACCATAGAAGAGATGCTTAAAGCAAAACCCGAGCTATGGAACCATGTGAAGGATCAGGTCCCAGAACTTGATTCCAAAATGCCAAAAGTAGGCTCTAAGCAAAAAGTTCCAGAGATACCTCTAGACAAAATATGGGACATGAATGAAGGAGAAGAAGGTAATACTTATCTTCCAATCACCTATCAAGGTTACACAACCAAAGCAAGCGTAGATTCAGGTGTTGGTGTTGCTATTGCGACCACCTCCTTGTGGAAGCGATGGGCCGAATCCACATTAAGACCAACTAAAATGAAGCTTCAAATGGCAGATGGTCATTTTGAAAGACCTCTAGGATTGCTTGAAGGGATAAATCTAACCACTTGTGGTGTAGAGTTTGAGCACATCTTTGCTATACATGGATTTGAGAAAAATAATGTCTATGAGATGATTCTATGAAGACCCTTCCTACGACAATTGCAAATTGTACAGGATTGGGGAACCAACTCCTTGTACTTACAACACTTAGGGGTCACCACCAAGGTCAATTTGAAGGATTACACCTTTAGAGATGTACCACCCCTACAGTGGAATCCTATCCACAAAGCAAAAGAAGATTCTATCTCTGTGCATTCTGGAAGTTCACTTGATACTACATCATCTTCTTGCACCATTGCTCTTTTACCCTTTAACCTCCTCTTTTCTTTCCTAGGACTAATTTGCTTTGTGGATTCTTCAAGAATCTGTATTCCCTTTGAACTCTCACTCAACTCTTCTGATGTTTTGTTCACCTCTGATGTCTGACCCATTTTAATTGGTGTACTTGGCACAGATAGGTTTAAACTCTTCAATAAAAAATTCTCAATATCACTATCTGAATCAGACAAGAGTTTTGAAGAGGCAGCTACTTCAAATTCTCTTTTTTGATCCTCAATTCTTTCTTCCCTTAAAACTGCTTCCTTCTGATTCTTTTCTGTTGATGGTGTCTTTAGTGTCTCTTCAACTATCTCCTACTCAACAGCCTTACCTTTATCCTTCTTGGTTTTTTTCTTTTTTTGAACAGACTTTTTCTAGAACTTTCTTTTCACAACCACTATAGTTCTAGTTTCTAGAGATCCCTGGAACTCCTTGAAGTAAGCTAACAGTTCTATTTCTTTTCTTATAAACTCTTCCTTAGATTCTGCTGCCATCATTTGATCATGCAATTCCTCACAGTGTTCAATTTCTTCTTGCCTCCAATCTGTTGCTTTATCAGAGTAACTTTCTAGCATTTTTGGGTACTGAGCTTCATACAATGCTCTCTTATCATTCCCTTGAGATAAATATGAGTACAATTGTTCCTTGCTTATTTGTGGTGGATGAGGCTCCTTAGAGGACTGTACTCCCTTCTGAGCTGCTTCATACTCTTCTTTTGTCACTTTTTCCTGTTCCAGATCTACTTTCCTAGGATCCATTCTTCTTTTCTTACTTGGAATTTCCTCTTTTGAAATAATTTTCCTCTTTCTACCTGATCCTCTCATACTTATTTTGATTCTTGATTTTCTAATTGGTATGGCTTTGGATGGGCATTTAATTCCTGCCATTAAACTTTTGAAATATTGAGCTTCAAGTGCCAACTTTAACTGGTCCTCCATATCCAAAATATGATATATAACTCTTGTCAAAAATTGAGCTCCATTTATAAATTTCTTCTGCAACCAATGCTTAGCAGCTTCCTTCAATTTTTCATGAATGTAAGGAGTTACAACCAGTATTCCAAAAGGTTAGTTTTGTCCTTGTTATTAAGCATGATCAATGTAATTGGTTTATGAGGCATTGTGTATCTTGGTAGCTTAGTAAAACAAAAGAATTGTAAAAACATCCTTATGGCAAATTCTTCATTCTCTCTACCCTTGAAATCCACAAATTTGGAATACCCTACATAAGTTGCTACATTCTTCTTGACAAAACTGCCATCCAATTTAGTTCCCATGGAATAAAACTGAAGATCTATTTTGATATGTTCTGCCTTAATGGTGATTTGTGTCTCCTTTCCCTCTTTGTCCTTCAATGAGCATCTGAAATATGCTTCATTTCCTTTACCTAAGTCCACTAGGCTAGATAAGGCTTGGGAGATTCTTTCAATATCTATAAAAAAAATGGGTTCTTCCAAAATTTTGTGGAGTCCAACTGCCTTCCACCTTTTATAGTTAGCAGTCACCTTCTGGAATTTATAGAACTCTCGGCATAGCATGGTATATTTATTGCCTCCAGCATTTACTGTAAAGATGTGTTGACCAATAACACTTATTGTTTCCTTAAGCTCCTTGATTATCAGTTCAGCTTCAAGAAGGTCGTGTTCTTCATCTGATTCTAATTCCACCACTTCCTCCACTGTCTCACTATCTAGGAACCAATGTCCCCTTGACAAAGTAACTGAATCAGCTTTAAAATCATGAATGGGAAGTTCTTTTGCATTCACCATCCTGGAAAAATTAAAAACACACCACGCCAAGACTTCCACAACATGAGTCATAGAAAGTATAAAAAAGAAAAGAAAAAACTTTCTTTGGAAAGTAAAGAAAAATTCTCTTTCAAGTTTCATCACAGGTGTAACAAGATAAAGTGATCATCACAGGTGTAGCAAGATGCCTATTTTTCTTTTAGTGTTGATGGGTAAGAGATAATAGAAATGTAAATAAAAATATTAAAGGTATATCAAAATTCTAAGGAAAAAGAAATTGAATAACATTTCAACAACTATCTCCAAATTGTACCCTATATCTTGTGTGTGCTTGTAAAATATGTAAAAAGAAAATGAATAAAAGAAAAAATTACAAAAAATTGAATCTAGACTTGAAGAGTTTTTTTCTCCTTTTGTCCATGATTTTCCATACTCATATTCCTGGAACCTTTGCCTTCTGCATAGGCAATTTATTAAGGAACTCTCTTCACCTCCTATTCTTTTTTCCTAGAAAAAAAATTAGGCAGCTTTTAATGGTATGTTACTAGATGTGTTTTGTTGTTTTTGAGGATTTCTTAGGCAATCTCGTATCAAATGCTCCCTACCACAATCCTTGTGTTACAATGAGGTCTGCGCCTCCATGCAACAGGGAAGCGAGGGAGAAAAGAAGCACGGTCATAGCTACAGCTTACGATCAAGAACAAGGAACAAGAAGCAGATACGCGCACGAACGTCAATAACTTAAAGAAAAAACCTAGAAATAAGAAACACATCGAAGGCCATGACTGTCGACGAAAAAAACAAGAGAGCTGCTCATTAGAAATAGCCATATTTATACAACTTTGTGTGGCCTTAAAGGCTCTTTCCACTCATCCTTCTCCCAACCCTTCAAATGGACCTTAGTCAATTACATAAAAATGTGCCCTTAACACTGGCACGCACGGTGGACTTGAACTTCCACATCCCTTGATTAATGATAACCCCCCTCACAAGATGAAAATTACATGGGAACCATTTAAAGGCTGGGAACCTTTTTATAACATGTCATTCAACCAAAGGAATACATCTAATCTTGAAGAGTGTTTCAATCCGCGAGTCTCCACATAACTCATGCCCGAGAACACCGGTTCCATCACACCCACCAAGATCAAATACATCAAATCAAGCCTTCACATCAAGGCCAACACATATCCAAACAAAGTCTAAAAATAAGATCCCAACCCATATATAATCTCCATGTACATCCTCATAATGCTAAAGTAATAGCACCATTCTTGGAATAGAATAGTCCAATGCCATGTACGTAACCAATGAAATAACAACCTCTCAATCCAAAGGTATATGTGCACACACAATTATGCTCTACCCTTATGAACAATACTTGCAAACCAAAGTGCATGGTTAGACCATGGTATGGAGTGCAAGTAGAGCTCATAACATATCCAGAACTATAAGAAATGTGCAATGTAAAGCATAGTGCCTGGAACCAAATCCAAGGTATGCAAATACATTACACAAAACCCATAGTCTGTCCACCTATGTGCATACAAAAGGAGTACCAATGATAGTGGTGGAAAGATAGCAGGTCATTACAATAGGATTCCCATATAATCTGATCATAAAGATAACACATAAGGAATTACAATGGCTTCAAACATGGATGCGATCTTTTGTGTACTTCGTAGTGAGGATCCCGTATAATGCTCCAAATATATGAAATAATGCCCATAAGCGTTGATTCTCAAAAGGATACACACAACTAAATAACTTGATGTGTCTATGCGCAGTAGTTAATTCTATGTCCCATAACCACAGAAAAACATGGAAATCAGATAATAATGTTGAATCTGGGATATCATCAACGAGTGCTCATCTTAAAATCAAATGTCCACATGCAAACAAGTACGCCATATACCATGTCACTGAAATCAACTAAGCGGTAAAATTGGAGTTCAATGCATAGTTTTCGTTCTGTGTGACCAGAAGTGATTAGATCAGAAAATCAAATCAGACAAAATAACTATGAGAATTGCACATGCCACCCCTATAAACAAGCCTTTGAGAGTTTAGACATAACTACGCCACATGTGCCCGTCCAAGTACATCATTCCACAACACAACAAAAGACATCATTCCGCAACGCAACACAAGGTACAACATTAACAGCGCACAATGCACAATAAACCCAAGGTAAGGTGTATAAAATTTATAGTAAACCAAAGGATATTCACGTCCAAAGTGCAGAGCAATAGTTATCGCAAATCCATGACGAGCGCAATTTCAACAAACTGAAATCAAACAGCATATGACAGCTAGCGTTACCGGCCCCATTCTTCAACTCCATTGTGCACGGATGCCAATCAATCATGCATGCACTTATAACTTTTTTCCCTGAACAACACTGTGAATGCAGAACAATTGTCGACTAGAGCTCCAACGGTCCCTCTTGATGCGGTCTGCAATTGCACAGCATCCAACACCCCGAATGTGCATCCATGATGCATAGTGTGCATTAAAAAGAAAAGCTAAACGATGATGACGTAATACAAACACAACGCGATGTTTGATGAGCAATTGCCACTAGAGATGACAATGTGTACGCCACAGCAAACACTTCATGGAGACACCGAATGCAAAATGCAGAGGCGCGTGGTCGCATGAAAGCAAGCGGGCAGGTGTTGATGTAGCATCAGATGCGCAACATATGAATCGTGAGAGGAGGGTCGTCCCTCAATCGGCAGAGCATTGGTGGGACGTCATGAAGACGGCGCCAATGTTACAATGAGGTCTACGCCTCCATGCAACAGGGAAGCGAGGGAGAAAAGAAGCACCGTCATAGCTACAGCTTACGATCAAGAACAAGGAACAAGAAGCAGATGCGCGCACGAACGTCAATAACTTAAAGAAAAAACCTAGAAATAAGAAACACATCGAAGGCCATGACTGTCAACGAAAAAAACAAGAGAGCTGCTCATTAGAAATAGCCATATTTATACAACTTTGTGTGGCCTTAAAGGCTCTTTCCACTCATCCTTCTCCCAACCCTTCAAATGGACCTTAGTCAATTACATAAAAATGTGCCCTTAACACTTGCAATAAGCTCCTTCTATTCTTAGTGTTGGAGGTTGTGGACAATCCCTAATAAAATGCTCTCCCCCGCATCTATAACATGTTATCTTCTGACCTCCTTTGAATTGGGATCTCTGATTGGACATGTAATTATTGGTTATGTACATGAATGTGGTTGTGTCCATTTCTATTCTTCCATTTCCCAAGTCTAAGGCTTGTAAATCTGGTTCCCTCATTTCATGTTCTTCCCAATCTTCTTGCCATCCATCAAACAAATGGTAATCCTCCCTGCAAGATGATCTAGCTCTTGGACTTTCCTCTTCTATTGGTGTGTATTTTACTGGTACCACATTTGTAGGTAATGGTGGTTGTTGCCCCAATACATGTCTAGGTTGTTCAAAAAATCCATTTTCTCTTTGTGGGTTGTGTTGATTTATATATTCTCTTTCTCTGATAGGTTGTTTATTGTAAAAGCACTCCTCTCTAGTGTGGTTTGTCCATTTTTTTTCTAAAGTGCAATATTTGAGTGTTTTGTTGTCTTGCAAATGTTGAGGTTTTTGATATGGACACTGATGTACCAAATGGCTCTCTCCACAATTCTAGCACTTCTTATTGGTTGATATTCTGGTATTTATCTTTTTGTGCTAACTTCTAGGGCTTTAGCAATAGCTTTTGCTAATTCCTTAGTTGGTGGGATTCTGTCTTCATTTATTCTTGGTTGATCAAATGCCAATAAATCCTGTCCTCTATTATCCTCTAAATCTATTGCCTCTTTGACACAGGCCCCTAGATCAGAACATCTTCTATAGTACACCAGAGTTCTCAATTGTGCACTCCTTAATCCTTCTATGAAAAGAGACACTTGTCTCGCCATTGAAGGTACCTCCTTGTTTGGGCATCTATCAATGTATTGCTTGAATCTCCTAGCAGTTTCTCTCACATTTTCATCTTTTTGTTGCTTAAAGCTATGTATCAATTTAGCTGTACTATGTTTGATTCCAGCCTTGGAAAATTCTCCTATGAATGCTTCAATAAATGACTCCATATCGGGGTACATTTCCTTTCTCAATGGAATGAACCAAGATAATGCAGGTCTAGTTAGGGTTAGACCAAAGGCTTCAAATTGGACTTTAATCCTCTACTTCTGCCCTGATCAATTGTTTGAATTCTGCTACATGAGCATGAGGGTCTGAATACCCTTCGTATTGATTTTTCATGCATTTAGCTACTTGATAAGGTTTAAGCATCCTCCCATGGTTTTGCCACTATTGTCTTCTTCTCATGGGAAATTCAAGTATTTCTTCTGTTTCCCTCTTAAAAGGATTTGGAGAAGTGTGTGATCTCCTTCCTTTTTGTGGTTTAGTAGGGGTCTGATTTCCATTGTGTCTAGGTATGTCTGTTTGCCCTAGATCTTGATCCCAAGGTCTCTTATCTGCACATTGACCTAAATCATTAGAATTTGTGCAAATATGTATACACATCCCTGTCTATCCTCATATCTACCATCCTTAAATTGTGCCACTAGCATCAAGTTCAAAGGAATTTCTAAGTTTCTCAATCTAATGAGAGACTTATGCATGCCATCTTGATACACATAGGCTCCAAACCTATTTGTATACATATATTTGAGGATATTTCTAAAATAACTGGTATCTTGAGTTTCATTTGTCTCATTTAGATTTTCCATGTTAGTTGTCTGTCCCAATTCCCCTTCTTGATAATCACTTGATTGTATATTCTCTCCTATTGACACTTGTGTATGAGGTATAGGGAGCTTGATACCAGATCTCAAAATCATGCACTTATTTATGTTTGATTTTTTCAATAGTTGTAATTTTCATAGTTTTCAGATAAGAATCGTGTTTTTACACGATTCTGAACACAATGTGAGGATTTTAGTTTAGTGTTCAAACACTTTTTGTTATTAAAACCATATTATCTCCCCTTTTCTCACTATTCTAGACCAAAATCGTGTTTTCCACGATTTTGGGTGACAATCGTGTTTTTTCACGATTTTGGGTGAAAATCGTGTTTTTCACGATTTTGGGTGAAAATCGTGTTTTTCACGATTTTGGGTGAAAATCGTATTTTTACACGATTTTGGGTGAAAATCGTGTTTCTTCACGATTTTTGGACCAAAATCGTGTTTTTCATAATTTTGAACCAAAATCGTGTTTTTTCATTTTGAACCAAAATCGTGTTTTTTCACGATTTTGAACAAAAATTGTGTTTTTCATGATTTTGAACAAAAATCGTGTTTTTCATGATTTTGTGACTCCAAACAATCGTGATTGCTCACAATCGCTAAAAACACGATTTTCTAATGACAATCGTGTTCTGGAAATCGTGATTTTTAGTTTATATATAGAATCGCGATTCTGTGTAGATTTTAGGAAAAAAGTAAATTCTATTTTTCTTGATAATGCACACTAGGTTTTAGGTGCATAACTACTATATTACCATGCAATCAAGAAAAGTTTGTAAAAATTTTCAAAAAATTAGGAAAATCACAAAAAATAGAAAAGCGTGATTTTGATATTTCCTAATTCCTATGATTTTTCCAAGAAAGTAACACGACTTTGAAGCTTATTCAATATGAAATGAAGTGTAGCATCATTACCTTGCTTGTTGGCTGGAAAAAACTGTTCTGAAATGGCTTGCTGTTGAAAATGGCGACTTTGATCCCTTTTCCTTTAGCTCTCTCTCACACTCTCTCACAATGCTTTTTAAATTGAATTTTGTGCTTATATAGACCTCAGAAAATGGAAATTGTGAATGATTTTCTTTTTCAACCTAACTCCAAATTTGATGAATCCTTCTCTTATGCAAAATCATGACTTAACCTATGATATTCCACCCTTAAAGACTATCATTTGCTTGCTTCCTCCCCCTGATGAAAATCACAATTTTACACCAAAACTCAGATTTTAATATTCTTATGCTCAAAGATTACTCAATTTTAGTTCCTCTCTATCATACCACTTTAAAACCTTTACTCACTTACTTGAATGCCTAACAACCATGATTGAAAACAGATTTACCATGTTGTTGAAAATCGTGATTCTGAGATGAAAATCATGTTTTCTTGGAAATTGAATTTCATTGAATCTTTTTCCACCTGATCTTTCCAAATGTTCTTCAATTACCCCAAAACAATTACCACGTGTAATTTATCCAAACTCAACCATTCAAAAGAGATTGAAATTAAAAAAAGAAAAGGAAACAATTATTTTGACTTTTCTTGAACTAATTGATTTTTCTTTGTATTTTCATCAAATTATCATAATCTATCACTCCACACATACTTCATGCATTATTTCACCTAAAAGAAAGAAACAAGAATTTTTTTTGTGGTTTCTTTTCAAAATTTTTCTAATGTTTTTAGTATTTTTACCCTAAATCAAGGAAAACACTTCACCTAGGGTTTTCTTTTCTTGAAAATTACCTACTCTTCTGATTGGTTGTACATACTAGACTATCAATGTCATCATGGGAATAGAACTTCTTAAGAAAATATGTGTCAGTAAGTACAAACTATCAATGTATGCAAAGATAAACTCAATGACTTTCCTTCAATTGACCAAAACAATCTTTCCAAAAGACAAATAATTCACATAGGACAAGTGTAATGGAACAATCAATTTGCATATAGCTACTTTTCATGACTTTCCTTACTGCAACTATGTTATCTTTCCCAAAGATCAACAAAATTGCTTAGTACTTTTTTCAAAAGAAATCTAAATATGCAAAGATAAACACATTTCACTTTTCTTCCAGCAAATTAAGTCATCTTTTTGCAAAAGACCTGCACTTTACTCTTGAAAAGCATGAGTACCTATCAACTTTGCATAAAGATACGCACTTACTGTCTCAAAAGGTTAGTTCAAGCTTTCTTTTCCCAACAGACAAGCCTTAAAACCTACCTTCTCAAATTTTCTTACGTGATTATAAAGTAGTACCTTTCCAATGTGTTTAAATACCATCAATAATGGAAGATCTAGCAAGGTCCAAAAGTTCAATGAAGTTTTTGCTTTGTTCCCCGGCAACGGTGCAAAAAATGTTTGTTGTTAATCTTTGGAGTTGTCCTCTCCAATCATTATAGCATAAAAGATTAACTACACCATTAAATTGTCAATCTGGGAAGTATCCAAAGACCACAGCCCCTTCTAGTTAACGGAATCCAAGAATAAGAGGTACCATAGCTATTTTCTGAGAAATTAGTGAAGAGGAAGATGGAAAACTAGGGTTTTGAATATCTTGAGCTTTACAATAGCATTTTCAATGTCTAAAGTGTGCCATTTTTCCTGGAGATTAGAAATATAAAGTCAAATTTTAAAAACAGTACTTGTATCACACAGATGAGACAATCGTGATTCTATAAAAACTGAGAAATTCCATTTCTAGCATTGATCTCTTGCAATACCTTGCTCAATACACTAATATTAACCTCTCTTCATACACTTCACTCAGAAATACACAAGAAAAGCTCACAAATTCTATGGATTTCACAATAGAAAGACTCAACAAATCAAGAAGATTCTCATGAGAAGTAGAAACACAATTTTCTGCAAGAACCTCTTGACATTACTGATGTCATCAGAAAAATACAACCAACCTCTCCAAAGTAGAAGAAAATATCCTTTATACTTTTTCAAGTGTCCCTTTCCACACTTGAAATTTGGTCCTTCTATCTTCTAATCTAAAAACATGCCACTCAAGAGCTTCTAAAAATTCTAAGAAAAATATATATGATTCTACTATACATGAAAAAGACTCTTCCTCAAATTTACATCATTTAGATAAATACAACTTCATGAAAATGTCAAATTACAAAGAATTTCCTACAAAAAATGCTTTTTCCAACACATGTCATCAACATAGACAAGCAAGTAAGCATGTATCTTTTCATACCAAGCATGTGGTGCTTGTTTCAAACCATATAATGTCTTTTTCATCATGCATACTTTGTATTCATGCCCTTTGTGCACAAAATCATGGGGCTGAAAAACATACACTTCTTCATGTAAGTCACCTTTCACAAATGCAGTTTTAATGACCAACTGATATACATTCCAACCATGGTGGGCTGCTAGTGCACAGATGCTATGAATGGTAGTGATTCGACATGTGGGTGCAATGGTCTCATCAAAATCAATGCCTCTTTCTTGAGCATAACCTTTTGCAACAAGCCTAGCCTTATACCTATCAACTGTTACATCATGTTTACATTTTAGCTTGTATACCCATTTAGTGCCAATGGCCTTTTTTCCTTGAGGAAAATCACATAAAGACCAAGTACCATTCTTCATAATAGCATCATATTCTGATTGCATAGTAGCCATCCAATTTTTTGAATTTTCTACTTCATCAAAAGAAGCAAGCTCCTTCTCATCACAAAGACTAGAGTCAACCATAGCGTAGAAATCTAATGCAAAAGAAGCACTATGAGAGCCCGAATGAGTATGATATGATAGAGGTGCATTTAATTTTCTATCTTGCAAAGTCTACACTAGCCATTTAGGCATAGTTTTTGCCTCCTCTATATTAGCCCTCTCATCAACAATTGCATCATGTAAACTTGCATCATAAGTGGAATGATCTACATCATCATGTGGAACCTATAAAGGCTAAGAAATTGCCTCATTTGGACCAGCACTTGACTTTCCACCTCTAAAAAAAAGTAGCAAAGCGTCATACACATCTTTCGAGCTAACAGACATCTCCTTAGTACGTGAAAGTAATGTCTAAATTGCATCTTCCACAAAAACAACATCATAACTAACCAAAATGAATTTAGTATGTGGATGATACAAATGATAGCCTTTGCTTTCAAAACTTAACAAAAAAAACATTTCAATGCTTTAGCATCCAACTTTTTGCGTTGTTGTTCAGGCACTAATCATATGCCAAACTATATATATATATATATATATATATATATATATATATATATATATATATATATATATATATATATATATATATATATATATATATATATATATATATATATATATATATATATATGTGTGTGTGTGTGTGTGTGTGTGTGTGTGTGTGAGTGTATGTGTGTGTGTGATGTATCTCTCTCTCTCTCTCTCTCTCTCTCTCTCTCTCTCTCTCTCTCTCTCTCTCTCTCTCTCTCTCTCTCTATATATATATATATATATATATATATATATATATATATATATATATATATATATATATATATATATATATATATATATATATATGTGTGTGTGTGTGTGTGTGTGTGTGTGTGTGTATGTGTGTGTGTTTGTGTGTATATATATATGTATGTGTGTGTACTATATATATATATATATATATATATATATATATATATATATATAAACAATGTGTATCATGCATTGTCACAAAGATGTGACATTAGTATCTGTGTCTCTTTCAGGCACCACTTATGAGACCAACCAATTCTGAATTTGAGCTCCAGTTAACTAAATATGTACCTTTTATCTCTCTCATCAAAATCATTGCAAAAAAAATCATATAAATAAAACATAAAATATATACTTCAATTTGTATGTAAAATTTATACTTATGCCCATTTTAAGTGAACGAATCAAAAGTAGGAGACACATAAAGCTCTCATTCTTTCCTTGAATTCCAAACTGTCTGATGTAACTATCCATTAGGTGCTATGTCCCAGTCTAGCCCTAGGCTACCTATGCATGTGCCCATAGGTACCTCTGCTATGCTCTCATCAACGAGAGGTGATATAGGCGTCCCAAAAATAAAAAAATTAGAATTATTAAAAACATTTATGCTATAATTTTATGAAGAATAATAAATCATAATAAGAAAACATACCTGTATGTAGAAAGTTGTCCCCTTGCAAATGGAATGGTAGAGCAACCTTCCTCTAGCCATTGAGTAAGCATTTGGATCGTGAAATCTAATTCTTCATTGGGCATGTATGCATATTCATGCATGATAGCACCTAAGGAATCAGGCTGAACTTTTGCTCTCACAAGATTATTTATGGGATTGAGCCTTTGGCACTCTACTAGGATCCATAAACACACACACACATACACACACACACACACACACACACACACACATATATATATATATATATATATATATATATATATATATATATATATATATATATATATATATATATATATATATATATATATATATATATATATATATATATAGAGAGAGAGAGAGAGAGAGAGAGAGAGAGAGAGAGAAGTATTTTGATAGTGATGCACCTTAATGGATTCTCCTTGAGAGCTCCAGGATGATACCCTTGCCATAGAAAACCTAGATCCAAGAACCACACACACTACTCCACACAGAGCCTACAAAATACATAGAAAACACAATACAAAGAGAGCATGAACACATATTTCTTGGGTGTTACAAATGCAGTTGAACTTATAGTCTATGGCTGAGCAGACCACTATATGTTTTATTAAAGAATATATACAAAAGTATCTGATGTGTGCTTGGTATGAAAAGATACATGCCTATCTGATTGCACATGGTTTTGAGAATAGTCCAACTAAAAGCACCTTATATGTTAAGCGTGCTAATTATGTACTTCTGATCATTGCGGTTTATGTTGATGACATGCTGCTCACTGGTTGTCATGAGAGGCATATTGCTAATTTTAAGGCTGATTTGCATGCCTCATTTGAGATGTCTGATTTGGGGCATTTGCATCATTATTTGGGCATTCACTTTATGCATGTTGATGGTGGAATGCCTTTGTGTCAAACGAAATATATTGACACATTATTGCACCGTTTTGGCCTTGAAGACTGTAAGCCTATTGCCACTTCTACGGAGATAGGTTTACGATTGAGTCTTCATGATGCTGGAGATGCATTTGATGTTGTTCTCTATCAGCAGGCTGTTGGATGCTTGATTTACTTATGCATTACTCGGCCAGATATTCAATTTGCTGTCTCACAGATGAGCAGGTTTATGCATTGCCCAGGAGTCAAGCATTGGCAGGCGGTTAAGCGTATCTTTCGCTACTTGAGTGGTACTCGACTACTTGGGTTGTTTTATCCCAAGGGGGGATCATTACCGCCAGATTTGCATGCTCTTTCTGACTCTGATTGGGCTGGTTGCTATGACACTCGTGTGTCCACTAGTGGCTTTTGCTTCATGCTTGGTAGCTCATGTATATCTTGGTTGAGCAAGAAGCAGCCTACTGTGGCCACTTCCAGTTGTGAGGCTGAGTATAGGGTAGCTTTCACAGCGACTGTTGAGTGTGTGTGGCTCAGACGCCTTATGGCTTATTTGGGTGTTGGTCAGTCTTCTGCCACCACCGTCTTCACTGACAGTCAGAGCGCATTGGCAGTTGCGAGGAACCCTGTGTTCCATGCTCGCACTAAGCACATTGAGGTGCATTACTATTATGTCAGGGAGAGGTTCTCTATTGGGGAGATCAGCTTGGCATATGTGCCCACGCATGAGAACATTGCAGACCTTTTCATGAAGGCTCTGCCTACTGAGAAGTTTGAAGCTTTCTGCAAAGCTTTGGGCTTACTTCCTTTTGTGGAGTGATTTCCACATAGCTTGGCACTTGCTTATACATGAGTGCCAGCTACTTGTTCACCGCATCACTCCTAGGGGGGATTTGTTGATATATTTAGGTAGTGATGTGTGTAAACATTCTAGGTCCGCCGGGGCCATTTTTTCCCTCTTTAGGAGGTTTTTCTCCCCCGGCTTGTATATACACCTATTGCCCTAATGGGATACTTATCTTTGTACATTCTCTAGTAATACATTTAGTATTGTGTGTTGTGCTCCAAGCTTCTTCTCCTTCCTTGTGTTGTTCGGGTGCTTCCGCATAATTTCTTGCAACTCACTTAGTCAAAGAACTTGAAACTTTGGTGCACTTTGAGGTGTTGCACTTCTTCCTTCAGATGTAACACAATCAGCACTACTCCACAATGGTGTTCCCAGCACACTATTCACTCGCATGGGTTGCTTATCACTTCGGTACTTTGGGTAAGTCTTGTCGGAATGCATTACCGGCATGTAGAAAATAATCTCGACTCAAAAAATGTACTCCAGGCTTCTCTCAAAAACTAATCTCCACTCCCCAATGGGATCGCCAGTGTTAACCTTTGTTCAGTTTTGACCTTGCCTAGTAAGACTAGGGTAGATAAGGTTATCAAGGTTCTTGGGATGGTAGAATCCTGTAAATAGGTCCCTGGTATTTTTCCCACTTCTCCTATTAAAATAGTATGTTCATCCTATCATACAGAGTTTTAGTATAGATTTCAGTACTACTTAACACAGTAGATCGCTTAATCTTCACACAATGCACAATAGATAAATTCAACAGACAACAACTCACACACACTTCAATCTTCAGGAAAAACTTCAACTTAATATTACAACATAATAATTGCACCACATGATAACATGGTAATTCCGAAGAAAAGGGGTTTGTTCTATGTGATAGAAAATAGTTCAGTAAGTACTAGTCTCTGGCTTCATGGCCTTATGCCGACAGCACCATCCTTGTTCTCTCTCCTTGCTACAAGATTCAACCAAGTTCATTAATGTGAAGAGTTACAACCATTGTTTTTGCATTTTGGCGAGACTTTTTGGTATAAATACATGTTTGGTATTTACAAGAAAATGTCCTGCAGCTATTTACAAAAAAGCTATCTAACAAGTCGAACTTACAGTCTATGGTTGACTATATGGAAAAGTGTCCGACGACCATTCGGCCTTTCACATGCAAACTAATGGTAACAATCTCCCACTAAAGGCCAATATGGTCAAAGTGTCTATGGGAGAAAAATAAAGAATGATAAAGAATACGTGAGTGTAAGTATACAAACTATACCTTCCACCTGATGGGCATGTTACACAATATACAAGTCATTGTGTAAGACCATGGATCAAGTAACCCCCATTGTTGATAGTCAAGGTCACACACAAGTAGTGAAGCGCATCAATGAAGTGGACACACAAGAAGAAGGAGCATGTAGGGAGCTCCAAGAAGCACATGTCAAAGTTTCAGAACAAATCCCTATAAATATAGTGACTTTTGTCACTAAAAACCATTGTAAATACCATTTTCCATTTTTACCTCAAGCTTGAGGAGTATTAGAAGTAGCATCCTACCAATTTTCATAATTTTTAGATTCCATTTGAGTCCCCAAATAAGACTTGGAACCTAATTTTTAACTAGGCCGGACACTAGGTCTGGACCGGGCCAAAACCACTCAAAAAACTATAAAAAGGGCTGGAGAGCTCATTTGAGGGGTTAGCTTGTTGTAGATTTCAGCTTTGTAAGAGAGTTCTTTTGTAAATCAAGTCCTTCCATTGTTCTACTCTTCGCTCTTACCTTGTGCGCATGTGTGTGTATGTGTGTGCATGTTTGTATGCTTTCACTCACGCACTTGTGCACTTCACTTGCTCTTGGTCTTCATACCGGTCCGCACGTCTCCGCGGATTGACATTTATGAGGTGAAGCTCCTCACGTTGGTACTTGCCATTGTGCTAGAGTGACACCAAATTTGGCACCATTGCCAGGGAGAGAGCTTGGAGGACGAGCGTGTGATGGTAAGATGTAGAATAGCGATGTTGGAAGGTAAAAAAATCACCATTTTTGGTTCAGTTTCTGAGTTTTTCTTCTTCTTCATCTTCATCATCATCATCATCTCTTCCCACCTTCTCCCTCTCTGATTTTTCTCATTTTCGAGTGTACATTCACCTCATTTTTCACCTACGACTGTGAGGAACAAGTGCAGTGGGTGTTGAGAGCTAAAACGCTGAGGAAATCACCTTGAAATCCACTTAAAACATCAAAAATCTGAGTGGCAGTATCGGGGAGTGACAAGACCTGCGTTTGGTATCGCGGCAGTGGTATCGTGAGTTTGAAGGGTGTTTTTTCATCTACACGCTGATAGGAGTGACAAGGAGAACCTAAGGTACACACATTTGCAAAAAATTTTGAATTTGGGCTTAAAATCTCCAAGTATCGTGTCCGGTTGAGTTTTGGTATCGTGATACCAGAATTCCCGAGTATCGTGATACTTGTTGAGGTATCGTATCGTGCATGCCCACTTGAGGTATCGTGATACCATTCTGGTAGCGTATCGTCAAGTGTTGGTATCACAATCGCGATTGCCCCAGTGGTATCGTATCACGACGGTCACGGTATCGTATCGTCAACCGAGCAGTATCGTATCGCACATGACAGTGGTATCATATCGCCACTTGCATAAGTATCGTATCGCGTGCAAAGTTGGTATCGTATCGCCAACTCGGTATCGTATCGCCTCTTGTTTTGGTATTGTATCGTTCCAAGAGTCAGTATCGTATCGTGCAAAAAAGTGGTATTGTATCGTCTGACTCTTTGGTATCGTATCGTCCATAGAACTAGTATCGTATCGTGTAGTGGTCAGGTATCGTATCGTCCACTCACGTGGTATCGTATCGTGGAATTTGGTATCACCTTGATGGTATCGTATCACCGAATGTGGTATCGTCCATAGTGGTATCACGGGGAAAGTTTGGTATCATATCGCCTATCCTGAGGTACTCCCAGAGAGATCCTGTTTCCGTGTTTTAAACCATAGAACCCTGAACTGGCATAACTTTCTCATACAAAATCCGTTCGGAGTGATCTTGGGCTTGTTAGAAAGCTCGTGGGGAGTACTACCAAAACTTCCACTGGTTACGGTAAAATTAATATGAGGATTATTAGATAGGGTATTTTGAAGTTGACCCTCAGGTTGGACTAGGAAGCAAGGGGTTCCACAAGATTTTGAGCAATTCAAAGGACAATTTTGGACTTGTAGAGAAGGCTTATGAACCTAAGCTCAAGTTGATACTTAGGAAGAGATAGATAAAGTACCAAATCACTTGAAACTAAGGTCAACCACACAACCAAGTTAGGGATTCACAACTCAGTGGTTAGCACTACATGTTGAGTTCACAGACGAGTGAGTCAGAAATGTCATTTAACTGATTGGGAGAGACTCTTGGCTTCTGAAGACATGCATAGTTCAGTACCTATGAAAGATTTTATGTCTATCGTGGAAGGGGAATATAGGATGTCTCTTCAATACATATCCACTAACCTGCAAGGAATACCCATCTACATCGACGATCTAAATAGGTCAGTAGCAAGAATGAGAAACACTATTGAATTAGAAATAGTTCCAAGACCAACTGTCAAGTACGAAGATGGGGTCTACATGGACAAGATGGGCCAGATCTATGTAGTAACTGAAAACCCTAATCAGATTAATGAAAGAGGAGAGTTAGCTCGACATCAGGCAACTACCTCGCAAAACCCATTCGAGACCCAGCAAAGAACAGAAAATGTTATGTTAGGACAAACGAGCCAAGGTAGTCTACCCAATAGACCACATGAGCAATTCACCATGCCAGGAATTCACTCCAACAACCAAATTAGCCAAGGAATGGGAAATATGAATAGACCTACCTTTACGATAGAGCCACACCAACGTGTTCCCATCATCATTGAATCTCGCCAGCCAGGCAGAAGGCTGAGACCCATCCAATTGGCCAAATGTATGCGAAAGTGTTACGATGGCACAGGAGAGCCATATGACCACATTGCAGAATTCAAGCAGGTGTTGCAAGCGGAGCAAGTGGATGACTTTTTCGTGCAATATGAATCCTTTGGGCTAACCCTTACGGGAATAGCCTTAACTTGGTTTCAATCCTTGGATCCAAGTTTCTTTGGCAATATCGAACAATTCTTCTAAGAATTTATTTGGGAATTCACTAAGCGAGGGATCAAGCACAATTCGTCATCCTTACTACATAGTTTCAAACAAGCTCCTAATGAGGCAGTAAAAAATGCAGCACGAAGATTTAAGCAATACGTAGACCGATGCCCTGTGACAGAGAGACCTTCTCAACAAAAAATGCTATCCTTATTTTTAGAAGGTCTAACCAATGGAACATTGAGAAAGTTACTATACATAAAACGATTGCAAACTTTGAGTGAGTGTCTTCGAGAATGTATAGATTTAGAACACAACTTAGCTGAGGATCTCAAAATCACACAAGATCCTACCAAAATATAGGATACAAGGAGCAATGAAACTTCTAGTTCGAGTTATGTGGAGGAAGTGGCAGAGTTAGTGGCCAAGAAATTAGGGGTACAAGAACAACGGAACTACCAGATTTCTTCCTTGAGATTGCCAATGTTAGGAAGTTGCACACTTTACGGTGGAGATCATCCATCTCATCTCTGTACTAGAGAAGGATTAGGGTTATCACAACCTTACCCTTAGAGTAGACAACCAACTCAAGAGCCTAACATGTACTCTTATAGTGAGCAGAAGTACCCCAACCACAATATCGAATACTATCCAGTGAATAGACAACCACGACTACTTGCACCACCCCAATGTAGACCATACGGGTACCCTCCTAGAGAACAAGGCAGAGAAGTTCCTAGGTATAACCCATGTCTAGGACCACGAGGAGCAACTAGACCGTATGAACATGGAGGAGATAGCCAACCTCAACCTACACTAGGACAACAACCACTCCACCCACTAGCTCCGAATCAAGGGCAGAACATCACAATACAAGTCGTTTGTCTTGAGTGTGGCAAAGAACAACTCTTGAGATATTGTCCGGGACATCCCTCTAGTGCACCAAAGGTTACACCCATTAATGTGGTAGGCCTAGTAGGGGATTCAAGTTTGAGTGGCGATAATGTGGCTCCTATACATGCAGTTACGAGGGCACAAGCCTTACAAAAAGCTAAACTAGTTGAGCAATTAGAGCCAAGTGAATCAAGAGAGCCTAGTAAGAGAAAAAAAAGAACATGGAAGGATACTAGGGAGAAAGCCAATCATAAGTGGACCAAAAAGTTATCTGAACTAGAAGAAAGCTTGAAAGATGCAAAAACAAAAATAGAAGATATTGCCTCTCAAAGCCCCTCGCATGTCAAAACTCCATCCACACCACCTCTTCCCCAACCTCATCCCCACCCACCAACCACTGTTAATAAACCACAACCAGGATCTGTTCTTGCAGAACCAATCCCAGAAGACTTGGACATGATGTTCAAGGCATACCAGGCTCGACTTCAAGAAGGGCCAACACCTGCAAACCTAGACAAGAGCTACCCTAGAGCAGATTTAGAGATTGAACGGACAAAAATGTGCATAAAAATGGTGGAGCTAGCTCAAGCTATGTTCGAAGCCAATCAATCATTCAATCAAACGAATGCTATTACACCGGGTTTGCACTTCCGGGGCTTACTAGAAAGATTAGAACAGTTGGTAAATAAACCTCAAGTTTCTTTACCTTCACAAGCTCAACCAACTGTTGAAAGAGAAAGCTCATCACCACAGAAAGTCTATGTTCCTGACTCCATAGATGAGGGAGAACCTCTTTCAATTCAATAGCACACTCGAAAGTTCTTGCAGGAAATACAAGAAGAGAAATGGGCCAAGGAGAAGGATGTTTCCCCTCCTATTCTTGAAATTGATGACCTTCATGATCAATTCCCACAAGACATTCCATCTATTTATGGAGACCAAGTAGAGCAACAAGAAAAGGAAAGTTCAGGATTTGAATCCAATTCTTTACAAGAGTTGCCACAGTTCACAGGCCCATGGGAATCTAAATCTCTCCATATCAGAGCTCCCACAATATTGATCAGAAACAAAGACTCAGTGATGCCAAGAAACACTGACGTTGTGAAGAACACTAAGGTTCAGTGTCATCTCACTGTGGAAGAGCTGCTCAAAGCAAAACCGGAGCTATGGAGTCATGTGAAGGATCAAGTTCCAGAACTTGATTCCAATATGCCAAAAGCAGGCTCTAAAGAGAAAGTTCCAAAGATACCTATAGACAAAATAGGTGACATGAGCAAAGGTGAAGAAGGTAATACTTATCTTCCAATCACCTACCAAGGTTACACAACCAAAGCAATCATAGATTCAGGTGTTGGGGTTGCCATTGCAACCACCTCCTTATGGAAGCAATGGGGTAAACCTGCATTAAGACCAACTAGAATGAAGCTTCAGATGGCTGACCGCCATGTGGAAAGACCTCTAGGATTGCTAGAAGGGATAACTCTAACCACGTAGAGTTTGAGCACACCTTTGCTATATGTGACTTTGGTAAAACTACTATGATCCTAGGAAGGCCCTTCCTACAACAACTGCAAGTTGTACAGGATTGGGGAACCAATTCCTTGTACTTGCAGCGCTTAGGGGTCACGACCAAGGTAAATTTGAAGGATTACACCTTCAGAGATGTACCACCCCTATAGTGGAATTCTATCCACAAGGAGCAAGAAGATTCGATCTCTGTGCATTCTAAAAGTTCATCTGAGACATCCTGGATGCATGAAGATACTCATTTGTGGATGTGCAAGGTTGCAAAGGAAAAGGAAAAACGCTTAAAGGCCAGAGAAAAAGGAACTTCTCCAAGAGATAGACCAATTAAAGACCCAGCCTATACTCCGATGATCTTTCTAGATGAGGAATTTGAGCCTCATGGTTGGGCAGAAATCTTAGCCACCATGGACATTGCTATCAATGAGGAACAATGGACACCTCATTGTGATGAGGAGGGTTATGATATTTCAGTGTTCATGTGTCAGCCCTTGCTAGAAGAATGTGACCCTAGTGACTTCATAGAAAAAGAAGAGAACGATGAGGATCTAAAGTCCATTGTGATGGATAGTCGCTTTGTTTCAGAAGAGCACTATCTAAGAGATATAAGACTATTTACCCAAAAGGAAGAAGAACCTCTCACAAGCATTAAAACTATCAATTCAAAGGATGGAAGCGAAGGAGGTCAAAAGAAAAAGAAAAGACAAGGAGTGAAACAAGAAGAGAAGGAATCATTGTTCGAAGTGCCAGAGAATTTCAAGAAATATGAAGTTGAGGACCGAAAAATTGTGGTACGAATGCCTAAGAGAGAGGCCACATCAGGAGAAGCATTTGATAACAAAGAAAAGACCAAAAAAATCATAGTTGCCATTGAAGAAAATGAAGAGAGATGTACCTACATAGGGGATGACCTAAGTAAAGAAGAGGAAATAGAGTTGGTAGCTTTATTAAGGGAATATAGGGACGTGTTTGCGTGGCACTGTAAAGACTTGAAGGGAGTAGATCCGAAGGTTTGTTCTCATACGATCCCCATGATAGCAGATACCAAGCCCACCAAACAAAAGCCCTACACATATAATGACACCTATGTAGCCAAAATAAAAGAGGAAATCAACAGATTGATTGAAGCCGGATTCATCTATGAAATTGAGCATACTGAATGGGTTTCCCCCGTTGTAGTGGTGCCCAAGAAGAACGGGAAGTTACGTGTGTGTATTAACCTTAAAAAAGTTAATGTCGCTATGATTAGAGATAGCTATCCACTTCCAATCACTGATCATTTATTGGAGCATGTTGCGGGCAAGGAAGTTTATAGCTTCCTTGATGGATTTTCAAGTTACAATCAAGTAGCCATTACCACTGAAGATCAACACAAAATGGCATTTTCCATAGAGTGGGGAGTCTTTGCATTTCGTGTGATGCCATTTGGGCTCACCAATGCACCTGCAACATTCCAAAGGCTCATGTGTCATGTCTTCAAAGAATTCTTGCGAAAGAGCTTAGAAGTATATGTTGACGATTTATGTGCTCATTCCCAAGAAAGGAGACATCACATTCCTGAACTCAGACAGATCTTCAACAAGTGTAGACAATACCGAGTGTGTCTGAACCCAAAAAAGTGTGTGTTCATGGTACGTCAAGGTAAAATCTTAGGTCATATTGTTTCTAAGAACGGAATATCAATAGATGAGGACAAAGTAAAAGCCATAGCGGAGTTGCCGAGGCCAAGGAATGCTAAAGAGGTACAAGCCTTTATGGGCCATTGTGGATATTACCGTAGGTTTATTCACATGTATGCAATTATAGCTAAACCTCTTTATGCCTTGTTGACAAAATTTGAGTGGAATGACGAATGCGAGAAGTCCTTCAATGAGCTGAAGAGACGCTTGTGCACAACACCAATATTGACCACTCCGGATTGGACTAAGCCATTCCATGTACATGTGGATGCATCCAATTATGCAATAGGATGTGTGTTGTCACAACCCACAGGTGAAGGAAATTTAGATTTGCCTATAGCCTATGCTAGTAGGCAATTGAACGCTGCTGAACGAAACTACACCACAACTAAAAGAGAAGGGTTAGGCATGGTATATGCAGTAAAGAAGTTTAGACACTATCTACTGGCCAACAAGTTCAAATTGTTCCTTGACTTAGTTGTATTTTGGAAATGCTCTTCCAAAGCATTCCACACATCTGTTGCACTTTCCAATCCTCTGATGTGAGGTAGAAGATAATCATTTACAACCATGTAAATGATGCTCCTAGCTTGAGCATCCTTTCTCATCCAGGTCTTCAAATCTGCAAGCTCTTCCCTAGTTGGAATACTAGGATCTGCAAACTCAGGCTTTTCTTCTTCTCCTGTAATGAATTCCATCAAATCTTTGCTCATGAGGTGTGCCTCCATCCTCATGGACCAAGCTGGATAGTTCTCCCTATCTAGCTTATCAATCTCCAAGCTTTCTCCCATCTTTGATCTTCTGTGTCTGCAATTACTATGATTTATGATAGTAAAGTGTACCTTTGATATGAAGCTTTAATCCTTCTTGATCCTTTGAACTCGTACTTGATTCTCCTTCAGGTTTTCTTTCAAACTTTGATCCTCTGCTCCTTTAATTTGAAACAACTTCAATGTCTACAGCAGTCGGGACTCCTAATGCCTTTACTTCACTTGTATTACACCTTCTGCTCTGATACCACTGTTGGAGACCTCTTAATCTCCAAATGCTTGATCTATACTGATCTAAGAGCACCTCTATATCAGTTATAGATCAAACTTTACACAAATGTTACTTTGATTTATCAAATCATTCATCAACAATTCTCTGAGTGAGAATTTTCCTTCTTCAAGAAGTCTGCTTCAAAGATTAACTTCATTACCTGCACATATCTTCAGATTTCTTCAATCTAATGATATACATGTTGAGATATCAAGCTCAACAGGTGATGATCTAGGATGACACGTACCAGTTTTTCGTTTCTCTGAAATGTATAGTGTTCACGCCGGTATATGTCAGGGATACTTCATTGAGCTTTATTAGATTTATCTATCGAGAGTGATGGCACATTTGTTTCTTGCCAGCTCACTCATTCGCGAACATTAGGTTTTTCCTTATGTACTGGTCTTTATATATTGCACTGGTTGTATTCTTGTTTTTAGGTCATTCTTGTACATTCCTTTTATGTAATAGAAGAAGAAGAAGAAGATCATTCTTTCTTGCCTCAATCTGTGTGTGTGCTCCTCCTTGAGAGTGAGAGTGTGTGTGTGAGCTCTCTTCCTTATCTCCTTCCTCGTGACATGGTATCAGAGCCAGCGTGGCTGTAGAGAGCTCGTGGAGAAGGCGACGGTGAAGACTATGCGGCAAGGCGTGGAGAAAACGCGATTTCACAAACGGCCTCCGTTTGCTATGAAAATCGCCGTGAAGGTAGAAGACCTCAAAGTATTTTCGGGAGTTATCCCTTTAGGATCACTGGTTTTTGTCAGATCGAAGTTTTGGAGCCATCTCTACCTCTGTTTGGAGCCTGCAAGGTGGGGCCCACAGAAAAACCAGGTCAGTTTCAAAAACTGTAACTTGCGTTGTGTTCCGCGACACTCATATATTCCAGATCCAGAATTTCAAGCGATTCCGTGTACTGTTGATACACAAAAACTGTGTTTTTCTGAGATTGAACTGTCATGTCATAGTGCGACAGTGTTCAAGCAGAAGTGCTGCTTGTAGTGTTTTGCAGTGTTGTGAATTGTTGCAGAAATGGCAAATGCAGATGGAATGAGTCAGCTTATGAGTGATAAGCTAGACAAGAACAACTTCCATGCTTGGAGATTCAGAATGATGAATTTCCTAATAGGAAAAGGCTACTGGAAGTATATCGAAGGAGAGAATGAAAATGCTCCGCAGTTACCAGAAAGGAATCGGACTGCAGATCAGTTAAGAGCATATGAGGAATGGAATCAAGGAGCACGAAAGGTAATGTATTGGCTATCTGTTAGCATACAGGATAGCATGATTGGACACATACAGGATGCCAAGACTCCAAAAGAGGCTTGGAACAGCTTGGTCACCTTGTATGAGACTAATACAAAGGCACAGAATTGCAACTCAAGAACGAGCTGCATACATTGGAAAAGAAGAGCATAACGGTAAGTGACTACACTCTTAAAATCAAAGGCATATGTGAGTCACTTGCATCTATTGGCGTGAATGTAGATGATGATGATAAGGTGGAAGTGTGCCTTCGTGGTTTAGGAGCTGCATATAAGCAGTTCAGAACTTCCATACAGACTAGGGAAAATATTCCGAACTTTGCTGATCTCGTATCTATGCTGATTATTGAAGAAAAGAATCTTGGTAAGGACTCAAAACTCCCAAGGAAAGCCCAGTTCTGAGTAGGTATTCTACTCTCGCAGAGGAAGAGGCAAAGGTAGAGGTTTTGGAAGTGGAAGAGAAAACAGTAACCAAGACCAAGGTCAACAACAGAATCATGCAGGAGGAAGAGGACAGTTTCAAGGCAGGGGGAGCCAAAGAGGTCGCAGAAATTTCCAAAGAAATGATTCAGGTAATGATAGTAAAGCATGTTGGAATTGTGGTAAACCTGGACACTTTGAACGTGATTGCAGGTTAAAGAATCAAAATAACAGAAGGCAGCAAAACAACTATGCATCCACAAGTGCAGATGATTCTAAGAAGCTGTTTATGGTTCAACATCACATGATGAATACGATGTCTGCTGGTGTTTCAAAATCGAATGATAATGTCTGGTATGAGCCTTGATGGCTGAGAAGAATATGCCTCATTGTTATTGGGCAGAAGCTGTGCATACTGTTGTATACATCATGAATAGAACTCCAACTGCTGTTGTACATCAAGTTACACCTGAAGAGAAGTTTACAGGTAAAAAGCCAAACTTATCACATCTGAAAGTTTTTGGTTGTATTGCATATGTACATGTTCCAGATGAGTTGAGGACGAAGCTTGATCCGAAAGCAGAAAAATGTGTCTTCATTGGATATTCCCTTGAGCAAAAGGGGTACAAATGTTATAACCCACTCACACGACAGGTGAAGGTGAGCAGAGATGTGGTATTTGATGAAATGTCAAGCTTTTATGTAGATGCCAAAGAAGGACTGAATCTTGAACCAAATGACAAAGAAAATGCTGAAAAATCTAGTGCAAAATCTCAAGTTTTGAGTGGACCGGATGCATCACCAAGCAATAGTTCCAACTCAAATCCATGGAGTGGAAGATTGCGTGGAAATTTCAGTCCAGAAAATTCATCAAATACATCCAAGAAAGGTAAAGAAAAGCTTTCTGCTGGTAGTAAAACAGGTGCAGGTTTTGAAGATGCTGATGGAGATTCAAGTGGTTCAGAAAAGAGTATTGATGAGGAACTTGGATTGCCCTCTGTGAAGACTCCAAGAGTAAGAAGGGCACATGCAGATGATACAAGAAGAAGTGACCCAGGACCAAGAAGATCTGGGAGGATGCGTAATTCAGTGCAACGATTGACATATGATAGTTACATGGCTCGTCATTGTGCCTACATGACAAAGGTAATACAAGATGCTGAACCTTCTTGTTTTGAAGATGCAATTGGTAATGCAAATTGGGAAAAAGCTATGGATGAGGAGATGGCTGCACTTTATGGAAATGATACATGGAAGCTGGTTCCATTGCCACAAGGAAAGAAATCCATAGGCTGCAAATGGGTTTACAAGGTAAAGCATAATGTTGATGGTAGCATAAGCAGGTATAAAGCACGATTGGTAGCTAAAGGTTATGCACAAACATATGGCATTGATTATGAGGAAACATTCAGCCCTGTAGCTAAAATGTCTACTGTCAGAACACTTGTTGCATTAGCTACAGCAAAAGGATGGACTTTGCATCAGATGGATGTGAAGAATGCTTTCCTACATGGTGAGTTATAGGAAGAAGTATATATGGACCAACCACAAGGATATGAAGATTCAAAACATCCAGAATATGTTTGCAGGTTGCAAAAGGCTTTGTATGGGCTGAAGCAAGCCCCTCGTGCATGGCATGCAAGGATTTCTGATTACTTAACCAGCATTGGGTTCTCTATGTGTGATGCAGATCACTCACTATATGCAAGGAAGGCTGATGATGGCATCACTATTGTGGCTATTTATGTTGATGACCTGATTGGAGGTGGTGATAATGAAGAAAGCATCAAAGAGGTAAAGAAACGTCTTATGCAGCAATTCGACATGAAAGATCTTGGTGTGTTGTGCTATTTCTTGGGCATTGAGTTTATACATACAGAAACAGGTATATGGATGTCGCAAAGGCAATATGCCTTGAATATGCTGCAAAAGTATGGTATGGCTGATTGTAAGCCAATTTCTATGCCATTAGATCATAATTTGAAATTGGATACTACGTCAGGTGAAGCATTGGAAAATGCTACTATGTATAGGAAAATTGTGGGAAGTCTTATATATCTCACAATTACAAGGCCTGATCTAAGTTATACTGTTGGACTTGAAAGTCAGTTTATGCAGGTTCCGAGGAAGCCACATTTGGATGCTCTGAGGTGCACTCTACATTATGTGAGTGCTACTTTGGATTATGCATTGTTTTATGAAGCTGGTGTGGAGTTGCAGGTTCATGGATACACCGATGCAGATTGGGCTGGTAGTACTCCAGATAGAAGATCTACTAGTGGCTTTCTTTTCTCACTTGGAGGTGCAGCTATTACATGGAGCAGCAAGAAGCAACCCACTGTTGCTTTGTCGAGTACAGAGGCTGAGTATAGAGGTGCTGCAATGGCAGCATGTGAGGCATCATGGCTGGAGACAAATTTAGGTGTGGAAGTGCAAAAGCCTATCACTATCTATTGTGATAATCTTAGCAGCATACAGTTAGCACGGAACCTTGTTTTCCATGATAGAACAAAGCATATCGAGGTACATTATCACTTCATCAGAGAGAAGGTATTAGCAGGTGATATTGATCTTGTTTATGTGAGAACAAATGAGCAGGTTGCTGATATTTTCACCAAAGCACTTGGAGCTGAGAAGTTAAAGAAGTTTCGAGAGATGCTTGGATTACAAGATATGGCATTGAGCTTGAGGGGGAGTGTTGAGATATCAAGCTCAACATATGATGATCCAGGATGACACGTACCAGTTTTTTGTTTCTCTGACATGTATAGTGGTCACGCCGGTATATGTCAGGGATACTTCATTGAGCTTTATTAGATTTACCTATCGAGAGTGATGGCACATTTGTTTCTTGCCAGCTCACTCATTCGCAGACATTAGGTTTTTCCTTATGTACTGGTCTTTATATATTGCACTAGTTGTATTCTTGTTTTTAGGTCATTCTTGTACATTCCTTTTATGTAATAGAAGAAGAAGAAGAAGATCATTCTTTCTTGCCTCAATCTGTGTGTGTGCTCCTCCTTGAGAGTGAGAGTGTGTGTGTGAGCTCTCTTCCTTATCTCCTTCCTCGTGACAATACATACCTCCAAGCTACCTTTGTGCAATCATGACAACCATTAGTCCTTGAAAAGAATCATCAAAACTTTAATTTGATCCTTAAGATCAAAAGTATGTCAGAAACTGTCTTCTAGAAATGGCAACTTTGACATAGTCAACTTCTTAAGTTGATTTCTCACAGCACAGATCCCATTTCGCTAAATTCTTTTAGCCATAGCTTCCCTACCTTATAACTTAGATTTTGAATGTTCACTCATTAAAAACTTTACACTATGCACTGAGATCTAAGCAAAACATTGACACAAAAAAGTGCGCGACTCTGAAAAATCTATCTGCAGATTCTACATACACATGTTCCTATTGATCATACTCACAGTACAAGAGGAATTAGATCATGAAAATTTGAACATAGCTTCATTAGCTTTCAGATTAGATGTGTACAAAAGGATTTCTGATCCACATGATCAGACTGAGAGAACTCAAAGAAAAACCCGTCGCTAATTTCCTGAGAAAGACTCTCTACACATCTATCTCTAAGACATTTGTCATCAAATGACTCTCATATGTATTTCTTTACATCATTGACTTATATACATGTGGTTCTAGAGTTATCCCACGTCTATTACATTATTCTTTATCATCCTAAGGATTATCTATACTCAGATTACAAGAATTTCCACCTGTAATGTACATATGTATACAAGCTATCATTTTGAAACCTTTTTCACTTTCTTAACTCACTTCTTTCACTTCAATCTGATCATGAGCTTTCTTAAACTCTTTGTAATCACCAATTTGTGATTGGTTTGTTCCAACAGTTCTCTGAACCATTAACATGAAGGGCGCGTACCAAAGTGCAAATGAACATTAAATGATAGGTGCAAACAACAAAACCAAATTTCAATTAGAGGTTCTTGGTCAATGTGTAACTCCATCTTCTTTAGCCTACAAGTCGTCAAGAGAGGTTAAGCAAATTAGTAAATCATATCAAAGAGATTTTTAATGTTTGAGTTAGACGTATGCGAAAGCACATGAAGAGGAGAAACGTGTAGCACAACACACAATGTTGAATGTATTACCACAAGAATGTACAAAGATAAGTAACCCATTAGGGATATAGGTGTATATACAGGGGGGGAAACCCTCCTAAAGAGGGAATAAAGTGCCCTGGTGGTCCTAGTGCGTTCACACACATCACTACCTAAATATATCAACAAATCCCTCCTCGGAGTGATGCAGTGAACAAGGAGCTGGCACTCATGTATAAGAAAGTGCCAAGCTATGTGGAATCAATCCACAAAAGGAAGTAAGCCCAAAGCTTTGTGAAAAGCTTCACACTTCTCCCTAGGCAGAGCCTTTGTGAAAAGGTCTGCAATGTTATCTTGTGTGGGTGTTGGGGGATTCTTGGACAAGAAGGGATTTGAGTGTTTGTAGGAGAAAAGGGAAAGACAAGAAGAAAGATACACACTCGAAGCCTCTGTCGATTGATTATAAGAAGACAAATACAATGATGATGCCCAAATACAATCCAATGCTTCTGTGCAAAATCACACAGAGTGCTCAATTACAAAATACCAAATATCCAAGGTCTTGTTGTTGTCGGCATCCTCTGCACCAAATCTCCACCTTCTCCAAGCCTGCACTTGTGCACACCTTGCACCAAGCTTCCAACAAGGGATGGACACCTTCTTTCGGCACACACTGCAAAGAGACCTTGGGATCCTTGGGAGACTAGCTTAGCACTCCTCTACACACTTCCTTAGTCACTCTTCATGCACACCTTTCACTTCACTTCTTTACGTCCCACACTCTCTGTCTCTTGCACTTCTCTCTCTTCCTAGCTTAGACTATGCTCACCTTTGCTTAGTCTTGCTTACACTTGCCTGCTACAAGAATAGTCCTTGCCTTCATTTGGGTGTTGATTCACGTACGCTCCTAACTGCAAGAGTATCTTGTTGCTCCCTTTGATAGTCCCAAGATTGTCTCCAAAAGTGGGCAGCCAACGAATCCGTGTTTTGTCATGTAGTGACTTTAGGCTAAAACAAAAATTTTAGTTGGGGGTCCATACTTTCACTTCTGCGTATGCTACCGCTTCATATACTTTTAAGTCTTCACTCGTGCACATAAGAGAGGGTTCACTTGAACCTTCCAACCACTTTTAAAAACACTTTGGACCTTAGGGAAATTAGATAAATACCTCTGCAACCTGCAACCAATTTTCTCCAATTTACCCTTTGTGAACAATTAATTGTGCACTACCTGTGCACTTTGACACCTAAACTTCGACACTTTGACTTTGCCCATGCTGATTTTGACCTTGACCATGTTGACTTTGACCAGTATGAATTTTAGGGGCTCAACAGATGCCCACCATCTAATGCGCTCTCCGTCCCGGAGAGACCACAAAGCAATTTGAACTTAACGAAACAACAAAAGAATGAGGCCATAGGAGACAGATAAAAGGACGAAGGTATTCCATTATTTTATTACCGAGAGAAATTGACATTATTGGTGCATGTGAATGCTTTATTGGATGTATTCTTTATTGAATGAAGCCGAAAGCTTGAGAATGCTAAGCTAAGGATTAGTTGGAAGAGGGGGATTGTTTCCAGCATCTGAGGGTGGCGGAGAGGAAGGCATGGGAACGGGAGCTTGTTCAATCATGAGTTGGAGTGAACTGAGGCATTGCCTTAATTGATCCCTTTCGCGCTTAATACGACGACAAGCCGCATTGTCGCATAAACCCAGGGAATAGCGATTTTGGAGATCTGATAAGGCTTTAGTGGCTGAATCAGCCATATCACGATAGTTATCTCTTTCTTCCTTGAATAAGCGTGCTGAATCTTGGAGAGATTGCCATTGAGATGTGGCCATCCTATTGATGTTATCAATGGTAGCAATATACTGTTGATGAATTGAAGCCGCCGCTGATACTGAATCCAAAGATACCCTTGATGCGTTAGCACTGCCAATAGCAATCGCACTTGCATCATGGATTAAATTTAAAAATGAGGGTGCATGAGGGATGTCAGCTATTGGGGCAGGCGTAATGGGAATATCTGCATTAAGAGCAGATGGCATAGGTGGGACATGGGCAACAATAGCTTGAGGGGGGAAAGAAACAGGAATGGGAGGCTGAGGGGGAGGACTGGTTGGGTCGAGTTGAGGTAGCGGCTGGGAAGAGACTGCTTGATGAGAAATGACGTGGGAAGGAGATTTCAAATTATCCACAGGGTTGCGGAGGCTATGACTGAAGGCCTACGGATGAATGGAAGGAAGATCATTGGGGATGGAGATAGGAGTGGAAGTGGAGGTTGAGTCAAGCGAGATGTGAGGGGATGGAGGAAGGGTTCAAGTGGAGGGGTGACATATTGCGCTAGTACAGGCTCGAACTTGTCGTGTGTGAATGTTAGGCGATGGAAGGAAAGCTGGCGTGTTGGACGGAGGAAGGTTGATTGAGGTATGTGATGGTAATTGATATATCCAAGCTAGGAACGGAGCGGAGTAAAAAGAGAAGGATTTAGAGCCCTGTGTCAGAGCCTCTCGAAGGCAATAGGACCTTAATTGCAAGGAACCGTAGATGAGGGCAGCGTAGGGGTATGGACGAAAAAGATGAAAGAATTCAGTAGGGACACCATTCACATGAAAGCTTATTAGTGATGTCCCTAGACCCTCTGCAAGAGCGGGAATGGAAAGGCTACTAGAGCAAAAATGAGGAAATAATTGAAGAGCTTCATAAACATCGGTATTATTGGGAGGGTCATTCAAAATAACATTAGCTAATCCTCGGAGACCAGCCTGATGAAGGTTTTCTTCAGAAAAAAGGTTAATCAGTTCGACAGAGGGTAGAGGTAAATGAATGCGAATCTTGAGGTTCAAATCAGTAGGGTGAAATATTCGGACGTAATCAGTTGAAGGTGAATTTGGTTGAGAATTTTGAGAATTGGAGGGAATGGAAGCTATGGAAGGAGAATTTGCTCGAGGGATGGAAGGTGGGCTATACAACGCAGTTGAATCTGATGGTACCAAGTAAGTGGGGATACTAATAAACTTGGGATCAAGGTTGGAAACGGGAAGAATACTATTATCCATATATTGAGTTGATGGGAAAGGAGGAAGGGAGATTGTTGACGCAGGGTGTTGGTGGGCAATAGGTGTTGAATCCGGTGGTGTGTTCGCAAGAAAGGGGTAATGTGGTTGGGTTGTATGCAGGGCCAAAGGGGTAAAATCAGAAGGGTCCTCTGTGGTGATAGATTTTTCCATGAATAGAGTAAAAAATATAGCCAACTATGAGCGCAGGTGCAGGAGGAGCGAAGAAGTTACCGAGCCAGGGTGAAGGGATCGAAGATAAAATTTTTGAACAGTGGTCGTTAGGACAAGGTTGTGCGATATGGTGGTTGTTAGGATAAGGTTGTGTGATATGGTGGAGAGATCTTATGGGGAGTTGTTGAAGTGAAGGGTGGGGGGAAAAGGGGAAGGAGAGGGAGGGTGGGTGCGTCCGGAGGTGGAGTTTGGAGGGTGGAGGGGGAAAGAGGTGGAGATGGTGGGCATGGTGGTTACTTCAATGAGTTGGAGATGGTTGTTCGGCGCCAGGAGGGTGGGGCACGTGGAGATGGTTGGCAGGGACGGGGGAGATGTGGGGATGGTGGGCCGCAAGGAGGGTTTGAGGGTGGCGGGGTGGCCAACCGAAGGGTGGAGAGGTGGAGAGGGCTGGTAGTCGGTGGAGGAGGGGGGGAGATGGGGAAGGGGGGGCAGGAGGGGGGAGAGTGGCAGATGGTGGGCGGGGCGGGGTACTCCAGGGAGAGGGAGGGGCGTTTTAGGCATGGGGGAGGTGGGTGGTTGGGATGAAAGGCTGGGTCCTAGAGGGTGGAATGAGGAGGGTGGAGGTGGAGGAAGATGGAGAGATGTGGGGCGGCGGTGGAGGCGGTGGGGGAGATTTGCATACGGCGGGGAAGGAGGGGGTGGGGGAGATGTGAGTACGGCGGGGAAGGAGGGGGGGTGGAGAGGGTGGGCCGGGCGGTGTACTGCAGGGAGAGGAATTGGTGTTGTAGGCGTGGAGGAGGGGGAGTGGTTGGGATGGTAAGCTGGATGGTGGAGGGTGGAAGGAGGAGGGTGGAGGGGGGGGAAGATGGGGAGATGGGGGGTGGCAGTGGAGGAGGGGGAAAATATGTGGGTAGGTGGGGGATGGTGGCGGTGGCGTGGATGGTGGGCGGGGCGGGGTGCTACAGGGAGAGGGAGGGGCTTGGCAGGCACTGAGGAGGGGGGGCGGCGATGGAGAGGGGGGGCAGCAATGGAGGAGGGTAGTTAGAGGTGGAGGAGGCGATGGGGGAGGGGGGGTAGAGGTGGAGTGGGTGGGGAGAGGTGGAGGAGGTTGTGGAGGAGGGGGGTGGTGGAGGGTGGGATGAGGAGGGTGGAGGCGGGGGATGATGGGGAGATGGGGGGCAGTGATGGAGGTGGTGGAAAAGATGTGGGTAGGTGGGGGAGGAGGGGGATGGTGGTGGTGGTGGGGATGGTGGGGATGGTGGGCAAGTCGGGGTACTACAGGTAGAGAGAGGGGTTTTGGCAGGCACGGAGGAGGGAGGGCAGCAGTGGAGACAGGGGGAGATGTGGGGGAGGCGATGGAGGAGTAGGGTAGAGGTGGAGCGGGCAGGGCAGCAAGTAAGGGGGGAGGGAGAGGAGGCGCTGGATGAGGGAGGTAACGGTGGAGTGGGCGGGGCAGCAAGAGAGGAGGGGAGGTAGAGGTGGAGGAGGGGGGGAGATGGAGGAGGCGATGGAGGAGGGGGGGTAGGTGGAGGTGGCAGGGAGGCGGTGGAGGAGGGGGAGAAAAGGTGGGGAGTTGGTGGGAAGCGTTGGAGGCGCGGGCGGGAGATGGAGGTGGGGGCGGAGAGGGAATCGATGGGAGGGGCAGTGGAGGAGGTGGGAGAGATGTGGAGGTTGCGGGGTTGGACAGGAGGGGGAGGGATTGGCGGGGTTGGACAGGAGGGGAAGGGATGGTCATAGCGGGGAAGCGGTGGGTGTTGGAGCAAGTCTATGACAAGCCTAAGTATTGGCTTGAGTCCCACAAAGTCATAGAAAAAGCCTTAAAATGAAGACTATGTAAAGTTCACTTGTGAACTACCTCTTTTAACTTTTGAAGAGTTTACTTAATGTAAAAGTAAGAGAATCTTAAGTGGTTGAGTCCACTTGATCAAGAATGGAAAGAGGAGCCACGAATTCGTGATTTGTGGTAGGTAGAGAATCAAATCAATCATTGATTGATTGGAGAGTGATTGAGGGAAGTTAGCCTCCCAAACTCAACTATAAATAGATGGCAGTTTTAGTCATGGTTAGAGAGACCTATGTGAAGACCTCCAAGAGCTAAGCTTTATGCCATATCAAGGTGTGATTACAAGGCACACATATGTATCAGTAAGTCCATTGTATTGTACAAGCAATATACTTTCATTTTCATGATCATTTGGGTTCATATTTCCATGTTCTTGTGAAGTGTACTACTTACTGCCATTACTCTCAGTTTTCTCAGTCAGCTTGCAGAGATGTTTTCTCTGAGCTTGGTGCATCCTTTTCAGTGATTTAACTTGTTAAAGTTAGCTCTATAAGTCTACTATATGCTCACAAATTTTCATGTCATTTGGATGTTGCAATCTTCAGTTATGTTCAGTTGAAGTCAACAGTGTCTGTGCATTTTCACTTCTCTGTCAGGTACCCAACTTTTTCACTCATCTTGTCAGAGGTGTTTCTCAGTGGTTACTTATTCAAATTCAATGAATTAAAGCTTTTTGGATTCAGCTTACTGTCTAGTATAACCATACAAATTTTCATAATCATTGGATTCCTACATTTTGAGTTATGTTGATTTTTCTACTCACTGGTCTCAAACTATAGCAGCCCGTGAAAATCGGGATGATGTCATCAGTTGTTAAAACTCATTCTCAGTGTGTGGTTCATTATTTTTGATGAGATTACTCTTAAAAGTTAGCTCTTTAAATTACCTAAACTTCTTATCTATTTTGATCTATCTTGTTGAGAGTGATCTTCCAAGGTACATAGGGTGTCTAATACATCCATTGGCAAGCTAAAAGGGCCCACCATATACCTCTGGAGTTCATTTGGCTGGTGTAGATCAAGGATTTTGCAACACCTCTTCATCTTCAAGCACATACCTATCCATCTCTTCACAGTGGTATCAGAGCAAGGTTGGACAACATGGCAGATGGATTTCCTTCATCAATTGACAAATTGGACAGAGGTAACTACTCAGCTTGGTCATTAAGGATGGAAGCTTATCTCCAAGGTAGAAGTTTATATGGTTATGTGGCTGGAGATGAAGTTATGCCAAGTTTCAGGAACAAAAGTCAACCAACACAAGAAGAGCAAGAAAGATTGAGCACATGGTGCTCCAAGGATGCACTTGCAAGGTCTTATCTCCTCAACTCTATCTCAGATTTTTTGTTGCCTCACATTAGAAGTTGTAAGACATCTCAGGAAGTGTGGGATGCACTTGAAGCTTTCTTTTCTTCAAGTACTAAAGCTAGGAAGCATAAACTATGGCTGGATTTCACAACTCTCAAGAAGGCTCCCAAACAAAATGTGACTGATTTTGTCACAAAGCTCAAGGACATAGCGGATCAGTTGGGAAGCATTGGAGAGGTAATAGATGAAGAGCAAATTGTAAGGCAGGTCATCAATGGCTTGAAGGCAGATGACAAGTGGGAAGCATTCACCACAGCTATGGATTTGTACATGGACATGCATGTACCTGATTTCAACACACTCATTGGACAACTACTTACTCAAGAGGCAAAGCTTATCAAAAATGGAGAAAGCTCTAAAGGTAATCAATCTTCAGCTTTATACACGGATAAAAGCAAGTCTAAAGATAACAAAGGAAAGGCAAAGAAAGTGGATGATGAAGCAGGTACATATCAAGCTAACTATGGAGGTAGAGGAAGACATGGTAGAGGTAGAGGAAGAGGAGGTAGACAAGGCAGGGGGAGATCCCAAGACTCCAACTCATGTTCTATTTGTGGATTAACTAATCATACAATTGAAAATTGCTTTAGGAATTCCAGTAATCAAAGAGGCAGAGGATACAATAGAGGAAGTTATGGATACTCAAGAGGAAGGTTCAACAACTACCATGGCAACTACAACAACTACAATCATTCAAACTATCAAGGAGGCTACAACGGAAGGAGAGACTACAATAACTACACAGAAGACTCAAACAAAGAGGATTCATTATTGATCATGAACATGGCTATGCCACAAGGTAAATCTGATGAGTATGTTTTCTACATAGATTCAGGTTGTTCAAATCATGTGGCAGGAAATGTGGCACTCCTATGAGATTTAGAAGATCCAAGGAATAAGCATGAGGTACAAACAGGAGATGATACAAAACATCCAGTGGAGAAAATAGGCAATGTCAAAGCACCTAATGGAAACATCAACCTACTTAGTAAGGTACTCTATGTCCCTACCATTACAAAGAATTTGATAAGTGTTGGGCAGATAGTAGAGAAAGGGTTGCAAGTCAGGTTCACAAAAGCAGGAGCATTTGTTGAAGATTCAAGGAATTGCAAAAGGTGAAAAGACAGGTAGATTGTTCACATTTGAATTACAGGACACTAGAAACATTGCTCTCTTTAATTATGGTAGTCAGACACTCACAGAATTGGAAGTATGGCACAAAAGGTTAGCACATATTGGTGAAAGGTCATTAAAGCAAATCTGCAAGGACCAAAGTGTACTTGGACTTCCTAATTTGTCAAAACAACATATGATTTATAAGTGTAGTGCATGTCAATTTGGAAAGTTTCACAGGTTACCATTCATGAAGAAAGGTTATATGCATGGAGATCTCTTGGAGTTGGTTCATACAGATGTATGGGGACCTAGCAAGGAAGCTTCAATATCTGGATCAAGGTATTATGTTTCCTTTATTGATGATTGCAGCAGATGGACTATCCTATTCTTTATGAAACACAAAGATGAAGTTTTTTCATGTTTCAAAAGATATTTTGCTCTTGTGGAGAATCAAACAGGTAAATCACTAAAAAGGCTAAGGTCAGATGGAGGGGGAGAATACTTCTCCCATGAGTTTGATTCTTTTCTTCAAGAAAGAGGAATCAAAAGAGAGGTAACTACAAGGTACACTCCTAAGCAAAATGGAGTGGCAGAAAGGAGGAATAGGACAATTGTTGAAGCTGCAAGGTCTATGTTAAATGAAAAGCATTTACCTAATTACTTATGGGCTGAGGCTGTATCTACAGCCACTTACTTGATTAACAGGTTGCCTTCAAAATCCCTTGATGGGATGACTCCATATGAGGCTTGGAATGGAAGAAGACCAAGCTTAGATCATTGTAAAATTTTTGGATGTATTGCTTTTGCTCATGTTCCTTCACAGTTTAGAGGCAAAATGGATCCAAAGGCAGAAAGGTGTGTATTTATTGGATATGACAACAATCAAAAGGGCTACAGGTTATACAACCCTACCAACAAAGGATTCTTGGTAAGCAGAGATGTAGTTTTTGATGAGAACAATTCATGGTATGAAGATTCATGCAGGAAGGTCAATTTACCATATAATCTTGAAGAAGATTTTCCAAAGCTTGGTAGAGAACAACCGAAGATTGAAGAACAAGACACCTCAGAGGATGATGAAGAATCTCAGATGGAGAAGATCAAAGCATGGAAGTCTAAAGGTAAAGCAAAATTGCAGGAACTTGGACATGAGGCAGAATCATCACATCATGGCCTAAGAAGATCTATGAGGGAAAAGAAAAAACCAGAAAGGTATGGGTTTGACACCTCATTAGTAACTAAACACTCTATCTACATAGCACAGGATATAAACCAAGAGGATCCATCATCATTTGAAGAGGCCAAAGCAAAATCAGAATGGAAGCATGCAATGAAGGAAGAGATTGAAGCACTTGAGGAAAACAACACTTGGGATTTGGTGCCCAAGACTTCATCCATGAAGGTAATAGGCTCAAGATGGGTCTATAAACTCAAGAAGAATTCTGATGGTTCAATTAACAGGTATAAGGCAAGGCTTGTAGCAAAAGGCTTTGCACAAACTCAGGGAACTGATTATGAGGAGACCTTCTCTCCTGTGGCAAAGATGCCTACTATTAGGGATTTGCTTAGTATTGCCTCTTCCAAGAATTGGAAGATACTTCAACTAGATGTAAAGAATGCATTCTTAAATGGTTGGATAATAGAAGAGGTATATATGGCACAATCACCTGGTTTTGAGAACCAAGTTTATCCTGATTATGTGTGTAAACTTAACAAAGCATTGTATGGTCTCAAGCAAGCTCCAAGAGCTTGGAATTTCAGGCTTGTTTCATTCTTGCAGGACAAAGGCTTTCAACCAAGCAAGGCAGATCCTTCACTCTTTATTAAAAAGAGTAATTCCGAGGTCATCTATCTATGTGTATATGTAGATGATATTATATTGACAGGAAATGATGCAGATGGTATGAAGAAGATCAAAGATCAGATGAGAGAAGATTTCAAGATAAGTGATTTGGGTTCACTTACCTACTTCCTAGGTTTGGAAGTTGTCTACAAAGATCATGGTTTGTTTCTCACCCAAAGAAAGTAAATTAAGGACATGTTGGCAAAGTTCAAAATGCAAGATTGTAAGATTGCAGGTACTCCAATGGAGGTCAATCACAAATTGAGCTCACATGAAGGTGAACTCATAGAGGACATCACATCATATCAAAGTCTAGTGGGTAGTCTCAACTATGCCACATTGACAAGAGTAGATATATGTTACAGTGTGAGTGTGCTAAGTCAATTTATGCACACACACCAAGGAAACCACATATGGATGTTGCCAAAGGGATTCTCAAGTATCTCAAAGGAACCATAAATGAAGGACTTTATTATCCTTATGTATCTGATTTAGGTTTGAAGCTATTTTTTGATGCAGATTGGGCTGGCTCCAAGGAAGATAGAAGGAGCACTTCAGGTTATCTTACCTTTGCAGGTTCAAAGATTATTTCATGGTCATCCAAGAAGAAACCCACAGTTGCTTTCTCTTCTACTGAAGCTGAATATAGAGGTCTTGCCATAGCTACACAAGAAGCTATGTGGATGAAGACATTATTCAAAGATCTTGGATTGGAGTTTGGAACTCCAACTATTTTTTGTGACAATATGAGTTCTATTCATTCGGCTGCTAATCCTATTTTTCATGCAAGGACTAAACATATTGAAGTTCATTATCACTATGTACGAGAGAAGGTTCTAAGCAAAGAGATTCAAATATCATATGTGTCCACTCATCAACAATGTGCAGATATTCTAACCAAAGCATTGGATGGTACAAAGCTTTGCAAATTCAAGGCTATGATTGGTTTGCAGGTAATCTTGGAAGATTGAAACCCTCAAGCATACTTGGCTTGAGGGGGAGCTGTTGGAGCAAGTCTATGACAAGCCTAAGTATTGGCTTGAGTCCCACAAAGTCATAGAAAAAGCCTTAAAATGAAGACTATGTAAAGTTCACTTGTGAACTACCTCTTGTAACTTTTGAAGAGTTTACTTAATGTAAAAGTAAGAGAATCTTAAGTGGTTGAGTCCACTTGATCAAGAATGGAAAGAGGAGCCACGAATTTGTGATTTGTGGTAGGTAGAGAATCAAATCAGTCATTGATTGATTGGAGAGTGATTGAGGGAAGTTAGCCTCCCAAACTCAACTATAAATAGATGGCAGTTTTAATCATGGTTAGAGAGACCTATGTGAAGACCTCCAAGAGCTGAGCTTTATGCCATATCAAGGTGTGATTACAAGGCACACATATGTATCAGTAAGTCCATTGTATTGTACAAGCAATATACTTTCATTTTCATGATCATTTGGGTTCATATTTCCATGTTCTTGTGAAGTGTACTACTCACTGCCATTACTCTTAGTTTTCTCAGTCAGCTTGCAGAGATGTTTTCTCTGAGATTGGTGCATCATTTTCAGTAATTTAACTTGTTAAAGTTAGCTCTATAAGTCTACTATATGCTCACAAATTGTCATGTCATTTGGATGTTGCAATCTTCAGTTATGTTTAGTTGAAGTCAACAGTGTCTGTGCATTTTCACTTCTCTGTCAAGTACCCGACTTTTTCACTCATCTTGTCAGAGGTGTTTCTCAGTGGTTACTTACTCAAATTCAGTGATTTAAAGCTTTTTGGATTCAACTTACTGTCTAGTATAACCATGCACATTTTCATAATCATTGGATTCCTACATTTTGAGTTATGTTGATTTTTCTACTCATTGGTCTCAAACTATAGCAGCCCGTGAAAATCGGGATGATGTCATCAGTTGTTAAAACGCATTCTTAGTGTGTGGTTCATTATTTTTTATGAGATTACTCTTGAAAGTTAGCTCTTTAAGGTACCTAAACTTCCCCAAGAGGAATTAAGCTAATTGCTGCTGTGCTCAGAGATTTATGTAAAACACTGGACAAGTGTATGAACCAAGAATAGCAAGTTTTCACCTCTGAGCTAACTCCAACTTATCTGTTTTGATCTATCTTGTTGAGAGTGATTTTCCAAGGTACATAGGGTGTCTAATACATCCATTGGCAAGCTAAAAGGGCCCACCATATACCTCTGGAGTTCATTTGGCTAGTGTAGATCAAGGATTTTGCAACACCTCTTCATCTTCAAGCACATACCTATCCATCTCTTCACAGTGGGGGGGGGGGGGGGGGAGAGGTGGGGGATGCAGTGGAGGGGGGGGTAGAGGTGGAGTTGGCGGTGGAGGAGGGGGGTAGAGGTGGAGGAGGGGGGAGAGGTGGAGGAGGCGGCTATGGAGTAGGGGGTGGAGAGAAGGAGGGTTCGGTGGAGGAGGGGGGGTAGAAATGGAGTGGACGGGGCAGCGATGGAGGAGGGGAGGGAGAGGATGAGGAGGCGTTGGAGGCGAGGGGGAAGAGGTGGAGTTGGCAGTGGAGGAGGGGGAGGGAGAGGTGGAGGATTCGGTGGAAGAGGGGGGGTAGAGGTGGAGGTGGGGCAGCTATGGAGGAGGGGGTGGAGAGGTGGAGGGTTCGATGGAGGAGGGGGGTAGAAATGGAGTGGGCGCGGCAGCGATGAAGGAGGGGAGGGAGAGGAGGAGGAGGCGGTGGAGGCGGGGGGTAGAGGTGGAGTGGGCGGTGGAGGAGGGGGATAGAGGTGGAGGAGGGGGGATAGAGGTGGAGATGGGGTAGCTATGGAGGAGGGGGTGGAGAGGTGGAGGGTTCGGTGGAGGAGGGGGGGTAGAAATGGAGTGGGCGGGGCAGCGATTGAGGAGGGGAGGGAGAGGAGGAGGGGGTGGAGGTGGGGAGTAGAGGTGGAGTTGGCGGTGGAGGAGGGGGGTAGAGGTGGAGGAGGGGGAATAGAATTGGATTGATGTAATTTAGGAATGTCCAGGATGGATTCACTACCCCCTAACTGATCAGGGTGGTAGAACTCCAAGAAGATCGACGATGTCTCATTGAATTTTTACTCCAATTTATAGCCAAGGTCACTCAACTTAAAGTGAGGTGACTGCGAATCAACATGAAAGGGTGGTTTAGGTGATAAAGTCTTTTTAAAAGAGGGGATAAAGCATGTTTAAAAGAGAGGTGTTGCAAAGATGATCTCACCCACAAAAAGATAACTTAAATGAAAGGGCAAAATCAAAAGTTCTTTTTAGAAAAAGAGGGCCATAGAAAAAAAAAACAATGCCAAAATTTGCTTTAATATCTGAAAATTTCACGTGAAAATTTATAAAGAGAAAGAAAAACTAATGGATACAAAAGAAAAGGGATGTTATGTTTATTCAAAACAAAACAACAGCTGAGCGAAAAATGAAAGAAACGGATAGGGTAATTTTATGTAAAAGCAAATTGTCTATACAACATGGAGAACCCAGGTGATCCATTATCTTCATTTGTGTTGATGATAGGCCTTGAGCCTTGAAATATTGACCAACAGCAGGGCCTCTCCCTTGAACATCTCTAACTCCACAGCACCCCAATTCAACATCTGTTTAATTCGAAACGGGCCTTCCCAGTGTGGGATCCATTTCGCTTTAGCTTGAGTAGACATCTGTGGTCTGTGTACAAGAACTAAGTCACCTGGCTTCAAAGTTTTAGGCCACAAGATTTTGTCATGAGTTTCCTTTCTTTGGAACTCAATTTGTTCTAATTGTCTAGAGGCTAGAATCCAGGATTCTTCCAATTTATGCAAAGTTGAGAGCCTATATGTGACATTTGAGCTTCTCTGTGTTTGAACCCCTTCAGTTCGGATTGAGCCATGTATGAACTCAAATGGTTCTATGGAGGCTATCCCATAAACCAATTGGAATAGAGAAAACCCTGTTGTTTCTTTATAGGCTAATCTCTATGCCCACAATGTACCAAGATAAGCTTTACCCGAGATTGCGGGTTGTAGCATACATTCTTTCCACAACATGGAAATCAACACCTTATTTGTGGACTCAGCTTGGCCATTTGCCCTAGGATAGTAAGAGCATGAAGTCCTATGAATAATTTTATACCTGTTAAAGATTTTGTGTAAAATCTTATTCACAAAGTGTGTTCCTTAGTATATGCAGATCTCCAGAGGACACCCAAATCTGTAGAAAATATTGTTGCATAAAAAATCAGCCACTTTTTGTGTTATGCAATCCGGTGAAGCAATTGCTTCGGCCCACTTTGTAGCATAGTCTGTTGCAATTAGTAAATATTTATATCCATGTGGGAACGAGGGAGGATATATAGGTCCTACAAAATCCAATCCTATTGTTAGGGGGTTATTTCTCTGCTTGGTGGGTTTAGGGCCGCATCTTTGGCAGATGTCACATATCTTAGCCCTATCATTTGAATCCCTAGAAAGAGTGGGCCACCATAATCCTGCATCTAGAATTCTTTTGCCCATGATATGACCTAGAAGGTGCCCACCACCTGGACCTTCATGTGCCCTTGTTAGGATATCCCATGTCTCCTCCTTTTCTATGCATTTCCTCAAACATCCATCTTTCTCCTGCATGTATAGTTTGCCTTGAATAATTGTAAATGGTCTGCTACTTATTAGTGGCCTCTTCTTTTGCACTGAGCTTGCCTTTTCTGGGTACATTCTAGTTGTAATAAAATATTTTATGTCCTCATACCAACCTTGAGCTTGTACAGTAAACAAATTGGCATCTAGAAAATCATCATTTACCCCAATTTTTGGATCCATTATGTTAATCGGGGATAAGTGGTCCGCCATGAAATTTTCTTTACCTGGTCGATGGACTATAGAAAAATCAAATTCCTGGAACAGCAATAACCACCTCCATATTCTTATAAGTTGCTTGTGGTTTATTGAGTAAGTATTTGAGTGGTTAGTGATCAGTTATAATAACAAATTTCACTCCCAATAAGTAATGATGAAACTTTTGGACAGCAAAAACCATGGCTAAGGCTTCCCTTTCTATGGTGCTATAATTCCTTTTAGCCTTGGTCCAAATTCGACTGGCATATTAAATTGGTCTGTCCACTTTAAATTCTTCACTTTGTTGGGTCAAAACTGCTCCCACGGCATATGCATTGGCATCTACATGAATATGAAAGATTTTTTACCACTCAGGTGTGATCAGAATGGGAGAAGATACTAACCATGACCTTAATGTTTGATATGCTTTTTCCTCTTCTTCTTCTTCCCATTTAAAAGGTACTTCCTTGCCTGTAAGCCTAGCCAATGGTCTGGCTATATGTGCATACATCTTAATAAATCTTCTATGGTACCCTATATGGCCTAGAAAACTTTGACCTCTTTTGGAGATTTAGGTCTAGGTAACTTTAATATAGCTACAATTTTGTCTGGATTAGGTGCCATACCTTCGGAAGATACCACATGTCCCAGAAGTGTACCTTCAATCACCAAAAAATGGCATTTGTTTGGGTTCAATTTAAGCTTTGTTTCTCTGCACCTCTTAAAAACTTGTTGTAATTGAATTAGATGCTTCTCTAAACAATCCAATGGAGTCTCTACAAGAGTACCTGAAAAGGATGAAAAATCATCCATGAAAATTCTGAGAGACTCTAGTAGCAATGGTCCAAAAATGAGATTAACTATTCATTTGAAGGTAGCTGGAGCATTTCTCAATCCAAATGGCATCTTTAAATATACATACGTTCCCCAAGGGGTGATGAATGTTGTCTTCTCTCGATCTCCAGGGTGGATGGATATTTGATTATATCCACTAAATCCATCCATGAAGTTGTAAAGAGTATGTCCAGCTACTTCTTCTGTAACCTGTTCAGCAAATGGCATTGGAAATCCATCTAGGATTGTGACCTTGTTCAATGCGCTAAAGTCCACACAGATTCTGATCTTGTTAGTGTTCTTCTTTGGAACAATTACCATAGGAGATAGCCACTCTGAATGCTCTACAGGGATGATAATCCCTGCATCTTCCATTTTCTGAATTTCCCAATAAACAGCTTCAGCATATTTAGGATTCAACCTATAACTCTTACGTCTCACTGGTTTTGCTCCTTCAATGAGAGGTATTCTGTGCTCTCCATAAATAGGTGGTACTCCTTCTAAATCCTTATTGTGCCAAGCAAAAATGTATGCGAATGACTTCATGAAAGATGTTACCTTTAAGAGCACCTCCAGATGATTCCCTATCCATGTGGCTAGTAAAATGGGCTACGGTTGATCCTCATTGCCCAATTGAACCTCCTTCATTGGATGCCTATTTACAATGCTATCTAGTCCTTCCTCAGTCGCATCCTTAGTTACATTGTCCCACGTAGCTGCGGTATCATAAGCAGGAACATCATGGATGTCTAGCTGTACTTCTTCCTCTTGAATCCATCTTAGAGGGATCTCATGAAGTGGTAATGAATCCTCTTCTATGTTCTTAGTCTTACCTTTTAATTCTGATCCTTCCTTTTGATTGCAATCCATAGAATTAGCTTCCTCTAACTGGTTGAGTAAAGGAGATTTATTTCCCCTTCTATGGTCCTTTACTGGCTCTCCCAGCCCAGCTACTTGAATTATTACCGCTTTTCCTTCGTATGCTTCCTCCCTTCTGGAGTTTGGAAAAATCCCATATCAGGTAGATGTGTCTCCTATGTGGATCCAAGCCAACATGTTTTCTTCTTCATATAAATTGGCTTCTTCAATTAGATCTGCCTCTGGTTTGCCCAACAATTCTTCTTCCATACAAATATAAATTTTATACATCATGCTGGTATTTCTCTGATTGTCTGGTCCTTCTTCTAAGATTATCTACTACAACTCTTTTCCCTCTTGCTTTACCCACATTGTGTCCTTGCCCCAGTCGTGCAGCACATTGGCATGCCTTAACCAAGGTCTCCCAATTAACAGGGGAAAACTTCCTTCTACCTGTGGTAACCTTAAAACAATAAAATCCAAGTTAAAGATGGTACCTTGTATAGTGACTGGAATTCTCGGGACCACTCTCATAGGCCTTACTATGCTTTGGTTTGCCAATGTTACAGTAAAATTTGCAGGTCTTTAAGGTTGTAGTCCGATCTTTTTCATGGTATGTTCAGGCATCAAGTTGATGCCACAACCACCATCCACAATAACTCCTTGAAATTCATAACCTTTGATAAAGACTGTGAGCCGAGGGCTCTTGTGATCTGTGAGGGGTGCTTCCCCTACAATGTTACCTTTGGGTCTGATAGCGGCCTTGGCTAGTAAACTTGTTGTTGAAGCCTCATCAATTATTTGCAAAAGTTCTTACCTGAATTTCCCATCCATCTTTATTAAATCAAAAACACTAACCTCCTTTTTAATCGACTTGAGAAGTCGTGAAGCTTCTGATTCCTTAAGATTATGGGCTCCAATGGACTTATCAATCTCCTCATGAGCCCTGTTGAATGCATGCCCAATGGCCTCACTGGTACATATGAGATCTCCTTGTTGTCTCTTGTGTGCATGTGTGGTGGCCTTGTCTTCGGATGTCTCTTTGTCTTTGTGCAAGCCATTAATTCTTGATTCTTGACCCATGTGTTCTTGAGCATTTGCTTTGCTCCTTGTCTGCACTGTAAAATATTCAATTTCTTCTAACTGTACCACTCTGGTAGAGGGTGATGGTACATTGACTTGATCTACTATTTCTTCTTTACACACAGAAATCATTTGAATGTGGGGCCCATATGAAGATGCTTGATTCTTAGGACAACAATTAGTATAGTGGTCTCTGGCCTCTGGGCAATTCTTGCATGGAGGGGCATTTTCTGGTAGAGAGCACCTACTTTGGTAGTGCCCACATTCTCCACATCGAAAACAAATAATTGGCCTCCTAGGCCCATTTCCAAAGTTATTCCTCTGTCTAGGGTTATAATTATTACCTTGATTGGGTGCAGCCACCATCACATTTGCTGGTGGGAGTGGTCCTCCTTGTGTCCAATATGTTGTTGCAGGCATTCCTCTTGATTGGCATTCCTGGGCCTCATGACCAGCTTTCCTGCATAGTTGGTAAGTCACACTTAAGAGAGGACATTCACTTACTATATGACCTTTCTTGATGCACATGGTACACCAAAGTCCACTCTTGATGCCACCCCCTTTGAGCTCTTGTAGCTCTTGTCGCAGGTGAGCGAATTCCTCTGCTTCAGCTCCCTCCTCCTTTTAGAGCTCTAATGCTTCAATCTCCCTTCTCAACTGATAACAGCATTCTCCTCCTCCTTGAGGGGCTTATTCCTTCTTAAGCCCTCCAACTCTCTCCTTAACGGGATCACTGGATCCTCCATTTCTATAGAATACGGTAGTTGAGAAGAGGTTGCTCCATACTGTTGTCTTATCTGCTCCAATCGTGTAGCTGCGTTGATGAACTCTTCTATGGAGGCTGTGGGCAACACTAGTTCCTTGATTTTACATTGGGTGGTCACTGGAAGTGGCTTAGCTAACCATTTCTTAACAAAAACTCATGTGGTGGATCTAGTAATTTAGCCATTAGTGCCTTGGCCCTAGTCACAAACTCTGGGAACTTTTCCCGTGGGCCCAATCTCAATTTTTCTAGTTCCTCTATGATGATCTCTGTGGTATTTCCATGCTGGAATTGAGTCCTGAATGTCTCTTTCAGTAAGTCCCAAGTTGTAAAATGGTTCTCGGCAAATTGGTTGAACCATTTATCAGCCAATCCTTCTAATGTGGCAGGGAAGAGTATCAAGAATGCATCCTCTCTTCCCATTAAGCCCCTGGTTTTGCATAATGTTAAAAACCTTCTAATATGTTCATCCGGATCTTCCTGAGCTAAGCCTTTCAAAGAAGGAAATTTTATATTTAATCTTCACAATAGGGTTTCCAAGTCTACCTGACATGCCATGCTCTTTGCTGATAAAGTTGAAGAGAGTGGATTGGAGGATCTTGCAGGTGACCCTCAATGTTTGGGACCGAGTTGCGGTCATGGGCTATTCATAGTCCTCTTAGTATGAGATAATTGATAAGAATATATACCTCTTAGTCCACTGAAGTAGTACTATCGACACTTGAAAAGTGCTTCTCCAACTGCAATATGTCTTCTCCTATGCTCAAATCTCCTTGGAGTCCCACGGGTGTGCCAAATTTTGTCGGGGGATTCTTGGATAAGAAGGGATTTGAGTGTTTGTAGGAGAAAAGGGAAAGACAAGATGAAAGATACACACTCGAAGCCTCTGTCGATTGATTATAAGACGATAAATACAATGGTGATGCCCAAATACAATACAATGCTTCTGTGCAAAATCACACAGAATGCTCAATTACAAAATACCAAATATCCAAGGTCTTGTTGTTGTCGGCCTCCTCTGCACCAAACCTCCACCTTCTCCATGCCTGCACTTATGCACACCTTGCACCAAGCTTCCCACAAGGGGGAGGGATGGACACCTTCTACCGGCACACGCACACTGCAAAGAGACCTTGGGATCCTTGGGAGACTAGCTTAGCACTCCTCTGCACACTTACTTAGTCACTCTTCATGCACACCTTGCACTTCTCTATGTCGCACACTCTCTATCTCTTGCACTTCTCTCTCTTCCTAGCTTAGACTATGCTCACCTTTGCTTAGTCTTGCTTACACTTGCCTGCTCTAAGAATAGTCCTTGCCTTCATTTGAGTGTTGATTCACGTACGCTCCTAACTGCAAGAGTATCTTGGTTCTCCCTTTGATAGTCCCAAGATTGTCTCCAAAAGTGGGCAGCCAACGAATCCTTGTTTTGTCCTGTAGTGACTTTAGGGTTGTCACTCTAGCACAATGGTGAGTACCAACGTGAGGAGATACACCTCATAAATGTCAATCTGTGGAGATGTGAGGACCGGTATGAAGACCGCGAGCAAGTGATGGCACAAGTGTGTGAGTGAAAGCACACAAGCATGCACACACATACACACACACACACAAGGTAAGAGCAAAGAGTGGAACAATGGAAGATCTTCGATTGCAAAAGAACTCTCTTACAAAGTTGTAATCTACAACAAGCTAACCTCAAAAATGAGCTCTCCAGCCCTTTTTATAGTTTTTTGAGTGGTTTTGGCCCTGTCCAGACCTAGTGTCCGGCCTACTTAAAAAATAGGTTCCAAAGCTTATTTGAGGGCTCAAACGAAGTCTAAAAATTATGAAAATTGGTAGGGTGCTAGTTCTAATACTCCTCAAGCTTGAGGACTCCTCGGCTTGAACAAAATGGAGCTGCAAAAATAGAAAATGGTATTTACAATGGTTTTTAGTGATAAAAATCACTATTTTTGTAGGGATTTCTTCTGAAAATTTGATAGGTGCTTCTTGGAGCTCCCTACTTGCTCCTTCTTCTTGTGTGTCCACTTCCCTAATGTGCTTCCATGCTTTGTCCTTGACTTTGAGCTTCAACACTCCCCCCCTCTTGAGTCTGTCGTCCTTGACAGACCCTTGTTGTAGTGGTTCTTCCATGTAGTACATTGAGAGGTAGTGTCTTCCATGTATCAACAGTAGTGGTCCATCTTCCCAATGTAGCCTGGTCGATTGTTGGGTTCTTCAGTTTGCCACTGCTAGCTCTTGCAGTTTGTAGTCCCTTTCTATGTACGTCTTCCTCGTGTTCCACCTTGATGGTGCATTTGTGAGCTTTCCAAAACTACTAGCTGCTCAAAGGAGGTGGTCAATGTTGATTATGAGCAACTCTGAGTGGTGGATTGCTTCCTTGCTCTTGTTATTGTCACCTTGATGTCTTCTGGTTCTTCCAAAGATGGCTTTCATAGTTTTCATGCCAAGTACTTGTAACCCATAAGGGATGGTGGGTAAGTGCATTAGTGCACGGGTTGAACAAAATATGTGCCTTGTGCATGGCCTTGTAATGTGGCCCTATGTATGCGTACTTGGAAAATGCATGGGAAGAAGTATGGTGCAACAGATTGGATCTTGAGTTAAGTGCTCAAGGGTATGTTGACGAAGAGGCTTCCTAATCTATCATGGTGAGCATGTTGCCGAAGTAGGTTGTGCTTACCATGGTGAAAGGTCAGTTGATTTTTGTCTCTTCGTGTTGTATGCCCATCACGGTGATTAACGATTGGCTTGTCTTTCTGGTTGATGAACGTCCTTTCTGATGGTTCACCGATGAGTGTCATCGAGCGCATGGACCTGTTCTCTTTTTTTTTTTGGAACAATTACAAAACAAGAAGAAGGTGGTTAGGATCAATCAAATATATTACATATGTCAAGTGTGTCTCATGTGCCTGGGATTTCTCAATTGTGTCTATGCATGGCCGTGTAATGTGGCCCTATATTGATGCATACTTTGGAAATGCATGACCTGAATGGTGCAAGAGACAGGGTTATGCCAAAGGCACATGGTTGTTGTTGGTCGAGGCTTTTGATGTTACTTGCATACTTGATGCATTCTTTGATTGGAGGTGTCGATTGGATCTCAAAATGATGTAATCCTCCTAATTGGAACCCATTTTAGAATAGGATTTGGCCCTGTAGAGATCACCTCAGGCCACTTCATCTTTGGATGCTTTCCAAACTTTGGTATCCAATGTGGTTGGCTCTTTGGTTCTGTGGATGTTGCTGGTGCTTTTGGCTTCCAAACCCATATCCTTGATGATTGCCTGCTTACTTTTGCAGAAGGGTTGAGTTTATCCTCTTTTGGTCTTTATGCTCTGTTCTTACCCTTTTCTCTCCTTGGCTTCTTTATTGAGACCTTTTGCATGGTGGGGAGCATAGGCCTTTGCACGTGTAAGAGCGCCTTGGGCACCCACATATGTGATTGTCCTTGTTGAACTGCAACTAATTTCTTAGGCAGTGCCAAATTTGTCGTATGCCTTCTCGTTGAGCTGGTCCTGGTGGTTTGGTTCTTGTCTTCACATGGTTAGCTTGCCTGGGTGGGAATTGTGTTGGCAAGGCGGGTGGTTGCTCTCCTTTTCGTACCCAGATCCTCTTCATGTCCGGAACTAATTTCCTCTTGAAATCTCTTTGTCTATTTGATATAGCGGTTGTCATATACCATTGTGCTTGCCTTGTTGGTTGAGTTGTGGTGACAGCATTAGTCTTTGCACAAGAGGAGGAGTTTGCTTGTCTTTGAGCCTGTTCTTCCATGATTGAGTGCTTTTGGAACATAGAGCCCTTGACACATACAACATCTTTTTTGCTAAGATTAGTCCTAGAAGAACTATGAGAAGGTGTGACATCAGGATTTGTCAGCATGCAATTTTCTAATTCTAATGTAATGCATTGTTCGTGTACCCAAACTTGAAGAATTTGACTTCTTAAGTTCAAGTTGACTGCATGGTCATAAATCCAATCTTGACCCAAGACAAGTGGTTCTGTAAGGTCCTCATCATGACACACTAGCATTTTGAATTTCATTGGGACATCTTGAAGGTAAATGGGAAGTTCCACCTCGCCCAAGCAAGGGGTTTCCACACCTCCCAATCCTATGAGATAGGCTTCTATGGGCTGGATGTCCACTTGCAGGTCTTGACAGTATGAAAGTCTAACTGCACTAGTTGTTGCACCTAAGTCAACCAATGCTCTCACAGTCCTTACACTCTTTCCTTGTCCTACCTCTATGGTCACAAAGGGTCGTCAGTCAATGATTCGAGAAGTGCTCGATTTTTGGCACATGTCCATGTGATATTTTGGGGCTTTCATGTTGACATCTAGGCCTAATCGCCTTAACTTATTTCGTCCAATGCGCTCTCTAGCCTCTGCTTGTGCTTCTTCTCTAACCTTTAACTCCTCTTCTTTTCGCTTCTTAGCAGTGTTGAGTCTCATGAGGATATCCTCTGTAAGCGGTTCTTGATATAACTTGACTCAACCACCACTTATATAGTTCGGCAAGATATCACCTTCTAAAGTGGCCAATTGAACTGCACCACTAGTGGAGATTCTATTAATGATCATGGGTCCATATCCTCATTTCTCCAATTTACGGGCATGTTTCTTTAGCGTATAAACCGGCACCAGATCTCCTTCTTTCAATCCTTTGTCCTTTACATGGGCATCAAAGTATGCCTTTTGCCTTTTCTTTGTAGCATAGATGCCTGCTGCTGCCCGTAGCCTCGTCTCACCTAAGCGTTCTAGATCAAAGATCCTAGAGGACAACTCGTGTCCATTCCACTCGTGCTCTTGTGCTACTTTCAAGGCTGGGATTAGGAAGTCCAATGGTAGCACAGCATTCTGTCCAAAGACCATCTGAAATGGGGTGGCATTGAGTACCATTTTGTAGGCAACTTGGTATGCCCAAACAGCATGATGAAGTTGTTTGTCCCAATCAGAGCATTTATTATTTACCAGTTTTCTCAATACGTTACATAGGATCTTATTTGTACTCTCGGCTTGTCCGTTAGCTTGGGGATGATAGGGGGCAGACTTCTTATGTATTACCATGAATTCTTGAAGGAGATTTTCAATGACCTCGTTCAAGAAGTGCGTACCTCTATCACTAAACAACTCTATTGGTAACCCATATCTAGTGAACACGTTTTCGAATAAGAACTTAACCGTTGTTTGAGCATCATTCTTTGTTGTGGCTTTTACTTCCACCCACTTGGGAAGGTTATCAGTGGCTACAATAATGTATTCCGCATGGGAGTTTCTAGCTGGGGGGTTAATAGGACCAACAAAGTCTATACCCCACTTTGAGAATGTGCGTCCTCCCATCATTGGCCTCAAAGGCATCTCATCTTTTCTGATCGGATATTGTGCTCGTTGACATGTGTCACATTTCTTCACATAGGTATGGGCATCCATATGAAGAGTGGGCCACCAAAGTCTTAAGAATAGGATGGTCTTAATTACTCGGTCAGGCCCAAAGTGCCCACCTGCAACACTACTATGTGCAGTTTCTAAGACTTTCAAATAGTCTGATTCATGAACGCACAGTCTTAAGTATCCATCTTTGCCTCTCCAATATAGGTTCTCTCCTACGAGGGCATAGTCCTGAGCCTCTTGCTCCATGCTTCTTCTTCGTGCTAGGCTAGCCTCATTGGGTAATGCTCCCGATCTCATGAATTCTACCAATGGAGCACTCCAATCAGGAATTAACAAAACACGATAAAGAGTGGCATGCTCCACTGGGGGTCTCTCTTTGCATGTTGGACAATTCTTAATCCACTCATGAATTTCCTTGTCCATGCTAGGCCAATATACTCCTAAATGTTTTAGATTCTGCAATGTTTGTTGTTCAAAGTGGTGATTTCCTAGCAAACCTTCATGGGCTTGTTGCAACCAACTACTATGTTCGTCGTCCTCGACACAACAAGCTAATACACCCTCTGTATCTTGTTTGTACATGCTTCCTGCCAAGATTTGATATTGTTGTGATCGTACAATTTCTTCCTTGTTTGTTTTTACGTTCTTATTTGCAGGTCCGAAGGTTAAGACAGGTACCAACTTATTCGCCCATTTAGGAACAACTTCTAAATTGAACAAATAAGCATCCGGTAGTTCATCAGACACTCCTTGCGGTGGCTCTCCTGAAGTGATGCGAGAAAGATGGTCCGCCCTAAGGTGGTTCCTACATTTCCTAACAACCACTTCAAAATCGTATTCCATTAGTAAGAGGAACCATCTTACTAGCGTTCAGTATTGCAAGGTTTATTGAACAAATATAATAGAGCTTGATGATCAGTGAAAAACTTGAACTTGTTGGCCAATAGATAGTGTCTAAACTTCTTCACAGCATATACCATGCCTAGACCTTCTCTTTCTGTTGTGGTATAATTTCATTCAGCCGCATTTAATTGCCTACTAGCATATGCTATCGGCAAATCTAGGTTTCCTTCACCTGTGGGTTGTGCTAGCACACATCCTATAGCATGATTGGATGCATCCACATGGACATGGAATGGTTTATTCCAATCAGGAGTGGTCAGTATTGGTGCTGAACACAAACGTCTCTTCAGCTCATTGAAGGAATTCTCGCATTCATCATTCCATTTAAAATTTGTCAACAACCCATAAAGATGTTTAGCTATGATGGCATACATGTGGATAAACCTGCGGTAATATCCACAATGGCTCATAAAGGCTTGTACCTCTTTAACATTCCTTGGTCTGGGAAGCTCTGCTATTGCTCGTACTTTGTCCTCATCTGTTGAAATTCCATTCTTAGAAACAATGTGATCTAAGATTTTACCTTGTCGTACCATGAACACACACTTCTCTGGGTTCAGACACACTCGATATTCTCTACACTTGTTGAAGATCTGTCTGAGCTTGAGGATGTGGTATCTTCGTTGTTGGGAATGAGCACATAAATCGTCCACATATACTTCTAAGCTCTTTCGCAAGAACTCTTTGAAGACATGACACATAGCCTTTGAAATGTTGCAGGCACATTGGTGAGCCCAAATGGCATCACACGGAATGCAAAGATTCCCCATTCTGTGGCAAAAGCCATTTTGTGTTGATCTTCTGGGGCAATGGCTACTTGGTTGTAACGTGAAAATCCATCAAGGAAGCTATAAACTTCCTTGCCTGCAACATGCTCCAATAAATGTTCGGTGATTGGAAGCAGATAACTATCTCGAACAATACTCAACCCCCTCAGTCAATTATTAGCTTAGGCTAAACGGTAGCATTGTGGATTAAATTAGAAAGACGATAGGAACGCATCACGTGCAAGAGACTTAAATTTTCAAGTCCAAGATGAAAGTAAAGGTGTGCGATACGAAAACCTAAAGGAAAGAAGTTAAGTCTGACAAAATGAGAACTCAAAAGCACAGCGAAAAGTCGACTCGTGATGTAAATATAGTAAGATAAGACAAGAACTTAAAGGAATTTAAAAAGAAACAAGCAACAAACGAACAAAGCAACATTGATGATCAGAGAGTTCCAAGAAGTAAATTCATGAACCTTAGATCAGGCAAGCATATACGTAAGTCAGACTGATGAAGCCTTAGATCATCAGAAGCAAGTGTAGGAGCTACTGCACATTCGTGGGCTGAACAATTGAATAGCTATCCTTATGAATTGGGCTCAGACACTAGTGAATCAGAAATGGACTTTAGCACAGAAAGACCAGAAGGAGGGTTAAACATAGCATATTTGGAAAGACCTGAAGGACCCTATAGAACTCAATTAGAATATGTCCGCACCAACCACTTAGGTGCTCACATTTATGAGGATAGTTTGCGAAGATCAGTGGTGCAATTGCACAATCCTGATCAACCCATTGGATTGGATCGTCTAGTGGTGAAATTTGAGAGAGACACGTACATAGACAAAGGAGGAACCATGTACATCATAAGTACTCAGCCAAATCAGACCAATGAGTTTGATGTAGTTCAGCCAGATACGGAGGCAAGAGCCCAAGGAAAAGAACCATTAGGAGAAGAATCTAGGACACCTAGAGGGCAATCTATACTAACAAGAGTTCTAATCCCAAATTGGATCCCTCAGGATAATAGAAGCATAGAGTTGTTTTTGAATAAGGAAACTAATGAAGCATTTTGGAGGTACAGAATGGAACAACCTAGGGAGGTAGGCTCCATCATGATTTACGAATTCAAGGACCTAGATACACCTAGAAAGGTTGTATACCTGGATGATACATCAGAACGAGTATTCGTAGTACCAGACCATGCGAGAAATACTTACACATCGAGAGGCGAATTATTATTTCCCCCACCTCGAACTAATGTAAACACGAGTCATCAGGGTGTTGGAACATCCTCAGCCCATGGTACTCAAAGAGAGAAGAACAAAGAGAGACCGGACGTAAGTTTCACTCATCCCATAGGGAGGGATAGACCAACCATGGACACCGATAGAGTGGTAGAGACGATTTTCCTCTACCTAGACCACGCGAACACCCCAGACTACTTAGACCCACTCAATTAGTAAAGTCAATGAAAAACCACTTTGATGGGACAAGAGATCCCTATGACCATGTTCTGGAATTTAAGCACCTGCTACGAGCAGAGCAACTAGATGACATGTTTATGCAATACAATGCTTTTGGACTAACTGTTGGAGACCTCTTAATCTCCAAATGCTTAATCTATACTGATCTAAGAGCACTCTATATCAGTTATAGATCAAACTTTACACAAATGTTACTTTGATTTATCAAATCATTCATGAACAATTCTCTGAGTGAGAATTTTCCTTCTTCAAAAAGTCTGCTTCAAAGATTATCTTCATTACCTGCACATATCTTCAGATTTCTTCAATCTAATGATATACATACCTCCAAGCTACCTTTGCACAATCATGACAACCATTATTCCTTCAAAAGAATCATCAAAACTTTAATTTGATCCTTAAGATCAAAAGTATGTCAGAAACTGTCTTCCAAAAATGGTGACTTTGACATAGTCAACTTCTTAAGTTGATTTCTCACAGCACAGATCCCGTTTTGCTAAATGCTTTTAGCCATAGCTTCCTTACCTTCTAACTTATATTTTGAATGCTCACTCATTAAAAACTTTACACTATGCACTGAGATTTAAGCAAAACATTGACACGAAAAAGTGCACGACTCTGAAAAATCTATCTGCAGATTCTACATACACATGTTCCTATTGATGATACTCATAGTACAAGAGGAATTAGATCACGAAACTTTGAACATATCTTCATTAGCTTTCAAGTTAGATGTGTACAAAAGAATTTCTGATCCACATGATCAGACTGAGAGAACTTAGAGAAAAACCCATCGCTAATTTCCTGAGAAAGACTCTCTACACATCTATCTCTAAGACACTTGTCATCAAATGACTCTCATATGTATTTCTTTACATCATTGACTTATATACATGTGGTTCTAGAGTTATCCCACGTCTATTACATTATTCTTTATCATCCTAAGGATTATCTATACTCAGATTACAAGAAGTTCCACCTGTAATGTACATATGTATACAAGCTATCATTCTGAAACCTTTTTCACTTTCTTAAGTCACTTCTTTCACTTCAATCTGATCATGAGCTTGCTTAAACTCTTTTTAATCACCAATTTGTGATTGGTTTGTTCCAACAACTCCCCCTCAATCACTAATTGTGATTATTCCATTCTTCTTCACTCTTGCCATCTCCTTGAATCTTTGTAGCTTAGGTCCATCCGAGCTTTTTGTTAACATATCTACAACTTGTTCTTTGTTGGAGTATACATCACTTCAATCTCTATATCAAGTACCTTTTCTCTCAAGAAATGATACTGAATCTCTATATGCTTAGTACTGGCATGAAAAACAGGGTTAGCTGCCAAATACAATAAACTCATATTATCTCCAGAAATAATTGGAGTACTCTGATCAGTTCCAAAACTCTTCAATAAGGTCTTTAACCAAATCACTTCTTTTGCAACCTCTACCATTCCTTTATACTCAGCTTCTGTAGATGACAAAGCAACTGTATGTTGCTTCTTTGAGCACCAAGAAACTAATTTATCTCCAATATAACAAAGATACCCATGAGTAGATCTTCTATCATCTGAATCACCTGCCCAATCTGCATCAATAAACACTTTGATTCTTGTATCAGAAGTAAATCCATAATACAAACCTTCAATTAGGGTTCCTTTAATATATCTGAGTACCCTCTGGGCTGCAATCCAATGAGTCTGCTTTGGACAATGCATGAATTGTGATAACACACCTACTGCATATGATAAATCTGGCCTTGTCAAGGTAGCATAGATTAAACTACCTACCAAACTCTGATATTTCTTCATGTCATTAAACTCTTCGCCTCCATACCTGCTCAATTTATGATTTACCTCCAATGGTGTGTTTGAAGGCCTGCAATCCTCCATATTAAATTTGACCAGAAGATTCTTCAAGTACCTCTCTTGTGTAACATATACTCCATGTTGAGTATACACAATGTGCATTCCTAAGAAATAAGATAAGTTTCCCAAATCACTTATCTTAAACTCCTTCTCTATTTGTTTGTTAAGCTCCTTGATTCCTTGAGCATCTGTACCTGTGACAATAATATCATCAACATAAATACACACACACACACACATATATATATATATATATATATATATATATATATATATATATATATATATATATATATATATATATATATATATATATATATATATATCCACTTTCACTTGCCTTCACTAGCAATCTACTATCTGCCTTTGATGCTTGAAATCCACATTCATTCAAGAACTTAACAAGCCTGTAATTCCATGCTCTTGGAGCCTACTTTAATCCATACAAAGCTCTCTTGAGCTTATAATCATAATCTGATCCAATTGAATCCATGAAGCCTTCTGGTTGCTCCATATACACTTCATCTGCAATGTATCCATTCAAAAATGCATTCTTCACATCTAATTGTGATAACTTCCATCCTTTACAAGTAGCAATAGCAATCAATGATCTAATTGTAGACATCTTAGTAACATGACTAAAGGTTTCATCATAATCTACCCCATAAGTTTGGGCATAACCTTTGACTACTAGTCTAGCCTTGTATCTAGACACCTTACCATCTGCAAATCTTTTTGTTTTATACACCCACTTACATCCAATTACTTTCTGATTCTTTGGTCTTGGCACCAATTCCCATGTTTTATTTTCAAGTAGAGCATCATACTCTTCTTGCATTGCCTTCTCCCAATTATGTTTACCTTTAGCTTCTTCATATGTGATTGGAACCTCTTCTGTCTTCACAATATAAGCATAATCTTTTGTTGTTAGAAATGATGTATCATAACTATACCTGACAGGCTCTTTCCTTTCTCTTGAGGATCTTCTAACCTCTGCACTTCTTGAAGTCTCAGCCACATTTGATTCTGGATCAAATCTTGGCCCATCTTCAACATTATCCTGCAATTTACTTTTATAGTCAACATCATCAATATCTTCTTCATACACATTTACTTTTGCCTTCCCTTTCCTTTGTATTTCTTCAACACCTGCAAAGTCATTTGTTGACCCTGTAAACCATGTGCTTTGCTCATCAAATGTAACATCTTTAGTAACAAGAAATTGCTTTGTAGATGGACTCCACAATCTGTAACCCATCTGTCTATCATCATACCCAATAAACACATACTTCTCTGCTTTGGGTTCTAGCTTATGTCTCAATTGTGAAGGAACATACGCATATGCTAAACATCCAAACACCTTACAATGATCAAGAGTAGGTTTCTTACCCCACCATGCTTCATAAGGAGTTCTTCCCTCCAATGCTTTACAAGGTAACCTATTCACAAGATATGGTGTAGTGTTGATAGCTTCTGCCCACAAATAATTTGGACAATTCTTTTCCTTCATCATTGTTCTTGCAAATTCTACAAGAGTTCTATTTCTTCTTTCTGTAATTCCATTCTGTTGAGGAGAGTACTTGCAAGTTACTTCTGTCTTTATACCTGCATTCCACAAATAATCATCAAACTCTTTAGAAAAATACTCTCCCCCTCCATTTGATCTCAACCTCTTGAGCTTTTGTCCTGTAATCCTTTCTGCATAAGCATGATAATGCTTAAATATCTTGAACACTTCTGATTTGTCCTTGATTACATATAAAGTAATCCATCTAGTTGCATCATCAACAAACAACACATAATATCTGGATCCATTTATGCTATAGTACCTTGAAGGACCCCACACATCTGTGTGAACTAACTCAAGCATGTTTGAATACTTGTATCCTGATTTGTTGTAAAAGCTTTTGTGTGCTTTACCTAATTGACAAGCTTCACACTTGTACACCATATGTTGCCCTTCAACTTTTGGCAAACCAAGCACCACATCATTCCTTGACATTTCTTGTATGGCTCTCTCATTGAAATGACCTAGCCTTTTATGCCATAGGTCTAGTTCAGACACCTTTTGGCTTCCATAAGTAAATAGAGCATGTCCCACATTACCTTGAACTTTGAGAGTAAAGAACCTTCCTTCCTTTTTACCTGCAATTATGTTTTTATATCCCTAATTTGGATCTTGCACATAGACACCATCATTTGTGAATCTGACTTCATATCCTTTCTCCACAATTTGCGCTACACTTATCAGATTTTTAGGAATAGTAGGAACATAAAGTACCTTGCTCAAGAGTGTACTTCCATTCTTCGTCTTCACTGATCCAATGCTCTCCACTTTATGCTTGGTATTGTCACCTATTTGAACCGTATGTCCATTCACCTTTGCTTCCATATCAGTCATCAAGGATATATTGCCACTCAAACGATTGCTACATCCTGATTCAATATAGAACATCCTTTGATCTTCTTCTACTGCTTCATGAGTTGCATTCAAGGTAAGAGTCATATCATCCTTTTGATCTAATGCATAATTATAATAATTGTTGTTGTAGGACTGAGATTGGAAACTTCTTCCACCTCCTCTAGCATATGATGTCCTACCACCTCTTCCTCTGAAATTGCCTCTTTGGTTTCTGCCTCCTCTACCTCTTTGATTGAAACTCTGGTTATTACTTCCACCATTTTGATTATTATACCAACAATCATTTGCCAAATGATTGGTTCTGCCACAAATCCAACAAGCTTTAGTATTATCTTTGTTCTTACCTCCTCTTCCTTTTCCTCTGAAATTCATCTTTCCTTTTGTAAAGTTAGCTTGACTTGAGGTCCCTTCATCATCAGTTGACTGCTTCCCTTTGCCATTCTTTTTCTTGTCCTTGGAGTACATGGCTTGGCTTGCACTCCTATCATTGTCTCTCTTAATGTCCTGCTCAAAAGTTAGCATGTGTCCTAGCAATTGATTAAGATCAAGAGTAAAGTGATCAAGTGACAATTCTATGGACAATATGAAAGGCTTCCACTTCTCATCTCCTCTCAGACATGTAAGTATTTGCCTTACCAACTTATCCTCTTCAATATCTTCATCTACAGCTCCCAAGCTATCTGGAATATCTTTCATCCTTGCCACATAATCAGAAATTGATTGTGAGCTCTTCTTCTTGAAAGTTGTAAACTCAGCCCATAGTTCTCAAGAATCAAACCCAGCTCAGAGATCAGGATCAGTTTTAGCTGAACCCATACCAGAAAACCTAGACGGGATGTTTCGTGCATAGCAAGCTAGATTGAAAGAAGGACCCCAGATAGCGGAAATGAGTAAAACCTATCCGAGAGCAGACTTAGAAATTGAGAGAACTAAACTTTGCATGAAGATGGTAGAATTAGCACAAACTATCTTCGAAGCCTCTCATTATCTTAATTGGAACAACATGGCAAAACCTGAATTACACTTTCAAGGACTACACGAGAGGTTAGAATACTTGATCGATAGCAATGAGAAAAACAATCGGCAAAGGAACCCTATTGTCTTGGAGACACAGGAAATGAATACACCATCCCTGTCTCAAGTGCCAAATACAGAGGGTGGAGACAACTTGTCTTCCATACATAAGTACTCAATTGAATTCTTAAAAGAAATCCAAGAAGAGAAGTGGAGAAAAGAACAAAACAACCATCCTCCTATTCAAGAAATAGATGACTTGCAAGAGCAATTTCCCCAAGACATCCCCTCTATCTACGATGGCAAAATTACTCGTATTTCACTCCACCCCGTGGACCACCCACTGTAGGCTATATGATGGCAACGATTTGCCACTAGCTCCCCCGCTTACGATGAATGGATGATGTAGCCGTGCATATGAATGTCAAAGTATTTGACATGATGCAGATAGTATTCAAGGTCTTCCGTCGCATCAAGGCACCACACGTTAACAACCTGGGCTTCGCGTATGATATGAGCACGACACCATCGCTCCGGGTGTGTTATGCCTGGCACTATCGCATCAAATATTTACTGGCATGCTATAAAATGACATTCGAAGATATGTTTACTACCGGTTTTTGGGAGTACCATTCAGAAGTGTTCATCATCAGGCCTACACACCTACTCCAATTATTTGCCTGTGAACAACTGGTGTACTCCATGCACTACAAACTCCCGCCACCAGATGAACTTCAACCCATAGATTGGGAAAAACTCAAAGCAGATCTTGCTAGAGGTATTCGCATTTCAGAGCACACCCTCGCTCAGGACCTCCTACAAAATTATATCCGACAGACCCCGCAACAAAGTTCTATCGAGGACGACAAAAGCAAGAGGGAGGGGGTGTTGGCAGTAGCTAGAGGCACAAACAACGCGGAAGTATGTGAAGGCGGATCACAACAAAGTAGTGGGGATCCACGCAGATTATTTTTCAAACAAATATGTTTTATAAATACTTTTCAAAAACTATAAACTGTGATTTTCATCACTATTGTACCATATGTAACATCGAACAACCACTTTTGTAACTCATAGCTCCATTTTGTGCAAGCCGAGAAGTCCTCGAGCTTGAGGAGCTTAGGTAGAATGAGCCTACCAATTTTGGTTATTTTTGGGCTTCGTTTAGGCCTGTAAATAGCACTAGAACCTATTTTTTAACTATGTGAGTCACTAGATGTGAAACCGGTCAAAACTAGTCTAAAAACTATAAAGAGAGCTAGAGAGCTCATTTTTGAGGTTAGCTAGTGTAGACTTGTATGAGCTAGTGTGAGCTTGAGCTTGTAATTGAGATCTTGAGTAATAGAGTCTATTTTCATACCTTCCATTGTGTCTTGCTTGTCTTTTACATGTGTGTGTGTATGTGTGTGTGTGTATGTGTGTGTGCATCTCTATGCTTCTCACCTTCACTCTCACTACATCTCACATTCACGATCTTCATATCACTCCTATCTCTTCTGCTGATTGACATTAAGGAGGTGAGCTTCTTAATGTGGTACTTACCATTGTGCTAGAGCAACAGCAAGTCATAAGCCAAACACATGTAGACTATTCTCGTGAGTGCACAACATCCATGGATGACATGTTTGCGGACCCATCTCTACTGTGCTAAGTATAATTGATCTTGAATCTACATAGCAACGTCAATTGTTTGAGGGCTTGTATTGGTTAGATATAAGCTGAACCAAATGCATTTCTGCAGAATAGTGAAGCGATCTTGCGCAGGGAAAGCAAAATGCTGCATGCAAATATGCAGTGGCTTTAATAATTCTGGTGTGATGGTCGAGCTATCAACCCATTTCAAAATGTCACCCCTTCTCATGGGCTCACGAATGAGCCTTTCTCTTTCTATTGGCGTGTGAGTGCCATGGATCTTAAATGCGGCTCAAATGAGGTCTTTTGAGAGATAAAATTTCCTATATTTCTCATAAACTAATGCAGGTCACTAGACAGCCTACATGCTTTAGGTAGTGCATACATTGCTTGTGATGAGCCTTTATTACAAGTGACGGTGGGTTAGTGTGGATGAATTTAGACAGGGTTTAATTGGAGGTGAATTATTACAAGTGTAAGGGTTAGTTGGGATAGGTGTTATGTCATACAA